>CM046860.1:12544883-13144883 GCA_025617745.1 Heliocidaris erythrogramma | reverse complement strand
AGGACATATAGAATCTTTTAAATAATATCAGAAATAAATGGGCTTTTTAAAAGTTTTTTTTTCCTTCTAGCAAACACATTTCAGCACATGAAGTCATTGCTATGTGTAAAATAAACAGGTATAATCGATAGGTATAGGTGTAATAATAAGCTACAGAATTCACAACCTTTGATGTAAAATGTTCAGCATGCATGACATAACCTGACATATATTTCCATTTAATTCAGAAAATAGATCAACACTTTTATGACAACCACTGAATATTTTTATTCAGGTTTTCTTTTTTTTTGAGGGGGGGGGGGGGGGGGATCCAGCACAAATGCAAACTTTAAAATCTGTTAAAGTCAATTTGCAATGTAAACTTATACCTCAACAAACAGCACGAACATAATTTTTTGAATCAGGAAATGGTAGAAATGACGAATGCCAGGATCATATTAGACGAGTTCTAGATCCAGATTCAGATTCCCACAGTAATTATGACTGGTTTGTGCTGATACCACACACATCTGACCACCACTTCCCTATATAGTCCCATCTTATTAAGATACATGTGTGCTGAATTACTGTTGAATTACGGTAGAATTTCACGACTTGTTCCCTTTTTACACCATTCTCTGGCCTTTGTATTCAAATCATTCCAATAAAAACATCACACCTCTTTTGTCAGGCAATGAACTTTGCAAGTGTTGAAAAGGGAATAAGTCGGGAAAAAATTTGAAGCCATGTAATGTCAAAAGCGGTGAGAATTCCCCGCCGGGGAGAAATCAGAGAGAGAGATTTTCTCTCGGAGATGGAGCTTTGAATTTCCCTCTCGGTCAGTTTAAATTCAAGCTTCTAAACCTAGCGGGGAATGAAATCCAGACTGCACAAATCAAACACAAGCCAATATGTACACATAAAGCCTGAGAAAATAATAACAACAAGCCATGAGCATCGAGGAAAGGCAAGAATGTGATGGGAGAGGAAAAAGAGCAATATTATTTTCCTGTAGATTTCTCTAACCTTGTAGCTCAGGAGGGGATTATTCTAACATTCTGGATTTTAGCAAGGTGAAATAAACCCAATTTGGTAGATTGATATTGAAGGGAGATCTTTAAAAACAGAAAAAAAGATATTTGGTTTCAACTTTGAACTAAAAATATCTCCATGTATTAAAGAGGTGCCAAACTTCACTGTAGTAAATTAGCGACGATGGTGATCACCACAAACACTTTATTTTAGAAACTTAGAATACACGAGGCAGTGGCATTCCATCCTTTGAAAATGTTCAGTGTGTCACACATCTGATGCTACACAGTATTTTTTGTAATTACTTTTTTCAATCTGACAAGTGTAGCTTTGTTAAGATGTGTGTCATATTCAATCCCATAATCTAGATCATCTGTACCATCTTGATTTATCTATAAAGCTATTTTTTCCGAATGTACACTTTGTCGCTCTCATGTATCCCAATTCTTTCTTTTTTGTACCTGTTTTGATTGTGATATTCTATCATTTAAATTTAATGTAGTGTATGAGATATGATTATGATTTCATTACTTTGAATATAATTTGATAACATATCTATTTTTTAAAAAGAATTCTATTCCTTTATTCTTTTGAAAGCATCTCTTTTATAGCATATTTCCTTTGCTGTTGTTTTTAAATTAACATATACGGTACATGTATGTATTTAAGGAATTACCGACATTGATCTGAACTTGATCTTGAACTTAAATTACTGAGGATGTGTCCCAAATATTCAGACAGCTTGAAGTATTACCATCATTCAAAACCATAGACAATGTTTACACTGCATTAGGAATAAGATGGGAGACTGGAAGAGTTGCGAACACAATATTGGAAGTGAGCACAGCCCCACACATGCATATTTGTGTGTGTTTTCACTGATGTTCACCTCAAGGAAGACAACATGGATGTTGTCTGGTCTGAAACAAAATACATCCACTGCAGATTGAATATCATGGTGTGACGATGATTCATCCGATTCCAAAGCTAGATCAGATTTTCTTTTCAACAAAGTACAGTTACCAAATTTGATGTTTTAATATATTCACGTATTTGATTAGACAATCTGTTTTGAACTATGATTATAATTGAATAACCTACTTTCGTGATGGAAATAGTTAATTTTTTTTGTATTCTGAGAATACTATCGAACTCTAGTCTCCAGTTTCATACCACATAATTAGTTTCTATATCAAATATGGATTAAAACAATAATCATATTTAATCCCAAAATGATTTTCAAATGGAAAGTCATCAGATTGTCTCTAATGACAAATATACGTTACACTGCACACAGCGTATGACATTTACAGAGTAAACTGTACCGTATGGCAAAACATGAATTTTTGTTTGTTTGAAACAATCAAAGTCACATCTAGAAGGTAAGAACAGATGGAACAGACCTACATTATAGAACAATTTTTAGTACATTAACACCATTTTTCATATTAACTGCCAAAAGCGGATTTAGTCTGAACTAAGTCAGGATCGATAGACCTGCATCTTAAAGGGATAGTTCACCCTGACAATAAGTTGGTTTTAATAAATGCAGAGAAACAAAAGAAACATATCAGTGAAGGTTTGGCGAAAATCCTTTAAAGAATTATGGAGTTATGGATTTTTAAAGTTTTGATTTTGTGACGTCACATGCAAGCAGCTCCCCCATGTGTCATGTGATATAAATTCCAGAAAATGAAATTTTCTCAGAAAAATGGAAATGGTGTTACTTGTGCATTCAATATAACATCTTAAACATCATTTCATACCCGCTCCTCTAAGAAAAATATCTTCAGTCATCATGAACCACTGAAAAATGGGAATTTATAGAATTTATATTACATGACGTATGGGGTAGCTACTCGCATATGACGTCACAAATTTAAACCTTAAAACACCCATAACTCTCTTATTCCTTGATGGATTTTTGTCAAACCTTCACCAATATTTTTCTCTTATTTTTCTGCTTTTATTAAAACCAATTTATTGTCAGGGTGAACTATCCCTTTAAGTCTTGCTAGCATTCATACTTACAGCAGCAAGACCTCATCGCACCTGCTAAGCGCAATTGTTTTAATGGTTTCTATGGTCTCTTCCCCCTGTTATGATATTACAAACAATCATTACACTCAACTGGCTTATAGCATACTACACACTACCGCAAATATTGCTAATTGCTCCATTTATTGCAAATCACTAGAGCAGCATCAGCATGCCATAACTGTGATGATTAGAGGCTTTATTACAGAAATATATGAAATGACAGGACTGTAACAAAAACTGCAAGATAACGCAGGAATAACACTTCCGGTCCGCATCAAATAATGTGGATAGCGTTCACATTACAAGTACATTCACTTTCGGACAGGACTGAGTCCGGACTCAAAACCTGCTCGGGAAGTATATTGAGAAGTCAGGACAGAGAGTGAACTGAGTGATGCTAATTGAGTTCATAGTACCTTTTCGATCCGGACTAAGTCCGGACTTACTCCACTTCTATCCCTAATATGAAAAGAGTATTAGAGATCTTCAGTCATTAACTTTAGATGACATGTTCATCAAAGTTTGTATTTTCATCCTCAAACAGCTAAGAATAGACTAAATAATAGGAAGAAGGACTCACCCTTTTGGAACCTGTTCAGTCAGCTGAGGAGGAGGCTCCTTCATAAGTTTCCGCTTCTTGAGAGGGATCGATGACTCGTCCAACACAGGAGGTGTCGCTTTTGCTACAGAGATCTCTGGAGCCTTCTTCTTAGTCACTTTGAGGACTTGCTGAGATGTTTTCTTTACCCTGACAATAGCCTTTGGTAGAGACGCTGCCTGAAGTTTGGAGCTTTCGGACATTGTGATTGGAACAGATGGGGTAGGAGGGATGACAGAAGATGTTGGAGTGGATGTTGATGGAATGGACTTGGAGGGCAAGGGTTTGGGTGGGGAGTCAGGGGAGGAGGAGGAAGAGGGAGTTTGAGTCTCAATGGCAGATGTACTCTCCATTGGAGTAGCATTTGAGTTTGATTCCTTGATGACATCTTCTGTATTTGCTTCCTTTGTCTCAGGTGGAACAACATCAGATTTTGATGTCTTTGCACTGTTTGTAGTTCCTCTTGACACTGTAGTCATCATGTCTGATGACTTCTTCGATTTGGGATCAACTGACACTACTGCAGCTACTGATCCAGTGACAGGTGATTCCGTAGGTTCAGGACATTTGGTTGTCTTTGGGTCATTTGAAGAGGCATTTGGAGATGTCCGTTGAGTCAGACTAGCTAACAAGGATGACATTTTCCCCGTAATAAGAGATGACAGAGGTTCTTCATCTGGTAGTTCATCAAGGTTTTCCACATTCAATTTTCTGATGGCTTGTTCCTTGGACTTTTTCACTTTTCCAGTAATGATCTTCTTCAATTTTTTCTTCTCTAGTAATCTGAGCTTTTTGGGTGACATTTTCGTTTTCTTGGGGGAGATTTTAGGAGAGGCCTCATGTGAGATACTAGGTGATATATTAGGTGAAGGTGATTGTGCTGATTTGCCTGAATGTTTTGATAGTTTGGTTGGTGAAGCTGTACTTGATGCTATTTTGGATGGAATAACTGTAGTTTTTACTTTTGGTGGTGATGCTTTGGTCTTTTCATCTTTTTTAGAATTCCCTTTTGATGAAACTCCTTTACTCGACACCTTCTTGCTTGATGTCACCAATTTGGCAGGGACGGCTTTTCTTGATGCCCCTTTTGTTGATGGGACTTTGGTGGGTATGTCTTCAACTGAATTATTACCAGGTGACACAAGGCCTGCAGAAGGACCTTGGTCACAAGTAATGAAAGAATCAGAGGCACTTTGCACCATTTCAACAGGTGACTTTGGTACTTCAGGAGACTTCTCATCCCTGGACTCGTTTTGATGATTCGTATCCAACACATTATCACTAAATCCTGTTTCATCTGGCAAGTTTTCCTGGGAGGTTCTTTTCCCAGCCAATTTGGCTGCCAAAAGTTGCTTCCAACCCTTCTTAGGTCCTCGCTTTCTGCCTTTCCTTTTGGCAATGGTTACACTTTGAATGAAAGACTCTTTCTCTGCACAAGCAACTGTCTCTATTTGTGCTGGTACATTCACATTTGGATGTTTCACAGCATTTGCTTTCCGTGATTTTCCAGGAGGGCGGCCTCTCCTCTTTGGTATCTTGATGGGCTGTTTATTGACCTTTCCTACAACACGGATAGAATCATCTGATGCAAGGCGGTCCACATGACAAATTTCAGTTATCCTTTCATTTCCAACATCACCTACTGTTATGGATGGCATAACATGGTCATCACCAATAGTACTGTTCGCAGAATCAAAGATCAATGTATCACGACTTATCATGTCTGAATCTATAGTACTTTGAATTTTCCGCTTCCTCCCAGGTGTGCCCTTTGGCTTGGACAGTTTCACTGGCAAAGTATTTGGCACATTGAGAAGATGCTTTTTAGGGGGACGACCTCTTCGCTTTGGTAGAAGAGGAGGCTGGACAGGTATTGGTTGATCAGGAACAGGAGAAGCGGGAAAAACTACTGCAGGAGGATCATTGTCCACAACTTCAGAGGCAACAAGTGGTATTTTCCTTGGCCTTCCTCTAGGCCTTCCTGTGCTATTTTTCTTCACAACCTTTGCTTTGGCCAAAACCACTGTCACAGGCAGTGTCTTAGGAATCTGTTTCTTCCTTCCCCTCTTCTTCTGAGGAAGTACTTCAGATGATGGCTGAACATCAGTTACTAACCTACTGTTGAGGTTGTCACCAGGTATTGATGCTGAACCATCTTCAGATGGTGCCTCTGGAAAGGATGTTCTGTTAGTGTCTCTACTTGAAGCTGCCTTAGGCATGGTCATGCTAGATGCATTTGCCATGGCAAATGATGTTGGTGCTCCACTAACTGCAGTTCTACTCATGCTTTGATCAAACATACCAAAGACTGGCTCTGAATCACCCGAGTCCACATGATTTGATGATTCGTCTTCATCTAGAAGGAAACGATACTTTTCACGCTCTCGTTTTTTCTTCCGATGTTTGTTCATGCGTTGGAGTTTCTTATACCGCAAAGCAGTGGCCAGGTAAGAGGGTCTGAGAGGATACGAGTTGTAAGAGTTGTTCATTTTGGCAATAGATGTAAGATAGTTCTCTGGTGGTTTTTTTGCAAGGTTTGAGTGATGAGGGCTCTGCTGCACACTGACAAGTGAAAGTCCAGCCATTTGCATGGCTAGGGAATCCATCTCAAACAGAAAAGTAGGGCTGACACGACCAAGCATGCGATACCTTCTCCTCCTCTTCTTGCAATGCAAGTTAAAGAACTGCCACTGAGCATGCTTCAACTTTCTATGTTTTTCCCGCTTTCCAAAACCATACAGTCCATGATCTGAGGTGGCTAGAGGATGTGATTCCAAAACCTCTGTGGGTATTTCAGTTTCAGCTGCGGGTGGGACAGATAGTATCCTCTTGTGTTTGTCACTTAAGTGTTGGTCGGGATTGCTGTTGTTATCGGTACCTATGCCACTATCACTAAAGAGAGTTTCCTCACTGACGCATGTTGTGGCACTTTGTGGGGAAGGAGTCTGTTCTTTATGTTTTGATTGTCCTTCTGTCTGCCCATTTTCACTCATTTTCTTTCCTTTCCCTAATCCGCTGGCAGACGAATGGTCTGGCTCTGCAAACACGTGTGAATCTTTTTTGTTATGAGACGATTTTCTATGTTCCTCAGAACCTGAGGTCGATGCATTTTTCTTTGGTCTTCCAACTTTCCTTGTTTTTGTTTTTTTATGTGAATTATTTACGCTGTCATTAGATAATGTTGGTTTACTGATGGGAGTGAAGGTATGCTCGGTATCAGGAATGTCTATGTGCAATGGAGTTGTAGGGCTCAATATCTTAGATTCTCCTAATAAATTCTTTTTCACTGAATTCTTACTCTTGAGCTTTTTAGTCTTTTTCACAACTTTTCCACCCTTTTCTGAAGGTGATGTTGAATGACCATGTTTTACTTTCTTGCTGGTTATCTTCTTTGTCTTTGGCACTGTCTTCAGCAAGAGTTCTGGATGAGAAAGACTACCTGTTGGTAAGGTTACCGACAGCTTGGGCAGATTTGCAATCTTTTTACTCTTCCCACTTTGGGATTTCTGGGTACTGCTATCATATCCAACATCTCTATTGTCTTCATCACTGTCTATGTTGTTCATGAGAACTGAAGCTGCCATGGTGGGTGACAATCTGCCACTCTTGATCAAAGAATGGACACTATCTGAGTTCAACACCTTTGTTTTCACCTTCTTCTTCTTACGAACAATTTTGCCAGAACCGCCACTGCTCAAGATGTTCTTTTTAGCACTACCATCGCCATTTTTGTGAATTTTCTTAACCTTTTTCTTTTTGACCTTTCCACTTTTTGAAGAGACAGGGCTTGAACTGTTGCTACTAGATGACTTCTCACTGTGGCACGAAGATCCAAGTGGACTTGATTTTAAAGACTTCTTTTTTACCTTACGAGTACTGCTTTCACTCTTTGATCCTAACTTAGAGAGTGAAGGACTAGCAGACTTGGATTTTTTCTTTGTTTTCACTTTGCTAATTGTCTTTTTCGCTTTCTTAATCTTTGGTTGCCCATCAGTGGGAGATGAATTTTTAATTTTTGACTTCTTTGTTTTGTGAGCACTCCCCTTACTTTTACCTTCTTGCACAGGGCTACTGTCCTCATCTGATGAACTTAACGATACTGATGTTGCAAACTGTTCAACTTTCTTGTGGTTCTTTTTCATAGATTTGTTGCTGCCATCTGATGAAACTGGAGATACCAAAGGAGACTTTGTGACTTTGTGTCCCTTTTGTTCTTTGTGTTTAGGTTTGGAACTGCAATGCACTTTGGAGGCTGATGCAACTTTGCTGCTCTGCTTTGGCGACTTTTTATGATTTATTTCAGATTTCTTTGTGGATATCACATGTTTGTCTTTTGTCCTTGCTTTACAAGTTTTGCTAACCTCCTTTGTCTTTGAGACTGAATGGTTCTTGGTGGGTGTTGTTCCTTTATTTGTTGATGACGGACTTGGCAGCGTGAGGTCACTGGTGAGTGACTGACTGGGATACTGAGTTGGGATTTTAGACTTTTTTGCTTTGGTACCTGCTTTTGGGCTTTGTTGCTGGCCATACTGACCTTGATGTTGATAGCCTTGTTTCACTTTTGGACTGTACCCAGTAGCAACAGTATATTCTGATCCATGTCCTCCTTGTATTTGGCAAATCTTTTTGGCAAATAGGTCCTGGTCTTGTTCATCACTTGTGACATTAGGAGTATTATCAGATTCTTTTTCACTCACAAGAGCATCTGCTCCAAAATTGTGCGCATATGACTGGTATCCAAAGCCTGGCTGTTGAGCAGGGGGAGTGACTAAAGCTGTAGTTGCATCCTCTCCTTCTCGCACTTCAAGAACTGACTCTATCATCATGCTAGTATCAATGGCATATGCATTTGAAGGTACCTGCACATTGTCCTGTTGATTAGCACTGTTCTGCTTCATAGGCATGGATGCTTGCTGATGCTGTTGCTGCTGCTGGTGCTGGTGATGATGCTGGTTGGACGTCATGAGAGGTGACTGGGCAACCATTGCAACAGGGGTTTGGGATGTCAATGACTGAGTTACCATCGCTACAGGAGACATCCCCATGACACCCATATTGTTGACAGCCTGGCCACTGGCAAGTTGTTTGCAGTAATCCACATTGATATTATCTGTCTGCAAGTGCTGCTGGATCTCTGCTTCCGAGAATGCAATGGAGTCGTTCATCAGGGAATGCGCCAAGGATTCCATCTCCAGCTGTTCCGTTGCACCTGAGTTGACAAGGGCCTGCAAGAGGTTGTCATCGACTTCCTGCAGGAGGGCATTGTTGGTTTCTTCATTGCCTCCTGCCTGGACCATAACCCCCTCACACTGAGTAAGAGTGATCCCATTGGGGGCACTTGTACCGACATCAGCATTGACAACGGCATCAACATCAGCAAGGGACACCTGGACAGGTTCATCTCCATGGGCAGCATGACTGTGGTCAAACTGAAGCTGTAGTCCCACACAGCTCTCCATTGTGCCGCCTTCCTTGGGTTGGCATGGGGCACTGCTTTTGGCGTGGCTGTCCTGATGAGATGTGTCTTTGTCTGGTGAGTTGTTGTTGTTTGTAGCGTCTCCAGTTTCAATCCCTGGATCTATTCTTGCATGTTGAATCTAATGCAAATAAAAAGACAAAACAAATAAAGTTCTCATTAGTGACGTGATTTTCCGCAAATACACAAAACGGCATATAAAAAAAATCAACAGAAAAAAAACAACAAAAAAATGTTTACTCTCATACATGTAACATAGCATACAGAAATATTTTAAGAACATTAACACATAGTTATTTTATAATGGATAACATATGAGAAGGAAAGGTAGTCAAGATCAAATAAAAATATTCTATATCCCATATATCCCATATCATGAATGACAAATTTTCCACTGCAAAGACCAATTTCATTGCACTACCAATAATAAATGGTTGCCTACACATACCTTTCTCCCGCTAATTGCCGTTAGTACCTATACTGATTTACACTACTCAGGAAACAAATGATGATTACAATGAAAGAAGTCAAAGCACTCTGGGTTTTTGATAGCCAGAAACATGATCTCATTTCAACAGAGGAAAGCAGAACACAGGAAAAGCTGGTGGAAATTGGTCCAGAAAATGCTACAGACACAAGAAATAACACAGAACTGCCTTTTGACTGGAACCAGTCTCACCAAGGCTGACTCCTCAAAGTTGCACTCCCCCAAGGGATGGTGTGGCAATTTTATTAGGCCAGTCCCTACCCAATAGCATTCCACGCCATCTATTGAACTGAATGCTTGCTCGGGCTTCCTGCACGGCGGCGCAATTATACCTGTATCAAGCTCCCAGAGCAATTTACGCTGGGGGATGAAAAAAATAGGTATCTCTATTTTGCGCTCCTGCTTCATTATGATGCAGTCGGATATGACCCATCCTCCTATTCTTCCACCAAGCTCTGTTCAATATTGATGATAGTCTGTTGACATTTGAGTTTCAATAACACTGCTGCAAGTCATAAACATACATCAATTGCAACAAAATATCATCCAATGGCAAAGACAAGTCCCTTTATATGAGAAGATGAGGGATAGCGGAATTTTATCCATTGAAATCTTTCTATAAGTGCAAAATGTGCCACATTCAAATGCATGATAAAAGCAATTATTCCGTAACTATTAATCATATTAACTCCCTTCTGAAATAAATTGAGCTAAATTTAACTTTTTCTCATGCATGAGTACAAATTAATGCATCTTACTTCATACATGTAAGCCAAACTCACATCTTATGCATGAAGGATTATATCAAAATCGACATTAAACTAGAAATATCACTGAAGATGATGATTAATACCCCTGCCCCGTGACAACAGCCTTTCTTGACTTTTGGTCGAAAACTGAGGAAGTAGTTCGATCCGCAAGATTTTTCCCTGATTTACTGCCATAGATATGCCGTTTCCATGGCAACGCAGCTTCCGACACATCCAAAAAATATGTTTTGCACATCTTCCCACCAAGACCAATGTGTGTACCAAATTTCTTGACTTTTGGTCGAAAACTGAGGAAGTAGTTCGATCCGCAAGATTTTTCCCTGATTTACTGCCATAGATATGCCGTTTCCATGGCAACGCAGCTTCCGACACATCAAAAAAATATGTTGTACACATCTTCCCAGTAAGACCAATGTGTGTACCAATTTCATGACTTTCGGTCAAAAACTGAGGAAGTAGTTCGATCCGCAAGGTGTTTCCTTGATTTTCTGCCATAAATATGCTGTTACCATGGCAACGCAGCTTCCGACACATCAAAAAAATATGTTGTACACATCTTCCCAGTAAGACCAATGTGTGTACCAATTTCATGACTTTCGGTCAAAAACTGAGGAAGTAGTTCGATCCGCAAGGTGTTTCCTTGATTTTCTGCCATAAATATGCTGTTACCATGGCAACGCAGATTCCGACTCATCCGAAAAATATGTCTTGCACATCTTCCCACCAAGACCAATGTGTGTACAAAATTTCATGAGCTTTGGTCGAAAACTGAGAAAGTAGTTCGATCCGCAAGATTTGCAACGGACCGACCGACCGACCGACCGCCCGCCCAACCGTTGACTGATTCCTATATACCCCCTTCAAACTTTTTTTGGCGGGGGTATAAAAAACAGCTAGCTAGTGGCTGCATGGATCAAATCAATCGATTAATGTTAAAGTATTAAATATAACAAAAATCCTGTTGTCATGCTTGTACCTTTGTATAAAACTATTGTGTACTGAAATACTGTACATTTCAGACACCCAGTTACAAATACCTCGTAATTCACCTAGTCCCACCAGCTAGATATAAGCGGACCTAATTCTACACATATGTCAGGGTGGAAAGCTCATGAAATTGTAGCACCCTGGTGGATCAAGTCCTAATTGAAGCTCATAAAACCTGATACTCGGTATGAAGCCAAAGTCAATGGCCTGGATGAAACAGAGACAAAGGCCGTTGATCAGATGAACAAGGTCCTAATCAGTCTTAATCAACTAGACCTGTGATTCAGACAACCAGCTATTAGCCCAGTCGATGACTTGAGTGTGGGAATCATACCCATTGGAAATAATGTTAATCCTTACAATACCGTAATAATACGTAGAGGCAAACCCCTTTCTATCAATGTTCATGTGAAAATTGCTAGCCACTTTGTCCAAAAGGGGGATTGTAAACAATATAATGTCATCCCAAAAGATGGCAATACCTTTCAATGTCATTCAAATGATTTTTATAATTAAAATAATTTTTAAAAATTAACACTTCTTGGAATAACATTGTATCCTTTTTGCACTTACGTTGATTTTATGTCTGATATTTCATTATTTCTACTGTGTTAACATATCTTGGACTGACACGTACTTCAGAATTATTCCTCTTCAAAGCAGGATGTATATGAATCCACTGCTTGCGAGACAATAAGAATATAATATGGTGTCATTTGTAATTTCCATATTATAATCATTTCTGAAACTGAAACCCTTTGCCCATACAGTGCTGGACAATATGGCTCAAGTTTCACCAGCACGACGGCCATTACGAAGCATTATATCCTGGATTTGGAATGGCAGGTCCTGTTCATTCAAACGAAAGCAGATGGTCACAAATTCAGACTTTTAATCGAAATGAGAGAATGGTTACATCCATCTATTTGAGCGGGATATGCTCCGAGTCGCACCATTAATTTGCCGAGTTTGCTTTCACAGCTATCAATATACATATTGTCAGCTGTGAAGAACAAAATAGAATTCACAAAGATACTGACAAAAGTCAATCATCTCTTTTCCCTCTCACTGGGATAAGAAAATATCGCTAATCCCTATTAAAATTGATGAATCCGCTCTTTCTCAAACACATGTATTGTCTGCTCAGGGCTAGAAGGGCATTAATTCAATAAAATATGAATTAACGCCCTTCTGGCTGTCTGCAAGGTTAGTGTTTATATTAAACATTATGCATGTACTATTCAATATAACTGTAACTCACTAACTTCCTGGTACAAAGAAACTTACAATCTTTTATTTACAGATATAATGCATATTTGACCTCAATTAAAGAGGTAAGGTAAACATCATTTTTACAGAAGCCCTGGAAATAATGTCCTTTGATAAATATCACCTAAATAATAATCACATAAGTGATGTCCTTAATGTACTACTGAACAATGCCAGTCAACCAAAACTAACATCCCACATTCAACTATCATTCCTAAATACAACGTGCGAATATGTGGATGAAGAATAACAATCATATTCACACAACGGGAACAAAAATAGCACGGCGTGGAAATTACTACGCTGCTGCATAATTCACTAAGCTACAAAGAGCTTATTACATACCATCGCAGCAATACATGTCCTTGCAACAAACGGCCGGGGACTCCTGTATAAATGTGTGAGATACCTATCATTTCATTATCTATCTCCCTCACCAATCTCTTCCTCACGATCCTCATTAAGCGTGCTTTCAATTTGGCTGGGAGGAAAGTCAGTCACAGACGGGGTTGTAATAGCAAAAGGTCGAGCAAGCCAGAATCCGTCGTCGTGCTGCGTAAACAGCCAAATCAGACTCCCGGATCTCTGCACGAGAAAATTGTCAACAGCAGTGATGTAATGGAAAAATCAATAATGTTCCATCCGACTATCGACTATCATCTCTCTCTCTTTCTCTTTCTCTCTCTCTCTCTTTATTTTCTTGCTCTGTATTCTCTCTTGCTCTATCTCTCTCTATCCATCTACTTAACCACTCTATTAGTAATTCAATTATCTTTCATGTAAACCTCATAATTTTTTTAGTTTCATTTTCGCTTAATACTACTAACGCCTCTACATCTGCCTCTCATTCTTCATAGTTTTAGTATCAGACATGTCCCCAAATAGCATCCCATCACACATCCAACTTTGTGAAAATTCAGTTTTATGACTTTTATCTACTTTTTTTTCTCATTTTGCTATCAATAAACAAAGTAATAAACTTTGATTAAAACCAGTTGTCTGTCTCCCGTGCCTTTCATTTTGATTATTCTTTGCAAATGGACTTGAGATATAATTTCATTTAAATATTCACACACCAAATCATCCCATGCACCAAGCAGGGAACCTGCACCAAGTAATGAAATAAATTGTATACAATGGAAACAATATATCAGACCTCTTTATATTGCGTTTCCACTGTATTTTGTATACTTTTACTGTTCACACTCATTGTTCAATTTCCCCTGGAGGTATCTCTCTGTCTCTCTCTCTCTCTCCCCCTTTGTGTAATCACTTTAATATGTCATCAGCAAACAATTCAAACTGACCAGTGACAGCTTAAATTTGTGAAGTGATTCCCATCGTCGCTAATCGACCTCTACCAGAGAACAATACTCGTTCAGCATATATTCCCGCTAAGACCAATTACTTGACGCACAAAATTAAAATCCATACAGTTTACGCAGCCAATTGACCACATGCTATTATCGCATGATGCATGCCTCTCGTGTTCTGCAATTAGCGTTATTACACAGGCGGGGAGCACCCTGTCTCTCTGTGTGTTTTTCTGTTAATCTATATGGCAGACTGCAACTGGCAAAGCAGTTAGATATTTAAATGATGCGAATTAATTTTCTCCATCTCTCCCACTTCCTCTCTCTCTCTCTCTCAATTTCGCTCTTACTCTATCTGCCTCTCTCTCAACTTCTTGTTTGTTGAATGGTAGGTAATATCATCGAGCTAGCTTTGCCCTCTACTGCATTTCCTCATTACTCTATAGATATTAATGGATTACTGCATTAAAAAGAATTAAATTGAACCAAAAATGCATGTCAGCTATTAATAGGATGGGATGAGAAAATGCACTTTTAAGTCTATTAGGCCATTCTCACCGGCACGCAAGGCTTTTTGGCATATTTACATTCACAAACACCACAAACAGCAATATTAAATTTATAAATGATATGAATCATACTTGCATTAACTTTTCCAACAAGGACAAATAACAATACGGGGATTTCCCAAATAAGTCCTAATCTCAAAAGACCAATTAGAATATAATAAGAAGCTAGGGTCGACGAGTATCAAAGTCAATTGATATGAAATCAATTTAAAGTTATTGCCTCAAGCACAATTCTGCTGGCAGCTTCGCAGAAAGAATCAATTATACTTGGTGACAAAATACACACACTGATAATATCTCTAACACACTGCTAATTTCCCAGGGTACACGATATCTGCAAATCCACCATTGCCTGCATTCCAAGGCCACAAAGGCAACAAAATCAATATTCATTAAATAACATCCAAACTGAATTCCAATTGCAAAACTAATGGTAAAAGATGTGCAAATCACTAATAATATATGAAGGGTACTCATCTACTTTTATTGACTTCAGCCTCACCTATTAAAATCCTGATTTTGAAACCTTTAATTTTCAAGTTGAACATGTTAATGATCCTGTTATACTATCAAGTTTAATTGCAACTCCTACATGTACCTTCAAGGGTTCATAATAATTATGATTGCTGGAAATACTGCCACTTCATAGGCTCACATTATTTGCTAAATAATATCTTGCAAATGTCACGGAAATAAATTTAACTCGTTCAAAAGTTAGAAGGTAGGATATTAGGTTTTGATTGCACATTTCAATGTCTTTTCCTACTTCTCTGTCTTTGTCTTTTGACTGCAACTCTCTCCATCTCAATACCCTCTCAATCAGAACAATGTCCTTGCATCACTCGCATCTTGGCGCATCAAATCAATCATGATGTCAAGGGTCGCACAATCAGATCCCCTTCAGAATCCAACCAGGCCTCCCAGAAAACGCAGAGAATTTTAATCACATCTCACCGGGGTGATAATTGGAAAGCAAACCTAGCAAGCCTTGTTGATACAGGTGCACCATTCTGACATTTTCCACATTAACTCATGTATCTTCCTTAAGTTTCCGTACGCCACGGGTACAAGGCTACGGATATGAAGATGCTTTCCGATGCTAATGCATACTTAGTGTCGTGTGACGAGCCGGGATAAGCCGCCCCTTGGGCAATTTCATTAACAGGATTTGTTTATCGCACATTTCAACCCCTAGATTCAAGCTCCTGATGTCTTTAAATGTCAACATATGTGGCATTTATTCACATTTCTTTCCACTTCATTTCCGAACGAAAGCTCCCACAGCCCCTTGGGTCAAATGAAGCAACACTTGGATGAAACTGATGAATATGATGCAATATTATTATGTTCTTACTGAGGTAACATGAGAGTCATAGTAGTGGTACAAAAGACAGGAGGAAGAAGTGTTGAAGGGAACTGAGAAGATGATGCTGGAGAGAGAAGATGGTGCTACAGATTAAAGAGGTATTAACAGGATGTCAGAAAGACAAGATGAACATGAAAACGGGGAAGAATTGGACTACTTAGTGAAATATTAAATGCTGAAATAAAGATATAATAACAAATAGTCAGTACTTTTTTTTTCGCACACAAAGATAACCTAAATCCAAGTCTGCTATACATGGATATGATTGCCAATGATATGCCTTTTTTCCGTATATACATAATGGAAAGTTTTGATTTCTGACTGTTTGACAATGACTCTACACCTAAATGTAAGTGGGCAATACTTACAACGTATTTCAGGCTTAAGAATGTCAGGGCTCTACACTAACTTTTCTTACTTTTTGATTTTTTTTTAGAGGGGGGGGGGGGGGTGGGGGGTGTCCAGACTCAGATTTTGGATGCCCATGTGTCCCGGACACCTGTTAGTGTCCAGCTCTGGGTATGTACATATACCTGAATCTCATCATAGAGATTGTATGCAAACCAATGATATTTTAATTATAATAACACAATGCATTGTCCACTAACAGATGATTTCAAAGATCATTACCGATCCTGACATGGTATTCCGTATCACAAGTAAGTGCAACAAAATCAAAATGGATCATCTTTGCATCTCAACAGATAACATGATCTGATGGCATTATTCCCAGGCCAGCTCTCAATCCCGTCCATCCCTTCCGCCCGCCCGACTGAACCCTCCTTGACATTCGTCCTACCAATCCTCCAAGATACAGATGGATGGCCCTAGATGACACATTGCCAATGATGAAACATGATACTCTTATCAACGAGCCCAGGAGATGACAGGGCATGATACTGGTAGAATATGGAACAATCTGTCTCACTTTGATTAAATGTTGCCTCAGTTACAGACATGGAATATAATGCGTGGGACTGCACCTGTGTCCCATAGCTCTATTATAAGGGAAGCAAATTGTTATTGTAGATCAAAATTTAATTTATATTCTAGACCAAAATGTATTTTCATTTATTCTTTAAATAAACTTTGAGTGACAGCATGATAATTCCCAATATATTTTTTTATTTACAGCTACAAGTAAGGCCTTCAGCTTTTGGTACCTTTCCTCATTAATTACAACCTACAAATTAAACTAAAATAGCCTCAAGGTAGTTCATATTACTTGCGGTATCAATTGCAAGAAAAACTATGATTTTAGGTTAGCCACATAAAATAAATAATAAAACCAGGATACAGGAAAGAATCACCTATTTTTATCTTATGGAAACAGAGTCAGGAATTTCCATATGTAATTACAAATGCTCTCAATGTCAATAGTGACAATCAGTAACATAATAATGAGATCCTGTTATCATAGCTATTACTATAACAAAGTGAAACATAGGTATGAGGAAGGGTTTCCTCTGCTAGTAATTCCCTTTTAATACTCTGTGTGTTCCAGAGGGGCAACAATTTCAACAAAGAACTTCACGTCCACTTAATCTAACAATTAAGGTTAAAATAAAAGCAAAAGATACTTGACAGCATTATCAAGAACCTTAAAATGTTAACACAACTTGTCGATAAATAAAAATTGCAATGTCCCACAGAGTTCTCACTTTCATCACTTTTTTTAAAGCATCAATAAACTAAAGGTATTTTCTATACTGACCTTTTTATGAGAATATGCAGGTCATTGGACAATTGAAGGAAGAACTGATTATGCTGAAGAAAACTCCAAACCATTGCAATCTTGTGCTTAAATGACAAAGGTTATTATTCACTGTACCTGGTGAGAATGTATCATAATGGATGATAATGATGCTCATAAAGGGGACATTTACATACAATTTGATCAGCACTAGTAGCCACATAAACACGTACAAACAATCAATGTGCTCTGTGCCCTTACAGAGCAAAGTTGGAGAGAAATATGACACAAAGGGGTTTAACAAGAGAGGGACATTCTTTTGTCTCCAAGACTAAATTGACAATAGGGTTGCTCCTAATAAATGCGCTCCCTTTCCAGAAACTCTTTATAGATGGCACAAGCAGAGATGGAACAAAAGGAGTTAACAAGAAGCCAGCAGCCATCTTTATTTTCAAGGTCAGCAGAGTACAAAAGAGAAGGCTTTAAGCTGACCTCCATGGGGAGCAGATTGTGAAATGCTCTCATTGAAGAGTGTTACAGTTTTCATGGGTGCTTAAGAACATTAAATGGGTCAGCGTTTGGCGCTTGAATAGCTGTGAGTGTACCGACTCCCTAATAGGTTTACAAAGATCTTCCCTATATAAAAATGACTTCATTAACTTGCATCATGGGAAACGAGCTAAGGGGATTTGAGATTACTCATTACATGTTCAGGTCAAGCAGCTCTGCCTCATTAAGTTGAGGACATTTCAATACACAAAATATCAAATATTCACAATAAAACACTGCATAGACCCAGTCCATGAATAGTATAGGATTTTTAGTTCTGACAATTGTACAGGTATGGGTCATTTCACTGGACCGCATTAATATTACGTTAACCCTTTCGAGACAATTGACCACATTTTGTGGTTTGCCTCAATAATTCAGAGCTCTAAAAAATACACCAGATGCAGGAGTAAAAAGACCAAAATTTCTGCACACACTATATCCATTTTTGTGCATGATCATATTGCGTTTTATGCCAGTTTAACACTCTAGAATTTTTACCTCTTACACCAGGAATTTTAAAAATGAGAATAAGTTTTAATATCCTTAAATTAAAACACATTAAAACTTTGCGACAAAATTACCAACCATATTGTTTTCAAAGATATTACACCTTATAAGAATCACGTAGCACTAAAAGAAAAATATTACTGTTGCCAATTTGAAGAACTAAATATGATCAATTTAGCCCTTAAATACTTCCTGTCCTGAAAGGATTAACAAAGAAGACCCAAATGAGTAGTCATGAATAGCAATGCAAATACAGGAATACCAATAACAGAGTTTATAAAACGGGTTTAAGAATGTAGCCATCCTGATTGGTCAAACAACACCATGTGACCGTGCAAAAAAAAAGTGATAACATACGGCTCTAAACCACGGCTGAGCTGCGCGTACGCGTACCTCTGGTGCGTGCAAACTTAAAACGCAATGAAATCGCGTAGTTTGTCATTTTAGCGCAGGGATTATATACGCGCACTGAAACGCGCTTGACTTTTGTTGGGTGCGCGCGCTTCTGTGATGTCATCCAGGAAAGCAAATGGCAGCCTCCATGACTGTGCGACTCTTTGGCGTTTCTATGGGGTTCGTAACCATTTTATAGACTTCATAATCACATTGCCGACCTGTTTTATAAAACTATTAATACATGGTTGTGAGTTCATGCATTAGTGCGATCTGGCAACATGCAGGTTTTTATCGTGGTGTCAAACACACTCGGCTTGCGCCTCGTGCCTCGTGCATATAGTACACCACGATAAAAACCTTTATGTTGCCAGATCGCACCAACGCACTCCCAACCATGTATTAATAGTATAATATCAGCAACCATAAATTCCAGAAATCTATTTTGTATAAGGTTGAATAGTCATCCAACTTGAAATTCATTGTAACCAAAGGCAATGACCTCTAGAGGCAAATAAACCAGATAAAGGTACAGCTAGAACTCAACAATAGTTACTGTCTTTATATAGCATGTAACAGTTACAAGTGACCAGAGGGCAGATGTCAAACAATATCATAAACTGTTAGCCCTAGAAACATTGGAGATATTATTATTAATATTATTATTATTATTATTAAGGCGTCACCTGTGCCTGGGAGGGGAAAAGCGAACTGAATCACTATAACCCTTAGGTCTCTCCTTCCGATATAACTGATTGGGATGTGCAGGTGTATCACTACACTGGGGTTTCCCCCTACTCTTTATTTAATATTCGAATAGTAAAGTGGGTTCTTAACATGCAAAGGTGGTGACTGTCCTCTACACGGGACCTCCAGTTAACGTCCTATCCGAGGGACGGAGTGTTTTCCACTGTAAAATAGCCTGTGTCTATGAAACACGGGAGGGGCACGTTAACACACAACGCAGGCTTCAGTCATCCGCCCGGGGTGGATTCGAACCCACGATCTTTGGGTCGACAGGCAGACGCTTTACCGACTGAGCCAACTCGACTCCCATTGGAAATATCATTCATGCATGTTTAGCCGGCCATTCATATTGTCACTGGGCCAGGGCAAATTAAATCTAATAGTAATACTGGTATTTTTTAGGGAAAGCCCAATGGATCTCTTTCTTTATGACAATTACTTTTATTCTCTTTGTCAACAAATATGTTGTCTATTAAGAGCAAAAAAAAAAGGAAATCATGGGAAATGATAATGGTGAATTACATGTACTCACTTGTTCTCATCACATGATATGTTCTACATCATGTAGACTGATTAATACTTTATTTTAAAAAACCCCATTGCAATAAGGCCAACACAAAAGCCTTCATCACACACACACACACCCATGTGCAACCCTACACACAAACCCACAAACCAATACACACAAGGTTAAACCTACATACATGCTTTTTTTCTTCCCCCCCCCCTTCCCCATTATAAATGTATACTTACCCAACAAAGTTTCTGAGTCAACTTTTTTCCATGTTCCTACAAAAATAACCACCTTTGCCAAATTGCCAGCAGAATACCATGAAATGTTTTGACAAACCTGTCAAAAAAGGTGACATCATGAGGAAGTAAAGTCCATAAAGATTTACAGGATAGAAATCCGACTTCCATCCACTTCTGATCCGCTGACAATTCAATCAATATGTGTGTAGCTGAGCAGTGTTGTCTGTCGATTAAGTACACTTCTTGTTGAATTGCACAACAAAGCAGATTGAGACAGACGATTGGAAATAAAGTGCCACAGAAAGACTAAAAACAGCAACTGTATATATATGCTCACAATAGATATATTGACTTATGCCCCATCTGTGGTTAGCACATGTGGCAAAAGTCAATTGCTGATGTCTATATACTAAGGATGAGTTACAAAGCGTGCACCCTCTAAAAGCAACAAGCCTAATGTTTTGCCCTTCTAACAAGAATTGACATTTGAAGCAATGACTATACTATTATATTCAGATCAAGATTATTTAGGATTCTTTATTGAAAAAAAAGAACAATAGTTTGGGTTTCACAGCTTATTCAATTCATTTTTTTTTAATGAGCTTATGACTGATTGTACCAGAATACAATAGCATGTATTTCTTTATCCATACATTTCATAGTATCATTACTCCACTACAACACAACAACATCCACAATCATTCAGTATCTGAATTACATTTCTGTTTCCTACTTGTAAATAGGAATAAAACAATACTACATATTCATATGGCATTTAATAATACATCAAAATTTATTCCCATGCTTATCTAAAAGTATGATGTTTCAAAATTTGTAGGCACTGTGATATCTTATTATGTAGACTTCAGGAATGAGAAAAGTCTAAACGTAAAGACTAAATTTACACACCTACCAAAGAATTTAATATGGACAGAAAAGTTCTCAAGAAGTGATGACATGTGGACACCTATAAAAGAGATCATCTTCGCCTACTCACCACAAAATCCTTTCCTAAAGAAAGAATGAAAAGCAGATCCTGTCAAACAACCCCATTCTTGACAATGGCAAGCAATCGTCACCTGCACAGTAGTTACACAGTAGTGCTGTGGTTTCACAATAAATGACTGCAAATCACTATTGTTGATAGGACAAGTAAGGAACCTCTTTAACAAGCAATCTTTGGCCAGACAAAGGGTTTACTCAACAAACAAATGTCCTGTACTATCTCCTGCATGTATATCTTTATCAGAGACAGCCACAAAGTCCACAATGGTCTATAAATGTCTGTGGGTCTAAAGCTTGTTGGACTGATCCTTGAATGGAAAAGGTCGGTATGGTTTCAGGTCTTGGGTGACCTTAACTTACCCACGTATGCAAGAAACAAAGCTGTTTGGAAAACAAAGAAAGACTGACATAGAGAGAATCTTCAAACTAATGCATGAAGTCTATCACGCCATATGCTATGCTTAGAAAGGAAACATTAACATTCATTGGCCATTCAATCTAAATGATGATTAAAAATCTAAATTATAATTCCATTAAAAAAAGAAATCCTCAAATTGACAAATTAAAAGCATTACTCATATCAATAAACACAGGGTTAATTTAAAGTCCTAACAGCCCTCAACAGACAATATGGTTTTTCTTGAATGTCTTTGCCTCTAGCTGATCCTCTCGTAAACATTCTTCCAGATTTCCAAGACAATAACATCATGAGAGCGTTTCATTGACATGGCATAAAAATGTACTGCCACATGAAAGTCGGCTTCCATGACAGAGACGTTTCAGGTTCCTTGAGCCTACCGCACTTGTGTAAAAATATCATGTCTTTCACATCCCAAGCAAAACATCATCAATCACCCCTTTAGGGGACTCTAGAGTCCCTGGTCACCATGACAACAGTCAAGGTCGCCCTAAGGGTCAGAATTTTCAGGAAAGGGAGTGACATTGAATGTCATAGACTGGAGAGTAGAACAGGGAGAGAGAAAGAGAAGTAAAAAAAAAATGCCACCTCTCTTTCCCCTGATACAAGCATATACTAGACATTGATGTTAATGCAGTTAGTTTCATTCACAGACACCTCATGCCCATAGATCATCTATAGTATTTACTAATTCTGCTCAGACATCTCAGACATGTATGAAACAGTCACTTATCTTAACATATCTTTCAAGTTGTACCTAAATCACAAATCTTATATTTACATGTATACAATTTAAGGCTTTCATCCAAGAAACTACTGATCCCATTACCTTGGTCAGAGTTCGAATTCAACTGAAATCTTGCAACCCAAAATTAAACACTCAGAGATATATACCATAATCCAGACAAAATTCAGTACAATATAGATGAAAAAAAATGCACTTCCAAAAATGACAATAAACCTACATCAATTACATGTAAATTATGCATGTAATCTGAAATAGACTCGCTCCTGCCCTCTCCCATTTCCATCTCATAATTGTATCTGTTCTCTGCTTTTTAATCACTTTCCAAGTGAACACTCCCAACTTCCAAATTGATTGGCTTTCATTATTCATGATTCTCTGATAGTGATGGGCTTGTTTCCAATCCAGGAATGTACAATGAATAGTACAATATTATTTCATCTTCCCCCTCTATTAATTTTCCTTCAAATTTATAATGCAACAATTCAAAATCATGCTGCTCCTGATTTCCCTAACAAGAATTTCAAGGTACTTAATAAGGATTTTTTTTTTTTAATGACTAAGCAATTTTAGGATGATAAACCCGGAAATTCTACCCCCTTCCCATACATAAATCCCTCCTTACACTGTTATTAAGCATTATCTGTACAAGAATAATTACATGAAAAGAAATAATCCATTTCCATGGACTATAGGACCTACATGTACAGACTAAATTAATCAAGTTTTTCCAGATTCAATTAACATTCTGAAAATACTCTGTTTGCACTTTAATTTATCATCTATTGACCAACAACAAACAAGGTTTTCATAGTCCAAGCACATAGCAAACATTCTGGTATAATTTCTTCCCAAAAACATTTGTCAGGTCAAGGTCACATAGCATCAAATAATCTTCAAAATGAAGACCTTCCTGTTCCCATGACCAATAACAAAAGAGAACCCAATTCTAACAATATGGCTTTTACTGACCCCTCTTTGACAACTTTCATAATAAGCATCCAGTAACAAAAAAGTGATTGCAGAGAATAAAGACTATCCTATGATGTAATGCCCCCCACCAAAAAAGAGAAGAAAATTCTAACAATAGATCTTTTGACAAATTTCATTGAAAGCATCCAGTAGTAATAAAAAGTTATTACTGAGCAGTGCTTATTGATAGGTGTAAAAGGTCGATATCGTCATGGGAACCTGGATTCAACTACATATTTGAGAGATTTCACCATCCAGCTTTTGATCTCCATCTCTCTGCCTCTCTCTCTCTCTCTTTTGCTCTCTCTCTCTATGTCTGTCTGTTTCTCTTTCTCTCTATCTCCCCCTCTCTCTCCCTCTCTCTCTCTCTCCCTCCCTTGCTCGCTCTCTCTTTCTCTCCCTCCCTCGCACCTGCAGACCGAACTAAAAGCTGTTTACAGCGCTGCTTCAAATCAATTTCCAGTAGGCGATTGTCTCTGCCTCCCTTACCTCTCTTCGTCCCCTGAAATGGTCTGTGGGCCTCTTCCGTTTTAGAACATACAGGCTTTAATATATGCGTCATGACGCGAGAGGCACCAGTTCGCTTTTCTCTTTCATATCTGCTATGACATTATGACATCAACTGAGGGGATGACTTCTATTTCTGCCCGTTTACTAAGCAAACAAGCCGTGATAATGGTATATTTCAGTTTCAGTCTAGCTCCACATTACATTGTAGACTGACATAAAAACATTTGAGCCTTGAGCAGCTTATCAAAATAAACAGCTTCAGTTCCCTGACAGAGAATCGTCAAATGTGCAAAAACAGCGAGAACATTAGGCTACATCAGAAACATGCACTATTCATCTAAAACTGTACAATAAGAGAAATTCATTTGAGCCTTGTGCTACTTTTCCATATTGTGCCAGCTTATCTATAAAATAAAAAAACACCTTCAGTTCCCCCTACAGAGAATGGCTAAATATATAATAACAAACTAGAATTCTTCTGCTTCCTTATACAATAACATCAGTTAATATGTTAACTGCATGGTTTATGAGACATATGTGAACTGTTCGTCCATCACTTGAACAATAAAAGAAATTTATGAGCAATGACATGACTGTTAAGCAGCCACAAAATTTCCACTTTCCATCAAAATATCATTAATCTGTAATTGGAAAATGGGAAATGGAGAGGAAAAAATGGTGCGAGTCTATTGTTACAATTCCCGCCACCACCGCACACTCTTTCCTGCATGAGTTCAGTAAACATGACGCTCGATCTCTGAGCGACCGGCTAGATATCTCCCATCAGCAGGGCTGACAAAAAATCCACAAAAGAAGCCAAAGTCCTCCCTGCTGTGAGGGATACAATCGAATGAAACAACTAACAAACACACTTATTGATCCCCTTCTTACCATGTGCTCTGTTGAATACTACTATGTTAACTGCATGGGTTATCAGACATGTTTGTCAGACATGTTTGCCAGTATGAGTAGGTGAGTACATACAGGGATGATTGTCACTTGATGAATCTAAAGGTTCTCAGCTGATGTAAGGAAAGTCCTATTCAGTCCATCTTGCAATAACCTTACCGTGTATCACATAATTTACGTTTTTTATCTCATGGCCTCAATCTATAGGAAGCTTATTACACCAACATAATTTCATTAGGAGCCGTACGGCGTGTGTCAATTATTTTTAGGCATTTCCATGGTAACTTGTATACTACAGTTTTGGGTAGGTCCTTCATATTATGAGGATTCAATTTGATCTTTTACATGTAGTGAGTGCTTCATTTTTCTATGACATACAGGGTCTCAAAAAGGTTTTATTTCTCTTGAGGTACATTAGACATAAAGGAATGAAACCCTTGAAACAAAGTTTGAACTAAAATTTGTCTTATTACAGGCAAGACTAATCTACATATTTGTGAATTGGAAAATCATAAGCAGCAAAATGATCTGTAATAAGTTTTTTATAGGAATTCTCTTCTCCATGTCCACATATACTTTAATATCATCTACAAACTTTCCTGCAATCATATTTCTACAAGGACATGGAATAGTGTAAACACCACTTCTATCTATATATCAGGGCCTTGAAGTAAAGTACAGATTTGGGAGTGGACTTGGTTCTTGGTAAAAATATAGAAGCATGGAGCTACTCTGTAAAGTCTTTGGTAAAAGGTAACCTCTAGAAATATCAGGTTTTCCCCCTTTCTGCAATCATGGAACTGTGCCAGGACCAAAAGAGAGCTATTTTCTTTTTAAATGGCACAATGGCAGCTAATCAAGTGATTGTCTAGAACTTTGAAAATATACATGTATCTCAGAGTCTATCATATTCAAATTTGTTTATGATTTTAGCTTGTAGACTAGGTTACACAAATTCAGGGTCTAAATAATGTTTCTTACATAGTAAATTTCATCTAGTAGTCCCACAGGATGTACACCAAAGTTTTAACTTAAAAATACAACATTTAAAGATAAAGTGGAGTTCTGGTCATGCAACTACATTGTCTCAAACAATTCTGACGGGTTGATCATGTTTACATAACAATTGGAGCATACTGTGAGGTTTTGGAATTATCAAAATGAGAAGAATGCATGGGGATAGCTAAAAAGAAATATTAACTTCTGTTGAGGATTAAAACATATACAACAGCTAATCCCTAGGAATTGCCTAAAGGAAATATTAATTGCTGTTTAAAGATTAAAACATATAAAACACCAACCAATTAACTTCTGTCTAAGGATTAAACATCAAAAACAAAAGATTTAATCTTGTCTCATTGGTGCAGCCACCAAGTCAACAGAAAAAAGTAAACTATGCTTTGGTAACATAATTCCAATGTAAGCTTGAACACATTCCATAACAGATCAAAACATCAAATTTGATCAAAATCACCCAAAATCGATACACACACTAGACACATGTAAAACAAGTTTGCATAGTAAATTTGTATCTACACGAGTACACGTAGATACAACACGCAGACAACGCGCACTTTGCCCCGAGGCTTTACACACAAACACATCCACCCGTGGGTGGGTTAAACAAATGCACGCAGCAAACAGCAATTATTCCTAATAAACTTTAAAATCTTACGTTATCAATGTCTACTGTATTGCTATCCAGCTCCATCCTTCGAAGAATTACCCTCCCGTTAAAAATGTCTGGTGGAAGTTTCTCACAATTGCATATCAAATTGATCTCCATTAGGCTAGTCGTAGTAACACTCCCATCAAGCTCATCAGGTTGGGCCGATTGCGTGCTATCAAATGAGCCTCTTCACTGATGCTATCATAAAGCGCACCAAACAATTATGGCTTTTCACCTCCATACATGGTGACGATATATGCGCAAACAGAGCCTGGGATCGTGTGGCCCAGTCAATGTACTGCTTCATGATCTCCCCCGTTTGGAAGCGACAATAAACGGCCTTCTAAAGAGAACAATACCGGCCACGCATCAATTACCTTACTAGCTTTACAAAAATAGATGAGGAAAGAGAGAGGGGGGGGGGGGGGAGGGGGATAAAAATGTCTCACTCTGCTCTTTATTCTGATGAATGAGCAATACATGCACTGGTGCACAAATTATGATTAGTCTCTGATGATAGGCCAAAGTATAATTGGGAAATTCAGAATGGGCGGCAACAAAAATAGTCAGCATTTTTAATAATATTTACACAGCGTAAACTGGTGTTGCGTTCTCCTGATCGGTATAAGCTCTACCTCATAACCTGTAGAAATAATCCCATCAGCAGCTCACTGAGGAGGCTATACTGAAATCTACATGTAATAGGTCTCTGAAGCATATGAGGCATTACAACATTAAAACTGAAATAAATCTCTGCAAAATGAGAGATTCCAGGACAGACAAAATATCAGTACCAGAATTACATCACAGAATTTGGGTAATTTAAAAAAAACATTATGAATTTCATGATCAGCTCCTGAAATAATCCAGAAATTATTCTGTGTTCCTTAAAACAGAGATATTAGTTGCACAAACCATTGTTTTAAAGAGGTGGCATAAACACTGTAACATAATTTTACCTATTTTATTCCCATGGTGGATCTACCCAAGGAGTTAACTCCTTGATCTACCAAAATGCAACAGGTGGAGGCACAGGAACATCAAGAAAACAAACAATTTATCCATCCACTGAGCAAACAGCAGATTCAGAAAAGTTTAATCTGACCTCAAATGGTGCAAGTATAATGCAAATATAATGAACATTGTTTAGTTTTGAGAATTGCTTGGTAGCAACATGTATATGTATGTCCATGTCTACTACCAGGACATATTTTCTTGAATATAATGAAGGGAATTAAAACAAACTTTTCTATCCATATTTGCATCATGGCCTTGTTTGGGCAGCAGTTATCTACTTCCTACGTAGCACTTGTACTCAGGTACGTACATGTATATATCAATCCACAAGTGATTTACTTATTCTCTATACATACAAAGTAAAGTCTATTGCCAGTAACTGCAAATAATAGACACTATTCAGATTTTTTTAAATCAGATTTGTGGAAATAAATTGAATTGAATTGAATGAATTATTCAATTCTGTCTCTTTCAATTAATTAGCAAAAAATACAAGGGTCTGACACACTGAAGACTAATACTGGGTTTGGGTCTGAGCTGGTCTCACTTGCAACACACTCAACTTTGAACAATGTGCCAACAATAGAGCTGTTGACAGTTTTAGCCACTTAACTTGCAATAAAGAATAATGGGGTCCATTGCATTAATGGAACAATATTCCCCCCTCCTTGGCATGATGATGTACTGGTCACAGGGGAGTAGGATACAATACATTATATCCTCATCCTTTTAGAGTGGTTTCAGCGAGAGTAATTAGCACATCGTTTACAGGTGCAGCTGCGAGCATGCCCAGTTATTCATTGGTGATCTGATAAGGACACATAGTCTCTTGGCTTGGCGCAAGAAAGGCGTTCCTGTCATTTCATGTAGAGTTAATGTCCTTCTGGCACTCAGCAGATGAGAAGAGCTAATGACAAGGATGACACTATCTGGTGAGGGTGATTGCAAGGTGATAATTACAGTACTAAAGAGAATGTGTACGACAATGAGGGAATTTATAATACAGTGAAACCTGTCTATAAAGACCGCTCAAGGGAGACAAGAAAAGCGGTCTTTATGAGCAGGTGGCCTTTATGTACAGGTTCCTTTAATATACGTTTCAATGAGAAGCACTTTTCAAGGGAAACGAAAATTGTGGTCTTTATATAGACAGGTGGTCTTTCTATACAGGTTAAACCAGGTTTGACTGTACTACCATTGATGGTGGTGGTAATTACTGTAATGATAATCATACATGTACTAGTATTAACAGAAGTAGTGTTAAAGTACAGGTCTCCATGAATATATTTCCTGCAAGTAATCATTACTTTTATAATGTCAAAGGAAATGTTGAGTTATATTCAATGGCACAATCATAAAATAATTTGTTTCAATTATGCTTCAAAATGCAAGATGTAATTCATTCTGAAATATTCCAAATGTTCCAAATTTCTCTTATGCTTTTAGCGAGTGCTGTTATTCTAGCATTACAAGGAAACTGTTGATAGATAAGTTTCTTAATACGATTACCATTTTAAAAAAAATTACCCTTTTTAAAAAAATGCTGTAGAGCATAGCACGCTTGCACTACAGTTTAGATAATCCCATTCAAGTTCCACGCAAACTTTTTAGCTTTCAGGGAAAAACTAAGTACTACTACCCACACGTGATACACTAAGCTACAGAAACTGATCATGGAAGCGGTAATGGCCTCATAATGTCAGAGTTCAGGGTAATACCTGTTTACAGAACATCTACGCAAACAATGCAATTCAGAGAAGTTCAAAGACTTGCCATAACATCATGCTGTGAGGTAATGCGTGTCAATCCTGTGATCTCATTGGACAGCTTTCATAATGACTAGGATATGCGTACATGTAGCCATTGGCTATTATGGCTAGGCACAACTAGTTCAAGAAACAAAATATAATGCTGCTAAAATAAATCACATTTTCCATTAAATTCAGATTCAGATTCAGATTTTTATTTCATTACACTTTCATTTTTCAAAGTACATGTATATAACAATATGTATTATGCAATCAACAATATTGACAATACAACTAAGTGCAGAAACGTTTTTGATCAATACAAGCAAAATAATGTGCATTAAAGTTTGAGTTGTAAGAAAAAAGTAACAGTAATGAAGACTACATTAGATTAATTTTATGAAAATGATAATGAAAACAAAGACCAGCATAGAAGCATAGCCTGTAGAAGCGCTGGTCCCTGGCAAAAGATAAATCATGAATACAGCACATAAAAAACTAGTCTGGGCAACCATGCATAAAATGCCCAATAAATGGGAAAAAGAAGAATGAAAGAATTCATTTCTCTATCACAACATCTGATATACTAGTACTTCTAGGCATAATAATGCGACAAGCACTTTGGTCGTTACATTGCAACTGGTAAGCAACAGCTATTATTATTATTATTATTATTATTATGATTAGATTATTTGGCTAATAATCTTGGAATGTGAAATGTTATGCAATAGTTACAAATTCTAAAAAATATATTTCACCTCTAGGGGAAAAACATCCTTGCTGTATATTCTAATGATAGTCAAATTTGTTTGTTTGTTTGTTGTTAATGATTAGGTAATTGTTCCTTTGCTTCTTTTCAACCTCTGCAAAAACAATTATATAAAGGTAGTTTGATACAGTAATGATGTACCAGCCATTACAATTATAAGGATCATCACAACCAAAAGTTCAACAAATTTCTAACAATATCTTATGCTGACAGCCAGAAGAGTGTTAACTCCATTAACCCATGGACTACTAAATTATCAAATTCCTATAGGCTTGATATAAGGAACACCAAGTTCCAGTAGACAACGGGTTAAAATGACATTAGATCATGCTCTTCTGACTCTCAGCAGATGACATAATCATCAGAGACATTAGGAAAATATGCCACAGAAAAGATTAAAAGGTATTCCACAGCTACAGAGAATAAAAATCCATTTTAAAAAGGAGTTGCTTCATTCCAAGATTCCAGGAAGTACAACTGAGCCTACTCGCAAAGTGTCAACGTTTGTAGTCAACTGGGAGTAAGATGAGCTGGTCTCGTAACGCACCCTGCAGCGCCCCCTCGCTATTGTCTCCGGTCATCAGTCGGCTGCCCCCGAAACGTCAGCAGATGGCTGTGAACTTGACTCGGTAACTAGATCGTCACCCTACACTTGTCATGAGCAAAGAGAAGATTATCAAAGCATAAGGGAGAACAGATCTGGAGATGCATCTAGGGTAATGCCCCCTGCTCCTCCGCCCCTGATGGAATCAGCCACCATGCAAGGTCGCAGAATGATCTATACCCATCAACGCTAAGTGCTACATCCAGGAGGAGTACACCAGATTATTAAAGAAACAAAAAGACTACCTGACATGCAATACAAGAAGATTCCCTTTGTTGACCTATGCCTTTACTAGTACTCTAGGGCTATCCACTAAATATCAATCTATATACCAGAATCTACTTACAGGGAGAGAGGGAGAGGGAAAAGAATGATGGATTTATCCTCCCCTTTCTTCCTCAGACAATCAAAATTTCAAGATGATTGGATAAAATGCTCATAAAGCTACCTGTTTCCCTGGCAACTTTACTATCCTTTCTCAATTTTTTTTTCTTGTCTTAAGCTGTGGCAGGCCGTCAGGAAAATGGCCATTTACTAATATCCTGAGGAAAGAACAACTGGGGCTAAAGAAGGATCAAGCAAGCCACGAAAATGAACAAATTTTCCTTCCCCAGCTGATGAAAACAGTCTAGAGCTTCAGACCCTGTCACCTCTTCAGTAATGCAGCAATAATCTTTGTCCAACATTATTGTAATACATGTAAGTATCATCGCTTTGCTGCATCTTCCACATCTTAAAAATATTATTATCAAGACGTTTATGACATGTGAACAGATGTGTACAACCGTGTATATTTTCATTATAAATTCCAAGTAGCATTTATTTCCTTCCTGCTTTTTTTTTCCACATTCTAAACAATAAATGTATACAGAGTAAATAAATGTATATCGAAATAACATAAATATAAGGAGGCAAGAACCCCTTTAAGCATGGGCCTGTATTGGGTACATGTATACCTGAATTATTTATAGATCTACAGAAAAGGGTAGATTAAGCTTGGAAAGGTGTCTTTGTTTGCAGACTAGACCCTAAGTGGCTTTGAAAAATGATGGAGATTTCTTTTATCATTTCCTAGCAATCTTGCGAGGGTGTCAGTTGCTCAGCAATCAGCCAAGAGCTAAGGTAAGAGGGATGATTCACTGGCAGCATGACCCCAAGACACACAAAAATGCAGTAATGGCTTTGTGTTCACACTCCCTAAATAATCACATTTCACTCCTAAGTTTTATCACGCATCTTCCCGTTCTTCCGTGGGACTTACAGGACATTTGTAATGGTGAAGTGAAAGCAGAAAGCCCCTTTTATCAGATGAAATTCATATGAATGTTGAAGATGTTTCAACATCTAATTGTATTAAGGGTTCGTTGGAATGAGAGGGTTAATTAATCAGTGGAGACAATCTAAGATACAAATTAACACAAAGTCCTTGATTAAAGTAGGAAGCAATTTGTCTTTGACACTTGTAAGTAAATTACATGCATTTCTACTACAATATCTGAAACTGCTAGACACATCCCTACCAATTCTGCACTGTATGTAGAAGCCCATGAAGATGTCCTACCTATAATGTAATTCCAGAAACAAATTACATTCTCAAAATTTTACTAGAATATGAAGTACACATTACATACCTTCAATGATAATAAAAAACATCAACATCCTTTTTGTAATATATAAACAACCAACTACTTTGACACAAAGAATGAAAAACAATGAATTATTAAAACAACGCGAGGGAACTCCACCTAACAGGCCTATCTCGACAAAATACAAATTATTCCTTGATATATCTTTGACCACTGCAAGTAATTCTAAGAACGATGATTTCTTCATATGATTTTTTCCTAAATAAGAAGGTATGGTTTGTTTACAAAGTATATGACAATTCCCTCGTGAATACTGAACAGGGAGCTATTTTTAATCAGACCCATTGATACTCCTAGTCCTATTTATCTCATCAAAACGTTAATAAAAGTTGGTGTGAACGGTAGCCTAAGGAGACAGTGCCTGTAATTGGACTGGGCTGTGAGTATGAGCACAGGCCATCAATTATCTATCCAACGTAGTAACTCGACCAGCCATGTTTATATCGTACTAGCTGTGCATCGTTGTAGAAATTACACCTCCCTGCGGCCATTCCTGATACCCTGTGATAGCTAAGGTTAAGCGATGGTAATCCTTCTCCATCAGCTTGAATCATTTAATTAATTCATTATCCAACAATTAGGAGCGAGTGAGGGTGCTGGAGCTAAAAATAAGATGGAAACAAACCCCCAAAGGATGTAGTGTTGGATGAATGGTCTCAACCTAGATCTTTCTGATGTCTCACACTGAATTACAATCTATAATTAGTACTTTATCTATTTCCTAGATAAACATCTCCTATTTCTATTTCTTATTCTCTCGCCTCCCCCCCCCCCCTCTCTCTCTCTCTCTCTCCCGCTCTTCCTTTCTCTCTCCCCCTCTCTCTTTCTCATCTTTCTTCACATTCTTCCTTCTATCTGTTATCCATCTGCTGATGTCTTCATTCTTTGTCGAATTCAGACCAATGATTACAATACATTACAATATCAACCTTTCTAGAAATAAATTTCTACCCCCTCCCTCTCTCTCTTTCTCACTTTCTATTGTTTGTTTTTAAAAAGCCATCTTCATTGATCTCTCAGCATGGCTGCCGGTCCGAGGGAGCTTACCCTTTCGCAAACAAGCGATCGGTTGTCGCAAAATGCCGCAGGCCTACCAACTGGCATCTAACAAGCACACGCATGCATGGACATACATGTAGCCCACTTCATGTCCACCATGCACAGTACATATACCTGCATGTATGATGGCAGGATACGTAAGCAGTCTGTGAATATGATTCTCTACCCACTCTTTCCTTTACTGTTCCTTTGTGTGCAGGGACATGTCTGGCATGTCAACAACTGATTCATGGATCAACTGCTATCATATCACACTTTTAAATCATAAATGTTGGCCCACATGTTTTACAGCACAACAATAACAATGGTGTATATTTCAAAATATAAGTATCAACAAGTTCAAAGGAAGAATTCACAGTTATACATGTAGTTAGTTAAACAATCTGTACCCCTCCCACTCCCTCTTTTTCCCTTTACCTCTTAGTTTTATTCTTTTCTACATATTTTTTCTTTTTCTTTTTTTTCTTTTTTTTTTTTTTTTTTTTGGGGGGGGGGGGATATTTCCTACATGTCTACATTATGTACAAGTCTTGTACAATAATTCTCTTTTCTAAAATTGGGTAATCCATTAACATAATATCTATCACTATTTGATTTTGATGATTACAACAATCTACAGAATCATCATGAAAATAATCCTTCTCACGTCATATAAACATACTGCCAATTGCTACAAGAATAAAATACCAAGTCTGATATTGCAGACTACTTTCAAGGGCTATCCTTGAGCTAGGCTGAAGTTGCTTGTGACCTTTTGACAGTACACAACCCAAGTGTCCTGAAATGACCCTGGAGCTTGAAAATGACTTCCTAGAAGTACATCCAATGCCAGTGATATCCATCACCATCATCTATATCTCTAAGTAAACTTTTCTGGTGAAGTGGATTACGATGTCATTCCATGAAGAGCATGTAGCCTTTGACATTCAGTGGATATGGTCAAGATTCATACTTTGGAATGAAATTATGTTTATGAACAGTGTCATCAAATCTTCTATAACAATGATAATTAACATGATAAGTAGGAAACTTAAAACAAATTCTAAATTCTAGAGTTAATTCCTATTTAATCAAAAGAGTGACCTACTAACTTTTTACATTCTTCTTCAAATAACCAAAATGACACACTGCCATAAGTATTTAAAAGCTACATTTCTAAAAAAAAAACCCAAACAAGAGATGTTAGGGCAGAGAAGATGAGAGAGATGGGAGGGAGAGAGACAGAGAGAAAGAGAAAGAGAAGAGAGAGAGAGAGAGAGAGAGAGAGAGAGAGAAGGGAGAGATAGAAAAAGGAGGGTCCCATACACTATACATTGCTACATCCCAAGTTTCAATAAAAGAGTATTGTTCACAAGACTAGCACTACTTTTGATCTTGGTTGTAACATAAATCACCCACTCACACCCCCTCTCCACCCCACCAGCATGATCCCCGTGTCCTTAACTGACCCTGAACAAGGTCAAATAATTAAGGTCAGTGCAAATTTACTCTGACTGGGGGATTCTTGTAAACATAACCAAGAGATCATCCTGCTGAGAGAGCTATGGAATGAGAATGCCTACAGGGATGAAGTGATAAGATAATGGTGCGATCCTACACACTGATACAGTTTATCAGCTAGTTTAGCTTCTCAAACTCCTTTCATCAACAAGCCCTCCACTTCCAAGAATCTGGAAGAGCTTGCGAACAGTCTGAAAGGAAACTGTATGAAATCATACTCTAAAAATAGTATTGCTGCAATAGGCACTGAAAAAAAATGGGCACTGCCTAAAGCATGTTGTATGATTCGTATCAGTTTGTGCATTGTCTGTAATGAAATAGGACAGGTGACTGAATTCAAGACTACATGCAGCTCAGCAACAACATCAACAACAAAGTTAAATACACAATATAGTCCCATCTGATGATGTATTAACACAAATGGTGTTTTAAGAGTCAGAAGGCATGAAAGTCATACGATCTAACACAGGGTTAAAGCCATTCAAGCTTTCAGCAGACAAATTGTATTGTTTGGTTTAATATCAATCCCAAAATAATCAAGAAAAAAGCAATTACAAAAAAAAAGAGAAGTCAGAGCTGGACATTAAATTCTTTGCCATATCTTTCAACAGATTTCCCATTGTACTATTTCTGAATTTTTATGTTGTACTTTTAGTCTTTACTCATGCACATTCAAGCCTACATATTGTAAAAAACAAAAGAGAAAAAAATACAGAATCATAACACATAGGCCTACTGCATACATATAGAATATGACTTGATAATTCTACACATATCTTTCAGAAGCCATGCATGGGCTAAACCAACAGATCCACCAAGGTCATTAAGCTTATCATTGTACCAAGGATAATACAAATCCCTGTAAGCCAAATTGGCATATAAGATATGTCTCAATAACCCTACATGAAGGCACATGCCAAGGCTATCAAATCAATTAAATCTAATCCAATATACAGTAGTTATTCAAGATGAAAACAAACACTTGTTCCACCAGATATAGCAACATAATACCATAGTTTACAGAATAAGGAAACTCCAACGAAGATTAAAGTTATGAGTAAATGCCCCAAGGGGAAGTGCATGTTTCTTTTCCTCTTCAAACTAATTTCTATAGAATAATGAATGTCCTTGGGGGAAAAAATCCCCGCCAAATTGACATGTGACAGAAGCCATAATGTTTAACATGAAGCGAACAAGTCCCTTGGAAACAATATTAGAGATCATTAAATAATCATATTAGAAACATTCTTCAAAGATAATTTAATGACTATTAAAGAAAAAAATATGTCTCAGTATGATGGGGAAGGGGTGATATATCCCCCCCCCCCACATCAATACCTGCCATTTCCCTCACGGTACATTACGACTTCATTGACTTAAAGGGTCTCCTTTCCGAAGACATGAACAACAGCATGCTAGAAAAAACATTGGCTTAACATTTTTTTTAGAAGGGGGGGGGGCAGGAGGAAATCTCTATAATTGTTTATTGATATGTGTTCAAAAATGATTCAAAGTTTACCTTTCAGCAAAGAGCACGTGATAGCGTCCCAGTAAGAAAGGAAGTTAATGTGTGAACAAGATACTCCAGATAATGTATGTTTCCACGCTAATCCAAATATCCGAGCTGGCGGAGCACAAACGAACTTGAGAAGCATACAGACTGAATTGATGACGACAAGACGTGTTGACGCAAATATACCCGACTTTCACTACCGTCTTGTCCTCCGTCCCATTGCGGGTGGATGCTTGGGCTGACTAGAGTTGTCGCGCTTCCCCTCTCTCACCACCGGCTGGGGGGAATTCGATGGATAAAGTGTACTGTAACTAATCACGCACAAGTGCAGCAGCCAACATTTGTGTGTGTGAATGTACTACGACATGTAGATGTGTACGGAGCGTGTCTGTGTGTTGGTTGAGCGGTCGGGAGAGGGACTGGTTGAAGACACCAGACTTGTGTGTGCACACACACACACACACACACACCCTCCCAAACGCACACACAACACACACCCACACACACATTCATATCATAGCTAAGAGTGCCTCCGCACACACTCGCACTTGACAAACATTAACACACACCAAGCAATGGGATACTTTCTACATACTTGTACTACATAATGACATGACAAAGACTAGTCTTAAATAATAGTCTCTTTACACTTTCTCAAAGTAACCATATTCCTTTTTACAGCCTTACAATAATAAAGAGTGATCACTCACAAAGTATTAACTGGCTTTAGATGCAACCTAACAGGACCTCCTGGTTATAATTGTATGCCGCCACCCCCCCCCCCCCCACCCTTCAGACAGTAAAATAAAAGCGTTTGTTTCGTACAAAGTACATGTATACCTCTACATTTAATTTTCTGTGTGAATTTCATTCAGCCAAACATTATACAAGAAACAAGAGAACAAGGGCCACTTGAGTCCATCTTTTGTCAGTCTCAGAGCTTGTTCTTAATCAGTATTGAAGGTTTTACATTTTGTTCTGCCTCTTTTTCTTTTTCTTATTATTTATCCTCTTTATATTTTTTAATTTTTATATTCTTATCATGTATATTGTGATTCTTGATGATTTATAATAAAAGCATAAATATAAAAAATAGAACAAGGGCCACATTAAATTGTCATATGAGAAATATAAGCCTATATGGCATACTCCCTTCCCAAAGGGAGTTTCTTCATAGCCCTACGGTGTACATGTAAAAGATGCTTCTGTATAGGCCTTGTCATTTATCTTTCTACGCTCCTCTCTATCTAATCTATGCTTCTCTCTACATTTCTTCATACAATTCTTCCTATCCCGTGAAATTACAGGGTCTGTAAAGGCAGACTTTATCATGCAAGGTGATACTAAACCGCTCAACACGAAAATGCAGAGACAAGGCATTATTTGCTCAACGGTAGAACAAACTCCAATGAGTGACCTGGGCATGGATTGTTGATCGCAGGAATTTGGCGCTGAGGGGTCAGGCAGCTGGGTGGAGAGAGAGCTCGCAACAAAAATATTAGCTTACAGATAAAGTGAGACATTGCTATTTGTCATGGTATCAAGTTTTAAGAGGTGGCTGGGTTTACACACTCTCTTAACCCTGGCATACATCATACTTTACGAGATTGGATTAAGGGTGTGAAGTAACACGTTCTAGATGTGACATGATACCAAAGGAAATAGTATGAAGATATACTAGCATCATAAAACTACAGAGAGCCTATATATATGTGCCCCCAGAGATGGTACAGGAATAAAGCAGTCATGGCATACAATTGTTTATGCTTCATACATTGTCTGTAGGCTTCTACAAGCATAGTTGAATAAAAATAGACAATATTACTCATTTTGAAAGACATCAATGACAATAGAACCAAAAGAAGTAGGTCTGCAGCACTATTCTTTTGTTTACTTAATGCCACATAGGCACGCTACAAATATTTGCCAAGCGATAGAAACGGAAGAGAAAATTGATAAATCTACAAGCAATTATCATAATACCAGCCTCTTCACACTGGTTATCTAGTGTATCAGAATAGAAAGCTATCGGCTTCAATACGTTTAGATACTGTTTACAGAAAAGTGTCCAATATTTCTTGATTCCTCACACTTTTGGCACTTACCCAAGACTTCTCCTGGAAAAAGCAAAATTCACAGAAACATGCATCAAGACAAGAGCTTAGGTTACTTGCACAAGAAAAGGCTTGCATAAAGAAAACTAAATGTAGGCCATACTAAAACATAATTTGAATACAAGCTCCTAGATTGCATTTTGTCAGTGCTACTACAATACTGGCAATTCAAAACCAGTATAATTAACATCATGACAACCCATGGATCTTTATTTAATTTTGAGAACGTGGCAAACTGTTCAATAAAACAATAAAACAAATCTGAAATGAAACTACGAAATTCAACTTCAATCTATCAACTACCAGGTATATATATTTTTTGCTCATGTGTGGGTTTATTATTACTTAAAGGGGAATGAAAGGCAACAAACAGCCAATGTAGATAATTGTCACCCTATTACAAATATCTTGAAATTACTCCTATTTGATTATTTAATAAGGAGAACAGTGTCTCCAAAATTTGCAATTTCCTTGCTAGACATTATCTCATGGGGGCTGCCATTTTCTTTACAAAGTAATGTCAGAGCAGTTCTATTTGTGAGATACCCACTGACCTGTAAACTAGCTACAATGACACTCATGATCACATGTGTCTGTGGAAAGCATGACACTGGATTTTCTCAAAAGCCATTTTTCCTTTTTTGTAGTCATGTACATTCAAATGAAGATACCTTTACCCTGTCACATAACCCATTTGTGTCAAGATATTTGGTTCAGCTGTTTCTTTGGTTAAGCAGGATCTGGCATGCACAAGTTGTTGCTTGATCAGACAAAGGTTTGTCAATTACCTGTGTGATACAATGGGGGTACCAAGATGGCTGCCATTTTGCATTGGTGGCTTTAGTTGTACAAAAGCTATTCATTATGCAACATCATATCCATAGTGTACAGGTAAATGGACATATACGACTATGACATCACAGTTTTACAAAATGGCAGCCCCCATGGGATAATATCTAACAAGGAATCTGCAAACTTTAGAGAGATTGTTCTCCTTACTGAGTAATCAAATAGGAGTATTTTCAAGATATTTTGAACAGGCTGACAATTTTCCACATGATTATCAGCTAATGTTTTTTGAGTTTCATTCTCCTTTAAAAAAATGTATTACCAAAAACATATATGTATAAGGGATACTGATTCAACAATTCAGCACACATTCTTTATACATGTAGAACCCAGACAAAGGCACAATCTAAAATAAAAAGAGACCTAAAAAACCTCTTTGATCGTACACTGCTCCAACATAACGGTGAAAAATGTGCTAGGATCGGATAGCGCCCTAGAAAAGTGACTTATATGGCATGGAACGCAGAGGTCTAATGGGTCAGCAACCCCCATACCAAACCAGAGTTGTGTACCGGGTAGGTGACACCCCCCCCCCCCCCCCCCCAATGGTTCATCCATCCTCCATGATGCTCCCATGTTTTCACCTTCCGAGGATGTCAGTTCACGTTAAAGATAATCTTGAGTTCTACTAATGACAGAAAATAATTTTTTTTTTGAGAATGAAACAAAACTAACACTGTTCGTTCAAGGCTACAAATAAATGATATATACGCCAGTTTCTCTAGAAATGCAATTCTATTTAAGAGCTCATAGGGAGCTTTAAAGAGAAGGTTGAGTTCTGGCAAAGGTGACAAATATTGTGTGAGCTTTCTCATTCCATTTATGTCAGTTTGGAAGAACATCATAGTAGACATGTCCCCTGAAAAGGATTTCTATTCAAATGCCCCCATATTAAAAATATGAAGCATTCGGACCTAATATGCACGCCACGTGTGTGTGTGCAGTTCCATGTACCCATTTCTATGTGCGCTGCATGTGCTTTTCAGTGAGACTGGGTGAATTTCTCATCATTTTTATGATTCCAAAACCTCACAGTATATGTGTAGACATGATCAACCTTTCCCAATTGCTTTAAGACAATTCCTTTCACAATGTACAGTACTTGCATGACCAGAACTCAACTTCATCTTTAAGCTTGATTTTTTTTTCACTTTCTAACATCTCATGACGACATTCAACTGGGCTCCCTGGAATCTCTAGGTCTCTCTCAATTATGTGCGCTGGATATTTTTTTCTTTTCCTTATAAATATGGCGGTACGGTTTCAGCGCTTCCTTCCCTAGCTGGTTATGATGAAGCTTTGCGTGAGGGGAAATGGGAGAGGAAAGCGTTCTGTTTACGAAGGGAACCTCCTTATTGCTGGCTCGTGTCCCATTTATTGATTTATGCAAACAAGAATTTGGGAAATGTTTTTCTTTCTGTATTGTTTTCCAGTCCCCTCACATCTCTCTTCATCTTTTTTTTAAATCTCTCTCTCTTTCTCTGCTTCTTCTCTCTATTAATATATCCTCATCTGTTGTTATTCAGTAATAAGATAATTTGAAAAGGATGCTTCCACAATCTACCTGATGTATAGCACCCCATATCTTCTATATATCTATCTTCCACTTGAAATATGATTTCGCAAAATTAAGATCAGACTCATGATTTGGGGGACATTTTTTATCTGATTTGATTTGATCTGATAAAACAAATTAATGTTAGTGGATTGCAAATAAATACGATAAACTTCTATTGAGAGCTACATAATAATAATAATACATAAGAGTAAAACATGAGAAATAGCTCTAAACACATTCTCTTATCTAAAAGTACAAATATGAAGCCATATTTGAAAATTCTAGGGACAATTATCAAAGCAGAAGCCTCTATGGCATGCACCATATATCAAATGAATTCAAGCTATACTAGGCATTGATTTATACCATTCACATACAATATGTTCCCATTTAGGTTTCCTTCCAGACATAATTTGGTATGTTGCAATGCACCTAATGAAGTGAGGGCCTCTCAGTACGTAACAACAGATGCTCTGTAATCATGATTGATATTCTCTTTTTGAGTAAATCGTAAAAGGAATTTCTAAGAAAATGGATTACTAGTATTACAAGCTATTTTCATTTCAACTACAGCTTTGCGCAATTGTAAAATTTCTGAACAAGGAAACAACCGCTGCATGATTTACATAGAGGCAAAACATGCAGACTTTATAGTACTGCATTTTAGTGCAAATAAATACGTGTGGCTTTTCCAGACTAAACATTACATACAATGTATGCAAAAACTGTTAAGGAATGGGACAATATCTACTACTGCTAGTAAAATATCAACGCCCCATACTAAAAAAATGGTGAACGTGAAAATGTGACCACGGGGCTTGAGCCACAACTACTACGATCTGGGACAGGCCATTTATCAGCATATATGCGAGGTATAATTTACTGGTGGTAGATGGGGGAAAGAGTGTGGAATCCATAATTGCGGTGGATACTGGAATTCATACAAATGTCCCGTTTTTGGAATGGCGCAAACATATTAGTCACAAGGCAATCCAAATAATTTATGAGACGTATCGCCTTACATGGCCCTAGGCCTGAGTCATCCCTGCTTGTTGAGGGGCGAGTGAGTGGTGGATGGGCGCGTTAGGCCCCCTCAGAGAGTAAGGTGGAGTGGCTACAAGGTACTTGGATGTATCAAGGAATGGAGCTGGGGGGGGGGGGGTACAAGGAATGTGCATACAACGATGTGAAATTATGCATTACAAAAACGGATCTTCTGTATTGTAACATGATTTACTAGGCAGCCATGTTGGTATTCGAAACATAACACACAATGTTGTTTCCTGTTTTTCTACCTCTTCAAATTCAATAAAATAAAAACAAAGGAACTAACATTCATATGACAGTTGAAAACGTTATGGAATTTCATTAGAAATATACGCACATTCACAGAATTGCCCTTACAAATGAAAAGAAATAAAAGAAATAACTTTCATGATCATACAGTCCATTATAGGATTTGACAGACGGAGCTTCAGATTATATTATGCAGCAATGGAAAACATGTTCCCTTTGATTGAAACATGCATTACAATAAATCAATACATTAATGGCTGGTATGTATCCAGTATGATCTATTCACTTTAAAACTGAAAAGAAATGTATGCATGGAAAAATTGATTTTAGTATGTCATAATATGTGCTACAGTAACTTCCTACAATGCACACTATACATGTAGGCATTATTGACATTCGTTTAGTGAAACATGCATCACGTACATTACACATGAATTCGCTGTCACTATGTTGCGCTTCATAGACATGTAACATTCAAGAAACAAGGAAGTCTAATAATAATTTACGAGAAAAGAATTAAAGAAGAAACAAAGAACACCATCACGTACTAGACACCCACAAATGCGAAAAAAAAATTTACGATCAAATGCCACAAACATACCTCAAATTCTATCCAAATCATTTTTGAAAAGTCATCCATAAAACGTAAACCTTCAGAGCGCGACAGTTCGCGACAGTTCGCACTTCATGTATGCACGACTCTTCGGTTGCGGTGTACATTGTAATTTAAATACAAACACTGATTTTTTTTCCCCCCTCTCTCTCTCTCCAGTTATTCTTGTTAGCTTTTGGCGGTTTACATGATTATATATCCTCCAATTGCTCAATTTCAAACATGGACCTTTGATCTTTGAAGTGCATGATTCTCTTTCTTGATAGTTTGCCAAACGATGATACATAACTACTTCGAGAACCACAGCCAGTAGACGCTAAATGAGGTTTACTTTCGTTTGAATGTGGACGGCAGGATTTTCAGTTTAAAATAAACACAGAGTATATCAATCTATCTGTATATATTTGAACAGCATAACCACAATCTTCACTACTTATAGATACACTTCTTACAGTGCAAAGAAATAGTTCATCACGGCTCTTTTGGCTAAAATTGCAATAATTTGAGAATTACAAGATAATTTTACGACTACAGGACATCAAACAATTCCTCAATGGTTTCACATACAAATGTATGCAGTATTCTTGCCAATGTATGAAACCCTTGGTGCTAGAATTTTAGGTGCATCCAGGGAAAAAAATACATGAGTGCGGTAAGCGATGTAGCTCTGAGGAACATGAAAAGAGCTCCAGAAAACTATTTTTAAACAGTGCTCAGCTAAAAAAAAAATTAATAATTAAACAAAGACACATATTTTTACACTGAGCACATTACTTATCCCCATTCGAAAAACCTTGAATACAGCAAGTTATTTGGGTTGATGAGCCATGTATTATGATCAATCTCCCAGCCAGAGGTTATGATACACATGAGCTACTTGAATGCTCTCACACTGCCAAAAGGAATAAAATTCCACGCCCTGACAATTCCATGATCGTCTTTCACAATTCAATCATCATTTTCCGGCATGTAATTGATTATCTCTCTCATATTTCTCTACCGTGCAAAGGAAAAACATTGTTATATGATTTATTATTCCATCTGACTGCTTAACCTATCTACATGTACAATGCCATGATCCTGTGGCCTGATTATGCTTTGGCCACATGTTCCAGTTAGATACGCTGATTGTTTTAAGCTCTGTCTTAAAGATAAAGTAGAGTTCTGGTCATGCAATTACATTGTGAAAGAAACTGTCTCAAAGCAAATGGGAAAGGTTGTTCATGTCTACATAAGAATTGTTTTAACTGTGAGGCTTTGGAATCATCAAAATGATAAGAAATTGACCAAATCTCGCTGAAAAGCATATGTACTGCACACATAAATGGGTATATGGGACTGCACACATAATTACGTGGCATGAATGTTCAGCCGGAATATTTCAGCAATTTCTCATCATATTTCGAATATGAGGGCAGTTGAAGAGCTATCCTTTTTGTCGGAAATTTCTTTCAAGATAATCTTCCAAACTGACATAAAAAGAATAAGCTCATAAATTATTTTTTACCTCTCCCAGAACTCAACCTTCTCTTTAAATCCAACATTTTGTTACAACAATTATAAAACGTTTCTCTTTTCAAAATTCTATTGTACCATGTACCAGATACCAAAAAAGAAAAAAAGAAAACAATGTATTAGATGTTGACAATAAAACCAAATATGAATTAAAACACTATTCCCCTTATAGTGTTTTGTTTATTGTACTATTTCCCTTTTTCAAAATTAATATTGTAATCACTGTGATTACACACAGCTGCACAAACCGTGCAAGAAGAAAATTGTGACAACTGAAAGTGCAAACAAGTACAAGTGGAACTTTATTCAACTAATAATTGTTGAGTCATTGGAACAATTATTTATAGACTGAAAAACACTAAAAACTGTCTTCAGAAAGAATTGCATAGCAGGAAACAGTCACTATACCCTGTGAAAGCTTTTCAAGCATTGACAACATCATCGGGACAATGACATCAGGTGTACCTGTACTCCAAAAACACAAGAATGTTATTTCAAGCAACCTAATTCCTCAACGTTCTGCAATTGTGAAGTGGATGAGGAGCATATCTAAACATTGGCACATTCACCAAGCATTTCAATGCCACATAATTAACACCATACAATCAGGTTCCGAGATTTGTGAGGTTCTCCAGGGGATCTCACAACATATTTTGCTGTGCGTGGGACTACAATGAATGACAGCCCTCTATCTTCATTTGGATGCTGTTTCCATCTTTATCTTCCTAAGATGTTGACTCACTCAAACTTTTCTTTCTAAGAATTGCATTTCACAAGAATTGAACCATGCGCAATTTAATATACGACATGATACATAATGGTAGATATGAAATAAGCTATTCACTGAATAATCAAAGTATTTTCAGATTTCTGGTAGTAGTATTTTGAAAAAGAAAATACTTTGAAAGGAATATCAGTAAAATGTATCAATATTTAGTCATTTTATAGTTATCCTAATAGCTTGACATGATTAATCTTAACTAAACTACCTTGGATTTTGAGAAAGTAAATTAACAGAAAGAAAATGCAAGGAGATATGACTATTTTCTGGACTATGGAAAACTTTGGCACAGGCTATTTTTCTGGGACTACTCTGGACGTGATATACATTGTAAATAGTACACTTGTTGGAAAACAGAATGTGAGTGATACATAATGGCATCTTAGGTCACTGTTTCGAGAAAATCTTTAAATAAATTTTCACCCATGTATTAGAAAGTTAAGGGTGACTAAAGCCAACACTCATAGATGCAGGAGAGAAACTGACGTTCCTCTGCAGGCGCAAGAATGCGGGTAGGACGGACAGGAGCGTTGTGTGATGCTGGCGTGAGTCACATCGTCCACAGACAAGGTTCTTGGTTGATAAATTCATTTGGGATGTATCCTTTGAGGAACAGGTTTGCTAATTGGAAGTGTCATAGAGAAGGAAAGAGAGACAGGGAATCTTGAACTTACGACTCACACACTCAAGATGATTAACCCGGGTAGAAACTGGAGTAAGCACGTGAAATGCGATATCGCAATCTTTCAACGATTCATTTTGGAAATTAATCGTAAACTGAAAAGGGCAAAAACAACTACCCCAGGAAAGATACCTGCATACAAATGGAAGATGAATTTTTGTAAATCATGTACGCCTATACAAGCAGGATTCTTTGTCATCAATGTACATACAAACCAATGCACATTTAAAAAACCAATGCACATTAAGCAAACCATACAGACTTTTGGTGGAAGAAGCCACTATTAAAAGATTTTACGTAAATTATCCATTCCATCCTGGTCTAAAGAGGCCTTCTCCATAAAATTCTATCCGTCATAACTTGCCAAATATCACTGGATTTCATTCAAAATATTGACACATATGATGCAAGTAAGGCAGACTCTTATCAAGTTTTGAAACAATTCTGTCTAAATTTTTTTAAATGGACACATCAAGTCATTCACAAAAACTTGTGAATGACCAATCACTCTTGAAACATTTTCTTCTTTCAAACATGGATTATGACCTTTTTTTTCTTCCTTTCCATTTGACAGAAAACTGTTCCTTTCAGGTATAATCACCATCACTATTATACAGGAAGGTAAAATGCAGACAGCAAGGCAGCATAATGCACTTAAAATGCCAAGATTAATTCAAGAGCTTTGGCGAGGGATGACGCATTTCAACGATCGTTCTTTGCCCGTTCCTTTCTTCTTTTAGATCCAGGATATAGAATTTTTTTAGTTTCCATTGCGCATTATACATGAGCATTTATATGTACCTACTAAATTACCTCTTAGAATGTGAAATTGACACTAGCTAGTGACACAAATTCAAAACTAAAGTCCATTTATTGAATCCTTTACTTCCTGCTCACTAAGGTTATCATTTTCATCAAGATGAATGAAGGAATTAATTTATTACCATTTCTGAAACAAAATATGAAACATATTTACAAGGTATTTACAAATATAAATGATCATGGGAGACCACGAAATAGCTCAAATGACTAATGAATATGTGGTTCCCTGACAAATTATGTAAATCTGATATAAGTAAAGACTAATTAAAACATGTGAAGATTTCTTAAAATACAAATACTCTAACAAATAAGGTCTTACTATAATAAGTATAAACTGTAAATATTGGCAAGAAGTGCATGTATATACAAACAAACGATAAAAATCAATAAAAGCAACTACAAAAATTTGTTCGTAAAAATTCAGGTTCACACGAAGGGAGCCTAACTGTAAATTTTGCTTGTAGTTTCAAAACTTTAGGTTAACTTGTAGTTTCAGACCATATGAACAGGTAGTTTTGAAACTTTAAGTTTATTAGCAGTTCTAGAACCACAGGCGAACTTGTGGTTAATGCCAAAACCACAAGTAGGGGGGGGGGGGGGTACTCCGTTGCAGTTTCGGACAGTGTGGACAGAATAAACTTTAAGTTTCACAAGCTTGTAGTTAACGATGACCTCTCTGTTCATGTTAAACTTCCGGGTCATACCCTTAGCACGAATTATGAACACAGGATCTGTATGTGTACTGTACACACAATTGGTATCTATACTTCCGCTCGGCTTGTAGTTTCAGAACAACGAGCATCGTTGTTTCGGGCCCGTGTGAACCCTCATCGTGGTTAGTGAATCGTTGTTTCATTAACTTAAAATTTTGCTTACTTAAAGTTTCGAAACCACAAGTCCCGTATGAACGTAGCTATTGTTTAAACAAAATATCTATAAAACTTCAAGATGGCCTCCAGCATAGTGCTACCTGTATTCATTCAATTATGGTAAAAACACAGAAATATTCCAGTCTTGTGGCAAACTACTTTTTTCCTTGAATTCATGAATTCAGGAGACTTTTTCTTTGTACATGTATTTGTCATTGTATTTATCTCAAAATGTTACATCTTCACTGGAAGGTAATTGGAGGAAATCCCAAGAAAATGTTCGTAGAAATTAACCGCACTTATACATACTTTGTCTTCGTTTGATACATACATGAGGCATTGATACATACATGAGGCATAGATTCATACTGCAATTATCCCATCATGGTTAATTTGAGGTGGTATGTTTTTCCTTGTATTCTTATTTTTAGTTGCAACAATTGGTATTGCAGGATTCTGAAGAAAATCCACCAAGGAATCGCTTTTACAGGTTTCCATCTCATTAAACCGCCTTTTTTTATAAACACCACATAATCCAACATCTCACAAACATCATTGAAACTGCGGTTCTAGGAGTGTACTTTCATTCTGCTTCTCCTTTCAATTCTGAGGGCCTTAGCCACAAAGCCTGTTTCCACTAGCCAGGATATGTTTGAAACACATGAACTTGTAATGCTGGTTGAATGTGTTCCCACTAACAACCCAAACATGTCCATTTATTTTTTTTATACATGATTTCAAGAGCAGGTTGTGGTTGCTATACATAAACACGTTCACACAGCAGCATATAGAAGACGACTTGAGAGGACGATGTGGCAATGAGAACGTTCTTACACATAAATTAATGCATATCAGATGAGAGAGAATGTATGATGGTAGATCAATCTTGCACAGGTCATTATCCTTTTCTTCCACTGATTTTCACAAATTCCCAAATGAAGAAGAATGCAACATACCACAGGATGTGCACCATCTAAAAAAATACCTTTGACTTTGACATTGTACAATGAGTTATATCAATGTACAACATGCCTAAAAAATTGTGATTAGACCCATGAAAAATGAATATAATGCTAATAATAGCTACCGGTAGGTACATATTTATATTGCCACATATCCATTCCAGGGGATGCTCAAGGCGCTCACAAAGTACTACTATTACCCTGGCTTTAGTCCAGCTGCCCTAAGGCGCTGAAAGCATTCAAGGAATAATTTCCTACCAGGTACCCATTTATTACACCTGGGTGGAGCGTGGCAAATGTAGATTAATATCTTGCCAAAGGACATTACACATTAGTGCCGTTGCGGGACTTGAACCGCGAACCATGTGATCCACAGTCCCCACGACACCTCTAAATGCATGCTAAAGGAAAATGACATCATCTCCAACAGGTTATTATCCTTCCCATCATAATACTCAGCTAAGAGGATAATTTGGGTCTTAAAGGGAAGGTTGAGTGCTGGGAAAGGTGAAAAATAATTTGTGAGCTTTCTCATTCCTTTTAAAGGATTTCTCTTCAAATGCACTTATATTCAAAATATGACAAAAAATAGCCAAAATGTTAGGGCCGAACATTCATGCCATATCTGTGTGCAGTCCATACCTATTTCTGTGTGCGGTGCATGTGCTTTTGAGCGAGTTTGGCTTGATTTATTATCATTTTGACGATTCCAAAACCTCACAGTATACACCAATTCCTATGTAGACATGATCAACCTTTCCCAACTGCTTTCAGACAGTTTCTTTCACAATGTAATCCCATGACCAGAACTCAACTTAATCTTTAAAAAAGCAGAAAGAATAAAGGGGGTGCTAAAAAAGAATGTGGGAGAGAAGCGATGACAGATATACATGTAGGGGGCATTTGTAAACATATGCCTTCTGGCTTTGATTTGGGGAAAACTTCTTCCCTCCTCCTTTCAATCATTCTCTCTGACGTGATTAAATCTCCATCTTCATTGTTTTCTTGGAATAAGAAAAATGCATCTAAAAACCTCACAAACAAACCGAATGAAGTTCACTATCCTCCGTCAGAGATGGAAATAGAGCTGTGGATTTGGTTAGAGTCCTGCTGCTGACGTAGGTCTTTGTAATGAAGCTTACACCAGCCATGAAGTACGGGAGAACATTGCATCTGGGGGCGGGGAAAGATATCCGAAGCATCCAAGCAATGTTATGTTATTGACAATGACTGTGTAATGTCTATAGAATCATTATAGTCTTTAATGCCCTGATTTATTACACCCACAACCATCCTTCTCACTGTCTTGTCTTTCTGTCTCGTCTGATACAAGAAGAGAAAACTGAAGAGAAAGAGCTTTTTTACTTTAAGGGGACAATGCTCCTCGCAAAGGCTGAAGGGGAAACCACAGAGAAATATGACAATTACAACATATCCTACCTTATTATTATGGTTATTTCAACCATTCAACTTAAATGTTGGGGTTTTTTTGCTGGCCTTATTTTCGAAGAAACATTGAGAGAAAATATGAATCACATATATTATGAAAATCAGCAATTTTAAAGCTATTTAATAGCAAAACAAAACACTTGTAGAAATATTCCCTCATTTCTTTTTGCATTACTTGTTTTTAAAAAAGTCATTTCAATATTCAGCAGAAATCTATGTATCAGAAGATACATATAGACATAATGCCATAACTTTTCACCCCCCCCCCTCCCCATCATTTTTTTTCTTCCTTTCATCTGTCCAAATTAACCATGTCTTTCTCCAATGTTTGACCATCTGTACGTATTGAAGTTTATCCCTTTGTGCTTTTACCCTCAAATGTATCATGAAGTTAAAATTTCTCTTTGCTGTTGACTACAAAAGGGAAGGTATAGTGAATACTGAATAACATACAAGCAATTTTTTTCTTGTTTTGCTTCTATTTTCATTCTTGGGAATTATTTTCTCTCAAACTGATTCACAGTAAGGTTATTCCTCTTGACTATAGATCAAATGGAACGTGACAACAAGGGAGCGTTTCATCAAGTGCCTTGTCAGTGATTTTTAATGACAAATTTGCTCTCAGCCAATCAGATGCAAGGATTTCAGTAGCTTATAACAGTTGTCAGTAAAAATCACTGACAAAACGCTTGATGAAATGCTCCCCTGTATTCAACAACTCCTTTCTCACAAATAGAAAGACACTTGTGCAGCTCAACTGAAGAGGTTTCAATGTCCTTGAATTCACAAGAGTTATCATGGGAATGTCGCCCAATCAGTGTCAAGTATTTGACCTTTGACCCCTCCTTGAATCAGAATCGAAACTTCCATTGACGAGATGATTCATCTTTTTACCCAGTTCAGATTTGTAAAAAGAAAACTCCAAAACTCCAAAAAGATAACTCCAAAGCTACAATTAATCAAATTATCAGATAATAAATGTTGAAAAGCTATGATTCTTCCAGTAAAAAGCCAGTAAAGACTGGTGAAATATTAATATCTTACCACTTTAAAGTAATTGATTAATAATTTTGCCAATATCTTGTATGTATAATCGTATAGCAAAACAGATTTACATGTACATGTAGGCATACAAACAATGTACATGTAGGTAAAGTAAGAATTAAGGCTGAGTCATATCGGTTTGTAAACCAGTCCCCGGTGCTGTTTTGGCGAAACCGGTGCATCGATGAAATTTATGTAAATGATTTAATACAAAGAAAAGAAGCAGCGAAGATTAGGGTTATTTATTGATTTCGCGAGTTGATGTTGGTACGCGAATTAAACAGCTAGCGAAAATATCACCACTTGATTCTAATTTGCGCCGCAAGAAAGTGAAGCCTGAGAAAACAGGATTTCAGATCGCAATAATCACCTTATTCCAATCAACAAAGGTGCTAGCACTTCATATGTACATAAATTCTACTACGTAAAAGTTGGTTTATAGACATTTCAAAACTTGGCTTGAATTTCACTTTTATTCTAGCTCAAAGCTAAAATCTCATGCTTCAATTCATTTTCCAGTAAAAGATATTTATATTCTTTCATATAATATGATTTTTTATTGGATTCCTGTTTCAGTGATTCAGTTTTGGTGTCAATTATTGAATTTCTCTGATTATTCAGCTTCCTTCTCAAACATGTGTAGTCACATGACTCATGGTTGCATTCGTTTGAGAAGGAAGGATTCACAGAATTCAATATTTTGACACCCAAACGACCTTTTTTGAACAGGAATCCAACAAAAATCAAATGAAATAAAATAATACATATGTCTTTTACTGGAGATTGAATTGTGGCATGAGTTTTCAGCTTTGAGCTACAATTAAAGTGAAATTTAAGCCAATTTTTTGAAGTGTCTAACCAACTTTTATGCGGCCAAGTTTATGTTCAAATTAAATGCAAGACTTTGTAACCAACGGACCGCTCTTAAACATAGAAAGTCAAATGGACCTGCTAAGCCTTATGTAAAATATTCTTGGTCCATCAATTTATCGGTGCACCAGTGTTCGACCGTATACATTAAGTGCAAGACCTTGTATACATCGTCTTTTGAAACAGCTTTTTGAAAAACATGATATAAACCTTATGTACAATATTCTTGGTCATTTGGCAAACCGTGAAAAACAACAACTCACGAAATTGTCTGAGACCTTGCTATTCGCGGAAATATCTGTACGAGAAAATATCAGCTTTTACAGTATAGTATACCACAACAGACTCTAACTGTAACCATGAATAATATAAGGAGAGCACAATCATATTCTTAAGAAATACTCCTTTCCTAGAAAGCCTTCCTGTCACACTCAAAACACTGTCCTAGCATACAGAAGTTAAAAAAAAATCATGAGTCATACAGAAGAAAGTGTTTTATAGTATACATCATATATACTATATTACTTCATTTACAAGATTCGAGACATCTGATTGGTCAAAACTGCAGGCATAGAATTGACTTTTCACTTACAACTTCAGGGCAATGGACAATAGTTTTTTTTTTGCACATATAATACAGGGACACAATGAATGTGCATGAAGAAAGCATTCCTATTCTCTGACTAGCAGAAGAACTGTAAAATTTCTATCCACACAGATATCAAAGTCCATTCTTAAAATAACAACTGATGCTAGTAAATTATTGGTCTAATAATAAACTTGTCTTGGCTGTTGTTCTTAATTTACAATGTACATTACCAACTATAACCTTCAAACAGACAAACTGTACTTAATGTTACAAATATGAACATTTTTATAAATTGAAGTCTGGAATGCATAGAATGGTTTCATTCTGGTGTGTTTACTACTATACTAATGGAATGTGACCTTACGTCTGTGATGGGACGCTAGCTGACAGGTCATGGTCTAATGAGGGCAGTATGATACATGTGATGGTTTGATAAAATTAGCTTATGAAATGATGTTTATATTCTATAGACCTACATGTACATGATGACAAAAACAATGGGTATTGTACATCTATTATTGTGAACTACACATGTTCTTCCTAAAACAGTTTTCTTTTCTTCTTTTTGTTCTAATAAAAAAAAAAGAGGCCTAAAAATTTGTAGTTAGATCAAAGACAATCTGAATAAAAAGGAATATAATGTAATTATTTTACTCTCTTTTACACTCTAGAAATCACTTTATCCGTTCAATGTCAATATTTTCAGAGGGATCTTACAAAAATTTGCAGAACTTTTGTCTTTCAAAAGATTCAGAACTAAATTTATGTAAATCATCACAAATGTGAAATCTCGTAATGTATCTGTTCAGAAGAACAAAATGAACTGAATTGTTATAATAATAATAATAATAATAATATAGACAATTATAACGCGCAAACAAATCCACCCAAAAAGGATGCTCAAGGCGCTTACAATCAATTAAATAAAAATACACTAATGATGCTTACATTATTCTAGAAAACATGATTGAAGCTACCTTTCTTTCTATTACACAACAATTTAACTACCAAACGGTGTGTGAACTTACTACTCAGGACTGCATTGTACATACTATTGCCCTGAAGCGAGCTGGCCTACATATTGTCTGTGAAGAGCCAAAAGGGCGTTAACTCCTATACTTTAACACACACAGAGTTAATGCCCTTCTGGCTCCAAATAGATATAAATTATGAGAATGTTTTGTGATCTGATCTCAAAGTGTTATTATTAATTTTAAAAAGCATTGGTTAGGGTATAAAGAAACCAAAACAGTGTACGCTGCCCTGGCAATACTGAAATTTCATGAAATTATTAAAGTGATGAGAATTGGTACATCTGAACTCACCAGAAGTGGTTTGACTTGAATGATGTGCTTCATCATGGTATCTCTAACGGAACAAAAGATGATTCAGGAATTCACTTGTTCAAGATCCTGATGAAAACTCTCAAACATAAGTCATATTCCAATAATCTCTGCAGAAATTTTTAAGTATAAATGATTGAGAAGGGGAAAAAAGAAGTCAAGAAAATATAATCAAACTTTCTAGATCTAGAGTAACTTTTGTCCATCTTTATTTGTAAAGTTATTATGACCATTCACCATCAAAAATTGTACAAATCCATCAAGATTGAATAAACAGTTCATCACAAAAATGAGAGCATCCATGATAACAGAATCAAAATCTGTCACTGCCCAACACATGAAGTTGATATTCTTTGGCACTCAGTTCCAAGGCTCGGTAATCTTGAATTCTCTTGTTTCATGCATCAATGAGCTACACAGATTTCCACTTTTCGCATAATAAGACATCTTCAGAACTTGTTAGATACATATTTAGCAGTGTGCCCAAAATCTGACTGGAATCAAAATGCAATAACTCCAACATGGTGAAAACACGTACTGTACTGTAGGTACATGTAGGCCACGTGTAGATGATATCCTTAAGTATTCCACTGCCAACAAAATGGAAAATCTATGAATAGAGTCCTGCTCTTGCATTACCAGGATCAGTGACTGATTCTGATATCATCATTGCACGTATGTCACTGATGACTGGACAAGTAAATGGCACAGAACATGACCTTATTAACAAACAATCCAAATTGAGCAACGCAATCATGCATGATCCTTTTATTTCACTCCTGATCTATTTTTTGTCTCTTTTATCATAAAAAGACATCTTGTCTGCTTCCCCCAAAGCACAAAGCTTCTGGTAGTTGCTCGATTCAATACCAAAATAAGACATATCAGTGATAATATGGCTTATTAACCCAACACAACAAATAAGGTTGAATCAAATTAGACATCAATAGCACCGTGTGCTGGATCTTTTCATTATTCAGTGTGATGTAATTATACCCACGACCTGGACTGGAATGACCTCGCAAGAAAGGCAATAGGTGGGATGGACGAGGGAGGAATTAATGACACCACATGAATAGCAGAGGTCAGAAATCACTAAAATAGTTACAAAACAACACTGTCTACTCAATTAGACCTCGGCAAGCTGCACTGACCTCCTATTTAGCAGGGGTGGAATGCTGATGAAAAGTATAAATATTTTCTTGTAATTTCACAAAGCCATTTAAGGATTATCATTGTTGAGGGAGTTAAATGCCTGGATTTGTCAGATATACACGTTAATTGAAATTGCTCCTGGCAAGATCCTATGTGTGGGCCTTGATGAATGTTACAAACAAAAGTCTTTCAGTTTGTTGCCCTCTCTAAAAGAGTAAATTAGAATATCCATAAGCAGGGGAAAAAAAAATATTACGAAACAAGAAAAGAAAAAAATGTTGAAAAGAAGGAGCATAGTTTTGTGCTTGTCTATTATGTAGAGTGATAGAAAGCATAAACAAAATCCACCTTAAGGAGTATTTAAAAAATGAAGGAAAAATAAAAAAACCTTGCGCGGACCCAACTCCAAGTTCGGTTCCACACGGGCCCTTTTTGTATGCAAGCACATACATGTACGGGAGTGTCGACTGGTCTCCTCCCAAGTGCACTGTACTGTTTTGGGGTCCGAGTGTATTTCAATATCTTTTTATAGAATAAAAAGTTAAAGATCATACTTTGAATTTAATGTTCCTATTTTTCGCTACTTCCATGAACATGGAACTTTATACTGAAAATAAAAAACATATTTTATTGATACCAGCCAGTTTCAGATGCTTTCAAGACAATTCTGTATTTTTGTGCAACAGGTTCCAGTTTCAAAGGGAAAAAAAATCTCAATCATTTTAATACCAGCATGATAATGTGTGGATCCAACAATTTACATGTATAAACACAAAGCCATGAGCTCTATGGTTGATTATGATAGCAGGATAAACCGTGGGAGTGGGGTGGGCGTGTAACCCCAGATTGCACATTCTGGGTTAAAAAATTATGGGTTAAACCATTCTACATATTAGGGCAAGCTGGGCCTATATTCTCCAAGCACAGACTCAAACTAGGACACATTTTACAAATACCATATGCCTTGAGTGAAGCCTAACCCAGCTACCAATTATCCAATAGTAATGATACTTAGCCTATGGGAAGCAGTCTAGTCTTCCAGTTCAGACTCTGTTAATATGCAGCACATTATGACTGACAAAACAGTGGACACTTTTGATCATTAATAACTCAAAATTTATACATTTAGAGTGGGGTTTTTACATTGTAAAGCTGAAAGATGTAAAATTTATTTGGAGCAAGTTTCATGAAATTTCTCTGAATACTTTAATATACTGCTCTGAATATTTAATCAGATTTTTCACTTTTTGAAAAATCAAGGTCACAAAATCTGTGTGTATCACACTGTTAAAACATGTATTAAAAAACTATGGATTAAAAAATTGTTAATTAAAAATTGCTCAACGTTGGTTATAAAATGAGTGTTGGTTAAAAATGACTTTTCATCTTGCGTGGGTTAAAAATATTGTTGATTAAAATTAATGTTTTTAATCTTGTTGGTTACTTTGCAACCAACATTGATTAAAAACAGTGTTCTCGGCTTTCCCGTCAAAATGATCGTGCTAACTGTCGAGACACTAATTAAATTTTGATCAAAGTTGATTAAAATACCGATCGCGTGACCGAACAGCGCATGCGCATGTGGATTTGGAACAAAATTGGTGTGCACATATCTATCGCAGAAATTGTTTGCAATAAAAATGGAAGGCATTGTCAAGTCGCTGAATAATTGGGAACTTTCAAAGAGCTTGTCAGCATGTTCTCAGTGTGCTCTCTCTTTCCAACTAAAACGGTCTGGGAGCTAGTTCAGCCCGCCCAATCCGGACCAGACCCGGCTAAGCCAGGCCCACCGGCAGATCTACTGACTATGCCTACGGTAGCGAGGAGGCGACGCCGGTGGCATGGCGGTGTGTTCAACTTCGTGGATGTCCATATTTCGCGGACAGGAAAATATATATGACAAAAACTGAAACTAGCACAGTTTTTGAAGAAAAAAAATATAGCATCAATGTAGGCGTAGGCGTAGTCTACCGTTGGGCCCGGCCCAGTCAGGTCCAGTCCAGGTCTGAGGAGGTCGAACCCCCCAAACCGATCAACTCAGAAAGCAAGATCACACCGTGACTTAGATCTACTTCTTTACAAGACCAAGCCAGACAACAATCAGAGACACGAAAAGAGCTTCTCACCAAATAAAACTAACCAACAAATGGTTAAACATTATGCAACAATTCGTTTAAGTTTAATCAACACCAGTTTAACCAATGTTGAGCAAAATACAATTAACCAACAAATGGTTAAACATTTAACCAACCATTATGCAACCTACAAATGTGTGGTTCACCTGGTAATCCTCGGTAGATTACAATTTTAACCAACAAGATTAAAAATTTTAATCAATGTTCTAACAGTGCAGTAATTAATTCAGCAAACAAAAATTGCCATTGTGCATTGCAGCTGAAATTCCAGCACACTTTTTTAACCCAGAGCCATGAATCATTAACGACACTGGACAGCAATAGGTTGGCAGAAATAACAGCTGCAACACACAATGGCAATTGTTGTGTTCTGAATTTATTACTGATACTGATGATCTTAAGAAAAGTATTCACAGAAATATAACAAAACTTGCTCCCAATAAATTTTACATTCTTCAACTTTACAATGTAAAATTCTCAGTCTGATGCGAGTTATAATTTGGGGGATATTAACGATCTAAAGTGTCCACCATTCTTTTTAACACCTAGTACCTGCAAACCAAGCTAGGCTAACCCCTATTGTCTTCACTGCTGTCAACACCCACTCACAAACGATCTTTCTATTCCAGCTAAGTCTGCGGTCATAGACTAGAGACCCAGTTGTTTACAAGCTGCTGGTAGACAATAGAGGCGCTGTGACCTTATCAGGTCAACACAATGACAGGAAATGCAACACACCTCAGAAATCAGCACCAATTTGTTAGCTAAATGATTTCCTCTCCCCCTTCACTTCCCCTGGGGTGGGGTAGGGTAGGATAAGGGATGACTTCATGAAAGATGTGTGTGTGTGTGTGTGTGTGTGTGTGTGTAGTGGGCTGATCAGGATTTCAAAGTTAGTTGCTTGTTGTTACTGGTTTAATGGCAATTTTCCATTTGTGAATGGATGATTTTCGCCAGTGTTGCATTAGACATACAATAACACTATCAGGGATGGTGACAAATCCCTGCTATAACCTTGAATAAAATTTAATTTTGTCGTCTAAACTCATTATAATATATGCAACAGATACAAATACCATATACATTTTAATAAAAGAGGGGGGAAATGGGAGGATGTAGAAATATGACTCTCTGACCTATAGGGCCCATTCGCCCAATTTGATCTCTCCCGTTTCCCCCTCCTCCCCCATCTCTCTCTCTCTCTCTCCACATTCTCCTTTATCAGCATTTGTAGTTTCAGCATCCCTGTATCAATGTCCTATCTATCCCTTTCCTCTCTCCATCACTCGCTTGCTCTCTCTCTCTCTCTCTCTCTCTCTCTCTCCATCTCCATTTCCCTGTAATACCTGGGAAAATACAGCCGTTTTAAAATACATCGATATAGACAGATAACTACATGATAAAGAGGAGTATACAATTGCTATTTGAGTGAGTGAGTCATCCACTGACTATAGATCATTCATTTCAATAACACTCAGGTGACCTGCAATATAATCTCTTATAGCAAGATAACCATGGATGATCTGCTATGTCCGTTCACACTTTCCAATCCTATGTCTTCAACAACGATTCAATGTGAAGGACTGTTGCACTAATGAGAGCTGTGTTCAGATAAAAATTCAGACAGATATCTTATGAGGAATTTCTCTTATTTTGGTCCCCTGGTATTTCTCAATTTTGTGATATAATCCTGAAGAGCGTCATCATGAATTTCCCTTGGTGAAATCACCTTTGAGATATACATATTAAGGAAGGTAGTGCTATGTAGAAGTTGCACAAATAAATTTTCCTACTACTGTTTTCTCTAATTTACAAGAAATGTGTTTATTATTAATAATCAATTCCATTTAACTTTGCACTGGCCAAAAGCTATCCTTAACATCAAAGTGCGAACAGTGCTAGAGTAACAGCGAAAAATGGAATGACCATAACATGTAGGAAAAGGTTCTCTACAAGAGCCAATACAGGGAGAATGACCAATCCAATAACCAAAAGCTAATCGTGATTGGATCTAATTTTCTTTCCTCTAATACAAGTGAAGGAAGTGACTTGCAGATCAGAATGTATGGACAATTTCCTATTTGAGGTCATAGCATTGCATAATTACGGAATCAATTTTTAACTAGCTGTAAATTAAAGCTAGTCCTTAATTGTAGTACAGAGGAAAAGTCAATTTCTCAGTTCCTGTAAATGAAATCTTACAAAAATGATCTGCTAAATGTAAAAATGAAAAAAAAAAATTGTATTACAGCTCAATAATAATCTGATTTCTGCAATGCCTGGACTCAACGGCACTAGATGCACTACCCACAGGTTCCCTCCACAGTATCTGCTCTACACTTCTACAAGTGTTTCATTTCAGGAGGTCGCATGCGGCAATTAATCTTCATGAACGTAATTAATTAGACAGACAAGGACACTTGTAAGATGTCTGTATGTTCTTCATGAGGGTAATTATGATGAAAAATGACTCCACAGAGCTAATATACAGAGAGGCAAGACAGAATGGTAAATATGTGCAAAAAAATATACAGATCTCTGCAGTAAGGTGCACATAATACATAGAGGGAGACAAACAGCCAAAATGAGACGCAAATTTTCAAGCTGTGAGATTATTTCAGATTGCTATCCACAAAATATTTCAATACACTCAGAATACATGGAAAGACAAAATAATAAGGATACACATTCATCAAAACAGACTGACTGGCATAAAGGAGGGGGGGGGGGCATTTTATTTTTGCCTATCACACATTGAAACAAATGACCTGTCATTTCTCCCCTTGTCGTAATCCAGGGTCCCTGATATAACGTCTGAAGCTCGGCTCCGTATCGGCCCTTGATTAATAAACAGCCCGCACCACTCCTGCTTGGGCCCTGACATAATTACTTGCAATTCGAGCTGGAGCAGAGCTTTTGTTTTTAGGCAATACCGTTAAGGAGATTGTCTCGTTCAAGTACAATTCGAGAGCGTCTGACAAGTGATAGGGTTACTTACTTACACTGTTTTCTCTGGCTTTTATGAGTTTTTGATGAAACGGAGACGGAGAGAAGCAGTATTTGGTTACAGCGCTGATTATTGGAAACAGGAGGATGAGAGGAGGAAGAATCCGGATGCGGATTGCAAGAAAAGACTCTCAAGAGGATGGGAGAGATAGGGATGGATAGATAGAAACGACAGGAAATAAATGGAGAGAGAGAGAGAAAATGAAATAAAGACAGACATATACATAGAAAAGAAAGCTACTCCTAATATTGGAAAGAGAGATAGACATATTGTACAGAAAGAGCAAATGGAAAAAACATACAAAGCAAAAATAAAATTGAAAGAGGTGAAGAATAATTTTTCAAAAAGATAGAGAAAGAGTGAGAAACAGGAAATTAAAAAAAAAAGTTTTCATACATTTCTTATGCTGCCCTCTGTTTACAGAAAATAGAGAAAATACAAAGAGGGCAACATACATGTAAGAAATGTATGAAAGTTCAAAGAAATATATATGTAGTATGTACAGCCAATACGGAGAGAGAGAGGAAAATACCAAGACCAGCTTCTAATCATTTCCAAATGATTATCCAAATGATTACTGGCAAAGATTCATTTCTACATCAAACCACAATATCTCACATAAAATGCAGATAGAACATAAACTTCAGTGTTCAATTAGACATAAAAATGTAACAAAAACAAGCCCTCCTATGATTCAATTTTCTATGATCTGACATTTTTTCCAGGCTTATTTCCTCAAAGATATATGGTTGAGTTTATGACTACTGTTTAGGTTATTTTTAGGTTATATTTAGGTTATTTTTTGGATCAGGGTTAGTTACATGTAGACCTTTTATAGTGTTTGGTCCAGGAATAAAGTTAGGAACTTGCTTCATGTAGAAAATAGACATTGCAGCAATAGGCCACTTCGTTAATGTATGCAAATTTTATGCATACCTTTCAAACAAAGGTGTTCTTGACAACCTGAAATCTTGCCGGAGGCTTGCCGGACATAGCAACAAATAATACATGCAAACTGGATTCCAAGCATTGAGGCTCATTTATAAAAAGAAGGTTCATGGAATAGCTCGTCACTAGGTGCTCAGAGAATATATGTGCATAAATTTGTGTGCATAAATTTGTATACAAAATACACAAGAGGTCTATTAGCAGGATGTGTTGTACAACTCAATATTCAATACAGCCAGGCTTGCTAGCACTGTTGAATTAAACGTTACGGAAGGCCTGGAGGTCCGATGATCCAAGGGCCTTCCTCTATGCATGTAGTCATGTCCCGGAGATCTTGAAATACTAGTCATTCATGCTAATTGAAAGAAAATCTAATAATAGAAAGAGATTTCCACAAGACGAAAGGAGGAAGTCCTGTCTAGACAAATCTAAACAATTTTCTGACAACTTAATCTCTAAAAACATATATACATGCACATGTACATGTATTCATACATGTACACTAATTCAACTATTATCTTATCAATGATGACCTCTTTATGATTAGAAATTACATGATCATATCCCGATTTATGATACAGAGATTGATACTATGTCAAATTTTTTCTTCATGATTGATAAATGTTTTCATATCTAAATGAGGTGGATCACAGTCAAAATAATGAAATACTTACTCATAAGCAATTTAAAGTAAAGTTTGACTTCTGTAAGCTGTAAATTAAGAATGTCCTATCAATGTCTTTACAATTATTTTACTTCAATATTTCAAGTCTAATATTAAAAGAAATACATACAAACTAAACTGTATATCAGACCTTTATCTTCTCATCCTGACAATGTCGGAACAAATGTATTTATCTTAGCTACAATTTGATTTCATAAATTATCTTTTTCTTTTTTTTTTAAATAAAAAGCAAATAAAGATGCATGAAAACAACAAAATGAAATCAACATATAAATGACATAGTTGAATGTGTAATATAATTACCATCACTAAAAACAGGAAATAGCTTGGAATAATCATAACAAAGGAATTAAGTTGACTAAAAACTTGAAGTCTTACCACATACCAAAGCAACTACCTGTACAACCATCCATTGAGAAACTGAAGATCAGATTGCATTAAAAGCATAGCCTCGGTAGAACACAGCATGACACCAAATATGATGAACTTGAAACACAAGAATAGTCATGGCACAGCCGATCCATAAATCACGTGTAGGAGGAAGGGCTACTGTTAGCAACCAAGTACAGGTTACTCACTGGGAACAACCCCACAAATCTGCTTGGCCATCTGGGGTACGATCGGCACTTTGAAAGGATATTTGAACCACTCGGAACTGAACTTGAGGTTAGTCGGTTCTAAATGATGGCCTGGAAACGCCGGCCTGGAAAGGAAATACCCGGGGACCTTCAACTCTGTAATCTTGGGACGGCGAACATGGGTGCCAAAATTGAATTCTTCCTCGCGCCTTTTTGATCACTTCCTGTCCCAGTTTAAGCGTCAATGCGTTCTGCAGATATCAGTCGTTTGTCTCAATCTAGTTAGATTTCTATTTGGGCTTTAAAGAAGAACATAAGAGTCATGAGTGTGTGAAGTAGAGACAAATACACAAGAGGAGAGTAATTTACCTCTGGAAAGGAAAAAAATAGCTCTAGAGGGCATTTTCTTTTGAAACATTTTAAAAATCCACTCTGAAGATGTCTCACTTTTTCTGGAAAAAAGGAACCCTTTAGACATAAAAATAAATAGCTAAAAACTGGTGAGAACTTGTGAAGACATGTGTACAAGGTGATATGTGTCTCAGGTGTGTCCTTCAGATAGGATGTTAAGTATGATACAAGTACATGTATGTGATTATATGCATTTACATGTAATGTATTCTTAGTCTACCATGTATGCTCATATTGGCAAGGCAGTTAATAAGGCTTTAAAAGAGGAAACTGATTGTAATATGAGTACATACATGTACATATGTAATGTTGAACTCACAAGACTAGTTTCTATTATTATAACTACATGACTACCCTGCGGCCAAAAATGAGAAATGGTTCAAATGGAAATGAATGGTAAGATTAGTTGCTGTGACAGCCTTACTAAGATCAATTTGATCTACAGTATAACTCTAAACTAAAGACAAACTGATTCAAGTTCTCAGACTATGCAATATCAAGCTATTAACCCACTTTCTTTATTATTTGTGTAAGAGGACTTTTTATGGGGTAGGGTGAAGTTTTTCCCCAAAAAATACCAGTGCAAAAAACAAATTTCTTTAACTTATTGTTGAAGGTTCAATATTGTGAATGGACCTGTACTAAACATAGAATGTTGACGGGAGAGAATATTATATTTATTTACTCTAATACTCAATAGTACTACATGTACACTGCTTTTTTCATTACATAACATTTTTTTTCCATCTTGTCATACTTACCACCCACAGGTTCAGCATTTATCCAAAATGGCCTTGATGGCCCACAAAATAATCTCAAATGAAGAACAAAGATTAGAGATTGCACTAGAATCCACAACTCACAACTGGAGCATTCTTTCTGAACTTTTTAAGTTATCAATTATCAATTCTTGTAAATAGGATCAGAAGAATTATAACTTTCATGAAAGTTTGAAGTATCATACACTTTTCTTCTCTGCTCAGACACAAAGACATTGAAACAATCTTGAAATACAAGCTGTAAACTTTTTTTCTTAACATGAACGAGTTCTGGTTGTTATTCTGTTTCGCTTGTCTCTGTTACATGAGTGTTCACATTCCCCCAAGCCGAAAATGGAGGTCAAAGGTCACAGCCTACTGACTCGACACACATCAGCATTCATTAGGTCGTCTGAGAGCGCTTCAAGGTAGTGTGGGAACCTACTCCTTGGGTGCACCACGTCAGAATTCCATAGCACAACTTGTTTAAAGAAAGAGAATATTCCAGATGAAAGATCTTAAATTCCACTCATCGAACTTCTTACATGTAGCACAAGAAAGGAAATCCACATTACAAGAGTTCCATTCAAAGATAGATATTCCTGTCCATCTGCAAAAAATTTGATTTTACTGCAAAAATTACCATTGAGGATTAAGGTAGAGCAGCAATCAATCCGTTGCTTTGACGATGCAGGATGCTACTGCAAAGTTGCAGGGCAAAATATAGAGAATTTAACTAGAAAAGACGTACTACGTTGTTCGGTCGATAAAGATAGTACATCGTCTCACACATGTAGAGTGAACGAACCTCACCTGCTCCGTGGACTCATGTGAACCTGATCCAGACGAATATGCTGCCTTGCATAATGTATGAATCCTAATGCTTCATAATTAGCCATACAAAACAGGTAGAAGAGCACTACTTGGAGGCGTTCTTAACAGAGACAGGACAATCGCCTCCGCAAGGGCAATCCGCGAAACGAAGACGAACATGTAACAGGTAAAAGTGTGAGCATGCTGCGACAGTCACTGATCTCAAATTCAAGTTGATCTCGGAGCCTTACCAATACAATGTAATTCACTGTGTAAGCAGTTTGCGGAGATGCTCGATCTGCCTAACCCACAGGAGAAACATGGTTTATGACTCTCGCTTTGGGAGTATAGCTAGCTGCAGATGTGACGGGGGTGGAACATGAGGTCAAAGCTGTCTTCCTTCCTACAAGCAGCCAAGGGGTGGCGCTCTGACGTAACAGGCAAGAGCTTACTCTGATATACATGTATTGTGTTCAGTCATATTCCATTATTAGTCTCTTATTTGGAATAAATATCTACATTATTTTTTATGACCTAGGAATCATTGCATTAAAATGCAAATGTAACTATAGGCCTACACCTTCAATTATTTTTTAAGTACTGCTTTTCACCATTCATAGTACATCCTGGTATAAAGCACTTTAGTAAAATAATTAAAATCTATTTAATCAGAATGAATATCGGTGCATCTGTGTACATTGTGGAGGTGTTAATGTGTGTACCTGTGTTTCATAAGACCCAAGGCTATACTGAGCAAGATTTCAAAATAATTATGTAAGCATTCTGCTTATAAGAAATCAATCAAAAGGCTGCTTCTCAGAACAGCGAATCATTAAATGCCTAATGATGCATCTAAAACAAACCTCTGGGTTATTAAACAGTAGAATGGCCATCCGTCTTATTGGTCAAGCATGAATGCCATCCGGTGAGGTAGGGTTATTAATCATATAAACCGGTAGGCTGAATCCTGACATACATGTAATGTACAGTACATGTATGCCAAGACTTAGACAAGAAAGGAACACAAGACCAGGGCCCTGTTTCATAAAACCTGTTATCAATAACAGGTGCCCCAATTCTATGACAAATTGGCTCTCAGCCAATCAGATGCAAGGATATCAGTAGCTTATAACAGCTATTGTAACTTGTTCTTGATAATAAGTTTTATGAAATTTCCTCATGGAAGTTTCAAGGTATATATTACTCTCTTCTTCTTTTTTTTGCCATACATGTAGCTCTTTTTTAATTTTCAAAATTTTTTCAATGCTTTCAAGAGCTGAATTACATGTACTGTACTAAAAAAACTCCCAAATACATTTCACTGCTGTTGAGTTGATTGTAATTTCATCACAAATGGATAGGAAGTCGACAAAGGAAAATTAGATATATGGTCATTCAACAGACTATGGATATAATGAAATAAGGTTATAATACTTGGGTGTTGATTAGACCAATTAGAGATCTACAGTATATTGACCATGTACCCAGGCCTCCAGAAAACACCTTCAGAAACACCGTGAGAAAACACCTTCAGAAAACACCTTTAGAAAACACCTTCAGACACTTCAGAGTTGTTAAAGGGAAAATCCACCCTGGTATTAAGATGACTGGAATAAAAGCAGAAAAATTTGAGAAACAAATTAGTGAAAGTTTGAGCAAAATCCAATAAGAAATAAGAAAGTTATGAATTTTTGAAACTGTAATCAATCAAACACAAATTGGCAACTCTGTGACGTACATGTATCTTGCGAGCTCCTCTCTCATAAATTTTCATTTTCACAGATTTTGATAAAGGAATAGATTTGTTTCATACAGGTTTTGTATAAAAACACATGAGCAATGATTATATCTAAGGTGCATGTACATGTATGATTGAATATTTTCTTTATAGAGAAAATGGAAATTAATGATAATTTTGGTACAGGGCAAATGGAAGAGAAGCTCGCACGATACGTCAGAGTTGCCAATTTGTGTTTGATTGATTACAACTTCAAAAATTCATAAATATCTTACTTCTTATCAGATTTTTTTCAAACTTTCATTGATCTGTTTCTATAAATTTCCCTGCTTCTGTTGACACCAACTTAATATCAGGGTGGACTACCCCTTTAAGGACCACAGGCTCTAGGCAGGCCCTTCACAAGTACCTCTGTGGGCACAGGAGAGATAGAAGCTGTAGGGTTGGTTTTCTAACTACGTTTTCTTATTCCTTGATGATTTAATATCATGTACATGTACCATTGGTCTACACTTTTGAGTAGTCGTACAAAAAGTCATGTTTAAAGTTGTATTCCAATTTATAAAGTAAAAAATCAATTTATTTGCTTGATATCCCTCAAAATGTATCTTTGGCTATCCCGATATAGCAACAAGTTCTCCTATACCATGTGGATTTCACCCATGAAGATTCTGTTTAGAGGTGCATTAAGATTTGGGGAAAACACATCCATAATAATAGAGGGGGGGGAATGTAACTGTCCATATATTTACAGAAAAGAAAGAGGTGTAAATGGACATTAAAAAACCATTCCATTACAGTGTGACTTTGCCAACTATTAGGATTTTAGAAGGTTGAATATTGTGTATTTGACTATTTAAAACCAAGATTGGATGTTACAATCAAATATTCAACAAGAAATAATAATTTCTGACCACTTTTGAGTAAATTTTATTTTTCAGATGATGTACAAACTGTACTACTGTACCTGTTTAATATAGATTTTCAAACTACAAGTGCAACTGGTTTAAATGGTTCAGTCAGTTACTTGGTTCAGTCAGTGACTTGGTTTTATTAAATCTATATTTTGTCATTTTGGAAAATTAAGATATTTCATATCTTTAGATGAAATTACAAAGCTTCATCTGCAATATAAGGTCGTATCTTAGAACAGAAGAACACAGCTAACTTTAATACTTAACCAATTTTCATGAATGCCGAATGCAGAAATTTTCATACATGTGTATAAAAAATATTATCGGTACAAAGAAATGTCATCATTACACTTTTGCTATCTAATTTAGATTGCTATTTGTTATGAATGCTACATTACATACATGTACAGTACCTACAGTGTATAATCTGGGTCATTAACAAATCTGCAACTTTATAACAGGAAAATTCCTGACAGAAAAAATAAGTCCTGGGCCCCCATTGGATAAAATTACCATTAATGGTAACTCTATCAATGGTAACTACCACGGTAACGTCACTCAATGGCCAATCAAAATCAAGGTTTCCATGGGAGTTACCATACTGTTAATGGTAAGTTTTATGCAGCAGGGCCCAGACTCTTTCTAATTCAGGGAACATCCACCTGTTTAACGTTTACCTCTTTGAATTTCTGAAGAAGAAAAAAATCACCCTTTAACCCTCTGACTACAGAATTTAGAAACATTTAGAAAATAGAGACAACACGGTTCTGGGGAGCGTTTCATCAGGCATTTTGTCAAAGATTTTTACCAACAACTGTTATAAGCTACTGAAATCCTTGCATCTGATTGGCTGAGAGCAAATTTGTCAGTAAAAATCACTGACAAGACACTTGATGAAACGTTCCCCTGGTAGGCAATGGGTTAGCAGTAAATCAACATTGGTTATACCTGCGTCACATATCTTCGGCCGAATTTGCAGATCGCCACAAAGACGACGAATTTCAAATCCGCCCGTGAGTCGAGCGTATTTTTCTTCGCTTTAAATCTACCGTCACATATTGGACGGGCCGGGCTCAAGCAGAGCCCTTTGAAAATTAGTGATCAGAAGGGTGGACGCCGTCCGAGTTTCGGTCGATGATCACTAGTTCTGTCAGTGCCCACCCGACACCCGGGCCACGCCCCGTCTAGCGTACTCCGACACCTCCACGCCTCAAAAATATCGGCTGTTTGGAGCCAGAAGTGCGTTAATTCTGTGTTAAAGTATATGAGTACACCCAAGCCCAAAAATGGTCTAAAATCGTTGGATTGCTGCCCGAATATCGATCAAAAGTTTTCCAAAAAACGCGGCAGAGCCCGCAGTGATCGAGCAGAACCGGCCACATTCCGACCGTATTCCGGGCGAAAATGCATTTAGAGCTTGCAGATAAGTCGGGCGGCCTCCGTTTTGGATATGTGACGTCCTCTTTAAAGACATACATGTACAAGAATTTGGTGAAAATGCATTTTGTTTTCATGTTCTATATATGCTAATATCAAAGCAACAATTTGTTTGCCTATTTAACTCTCTTTTAACGTGGACTTGTGCATGTGTCCATGCAGAAAATCAAAATAAGTTCTTTTTTTTTTCTCAACCTCGTTAGTTGTACATGTACATTTCAATCAATGCCAGCATCTGCATTGTACACATGCACCTATGAAGACCCCGAGTATTTCGAGAAAATACAGAAATAAAAAGTTAATTCTATGAGCAAAGAAGTGTCTTTTTATCAACTGATACTTGGTTCTTGGTACATACATGTACATGTACATGTATTCTGCTACATGTACCCAAGCGTGTTGGGTGAGCATTATGCTAGAAATGCATTCATAACGGTTACCCTTTCGCGACATCACTCCACCATGTATATTGTTTTAAAAGACATTACTCTACATAATACATCTTAATAGAACCATGTAGCACTAAAAGAAAAATATTATTGTTACTAATTTGAAGAAAAATACTATTGTTACTAATTTGAAGAATAAAATGTGGTTAATTTAGCCCTTAGATAACTCTTGTCATGAAAGGGTTTAAAAAAAAACAGTGCCAGTACATTTATGCTGTTTACCCATTTCCATAATGTGAGCTGTAACCAAGATCTACTTGAATAAAATGCATTATTAGAGGTTAAAGAAAGCAACGGATGCAACTGCAATCACAGGATAATATCCAAAGCCCTATATTATCAGGAATAACAAAATGCTTTTAATCTTACCTTCTTTGGAGTCATCTTTGGAGTCTTTTTTGCAGTCATTTTCCCTTTCTTAGCCTTCATGTTGGTTTTACTTCCCACTGCCAGACCCTTCAATTTCTTATTTTTCGCCTTCTCTTTCCCTTCTTTCATTGTTTTCAGCGTCAATTTCAGCTGTCCTTTGCTGAAGTTTGTCTCCTGCACTCGAAACTGCACAGGAAAATCCTCTCCATTCCTATTCATAGCTTCCCCTTTAGGCTCCATGCTACACGCTGCCATGTTTGTTTTGGCGGCCATCTTTGTTCTGTCCTCCTCCATCTCCCCCGAATGATGCCCCAACCCAAGCATCTCGGCACGCTGCTCACTGCCTGCTTTCTCCTCCTCCTCCACACAGGAGCTGTCAGAGTCCCGGGCAGCCATCTTGTTCTTGACTCCATCCAGGTTATCCATGCTCTCCTGGTCAGATTGCTGTTCGCAGTCTCCGGCATTAACCTCCTTTTCCATAATAGTCCCAGTTTCTCCCGCGAACAACACCGGCTTGATAGTCGACTGACCCTCCGCTACTGCCTGACTTGTGTTAGGCTCCATTATAATAATGGTACCGGGTCAACGCTGAGTTCAGCACAGCCGACCCCTCTCGCTATCACAGAAGAGAAATCAAATCCTTCAGAGCTGTTTTTCCAGCACCTTGCTGGCCATGGTATACAAGAATACTGAAGTTCAATCTCATAGGATATGTTCGGTCGTGCCATTGAATATGATGAATGCCTCCAACTCTACAAGCAAAGAGAAGAAAGTGGAAAAGCTTCAGAAAATATTGTTTCAAGCCATCTCAATATGTACATCATATTATTAATAACAAAGAACATACATGTAGTCTTCACTCATTTTTTGTTGTTGCATTGTACAGTTTTATAGACAGAACATCTTCATATAGAGTTATTGCAAAGAGTAGATTTGATACATCATTTATCAAATTTAGTATGCCTCTATTTTAGTATTTACAAACAATGTACATGTACATACATGTATGTAAATGTATATACATGTATATGACAATTATAAATTTCCACATAATTATTAGAGAGTAAATAGCATCTTACCTGTCTTCATATATACATGTATCTGTACATCCAAATAGATGGAGGCGACTTTAATGACGAATAGAGATTTAAATTGTATACAGGCCTTATACCTATCCCTTAGTGTCATATTACATATACATGTACATACATGTACATCTAATTTTAAAAAACATGAACTTACAATTTTTCTTTGAATGAAATGATTAATCTAATATTAATACAATGTTCAATTATAACACATTTCTAAAAGTTTTCATTCAACTACATGTACCATACATCCCAAGCAGAATATCTACAAAAAATGACAATTAAAATGTATTAACTGCACATTTTCATAAACTACAATGTACCACAAACCAAAGCAGTATATTTATAGAATATTACAACAATGATTAATCTTTCCACTGCTCACAATTGTCATTTTCCCAATGAAAAATGATTAATCTACTATTATGATATATAATTATAACAAATAATTTCTAAACGTTATTACATGTAACTGCATGTTTTCATTCAAGTGTTACAACTACATGTACCATACGACCCAAGCAGAATATTTACAGAATATTACAATCACGATTATTCTTTCCACTGCTCACAATTGTCATTATCCCATTCAATATGGTTGCTTCTCCAGAAGTACATCATATGGGGGATACATGCCATGTATAACATACACAGTCGCTGCACGTATCTGGTCATAATGATATGCATCATTTCACACATCCCACCGCTGAACAAACTCTTCTCTCTCTCTGGGCAGAGACAATTATCAGAGCGACTCTGAATCCATTTGCCAATGGTTCCTATGCTCTTCACAAAGTTGTTCTCTCTCCCCCCCCCCCCCCCCCAACTCTTCTATTTTAATACCTTTCAGACCCCATTTCTTTCTTCTTGTTTCCCTTATAACAAATATTTTGTTTCCTTGCTTTCCTTTCATCTACTTATTTCCCTTTCCTTTCTCTCTGCCAATTCTTTTTTTCCCTCCCCCTCTCCTCACCTCTCTTTTCTTCTCCTTCATTTCTTGTTCTTTGTTAGCCTCCACTTCTTTTTTCTGTACTTCACCTCCTCTCATGACTAATACCTTGTACCCTTTTCTCTCTTCTTACCTTCTCTCTCTCTCCTCTAATATCCTCTCCTTCATTTCCATCTTTTTATTTCCTTTACCTCTCCTCTTCTCTTATCTCCTATTGTACCTTTCTCTTCTTTCCTATTCTTGATTTTCTTCTTCCTATTTCTCACTCCTTTCCGTTCCTCCTGTAATGTCCTCTCTTCTTCCTTCCTTTTTTTTCTATCTACACCTTTCCTTGTCCTCTCCTCTCATCTCCTCTATATCTCTTCCTTTACCATTCCATATCTACTCTTTTTCTCTATTCCCCAGCCTTTTCTTTCCCTTCTCTTCTTTCTTATACAACATTCCATTTTTTTTTAATTCAAGCTCTCATCTTCTTTTTAATTTTCAACATTGTGTGTCTCCTAGTATTTCATTCACTAACTTTTCATTCTGGCTTTTACAACAATTTCTTCTTCTTCTTTTTAAATGATTCTCATTACATTTATTATCAGATTACAGCTTTGTCCTCTCTTTAAAGGAATATATTTTCTTGTCTGTTTTCTTGGTCAAGCTCCCCAAACTCATCTTTGTTTAGCTGAGATATCTATTATCTTATACTCTTAACAATAAAAGTAACAATGCCTTGACAAATCATCTGTGATTGGATGATATTGAACATGGTTTAGATGTATGATGCATGTATGTTGAAATAATAGAAATACAATCAGAAAATTTCTAAAAGCACCTCCTGAACAAATAAAATATTTGTCGAAAATTAATTTAGAAACTTACAGCTACTGTTCAAATTAATTTTGTTTGTCTTGTTTTGACTTATTTTTCATTTGTTTCTTTGTATCTTTGTTTGTCTGTTTGTTTATGAAAACAACGCATAAGCATAAGAAAACAAATATAAACAATCAAGGCAACTTTTTGAACACATTTTATAGAGGTATACAGATATATGCAGATTATGCACCAAGTGTTGAACAGAATTTTATGTGATGCCTTGCTGATTATAAAGTTTCCTTTCTCGACACACAATACAACAAAACAGCATACTATTCTCACTGTAAAATTGTGGAATTGCAAGTATTGTAAAGCTTACCAGTAAGAAACAGCTCTACTCACATTTTCAAAAGGACATTGTTTACGTTGTAAGTTTTGCCAACAAAATATATGTTTAAACGACCACTTACAATGCACAAACATAATATATCCTTCCATGTACATTTGAATATGAGTACCACATCCTACAGGAATAAACTGTAAAATTCCAATGCTTCATGCCTTCTTAATGCTGCCTACAAAAATAGCAACTCGTCCCCCCAGTGCATAATTTAACCCACTAGACAGAGGGGTCTAAAGTAAAGGGTAATAGACGGTTGCCATGGTCACATGACGGTAAGTGGTATGCCAAGTATGAACTAGTTGTGCACTCAGATATTTTCATCACTACTGATTATATGATTCCGCTCGTAAATGAATCTACCCCTACTCGTATTACCCTTGTAATTATAATATCTTTAACAATTACGAATGTTTAATCGATCAACTCCGTACTGTATGTTAATGTACATTATGTACCAAGTGTGGTAGGGGAGGGAGAAAGACCTTACGATAAACTGACATTGTGACGGTGACGAAACACGGCAGCAGTGAGTGAATCAGCTCAGGAAACCTAAAAGGAGCTCTGGTAACAGAAGATCAAACTACATTAAAATTCTCGCAAGAAAATCTCAACAGTTCTTATTGCAAATCTAACGACAACTTCATTGAAAAACAAATATTTAGTACACTGCAGTATTTGATCGCACCAACAGATCATATTGAAAATCAAAGCCGTTTATGAAGTCTGCTTATCAGACTAACATTTTTCCAAGTACAAGAGGAACATAGCTATGCCCCAGCTGTAGTAGTATGCTGCGTGATGATACGTGTATGCGCAGAGGTGCTTTCATAATGTAGACATACCGGTACACACGAATGCAAAATAATTCAATGTCTCCAACACTGTAAAAGGCTATGTGGCGGTGGTAGCCCATGGCAACAGAAATGTAAAATTAATCAAATAAAAATCTGTTAAAGATGCTGGTATGTGCTTCTGTAAGTTAAATGCGGAGAAGTGTCAGCTCTCACTTTTTTCTCATGTCATCCACTGATTGAGAAATGAGTAGGGTTTCAGTAACAAAATGATCATAATGATAGAAACTTCTTTAAATAATGAGAGCAATTTAAAGAAGCGCATAACTTATAAGGTGTCCCCGAGGCCATTTACACAAGACGTAAGGAGGGACAAAGGTCGAACTATCTTTAGAGAATTTATATCAAGTTCAATTATTCACATTCATTAGAATAGACAAGTATTGGGATAAATATCAAATTTGAAGAAAAAGAACATCCATATAAATTATACGCACACATAAGCCCTACATGTACAGTGGAGGTATGGTACATTTGTAATGTAAGGATGTCTTACATGTACTATTCAACTTTACCTGTATACAGAAATGGTTCAAATGTTCACTTTATGGCATTTAGATTCAGAAATTTTCCATTTTCTTCCAGTATCTACATATATATTTAACCCAAACATTAATGCTGAAAATGATAATACCTGAATTTCGAAGAGATGTTGATTGCTTTGTGATTAAGGTTTATAAACAGATTCTATCAAAACGTTAGCAAGAAATTTAATAACATTATAAACTAATAAGGCAAATTCAATAATCAAACAATCATGTAAAATACTCCATTCAATAATTGTAATAATTAGATCAATGTTATTTCACCACTGCACCATACAGGGTATGTCCAATGAAAAATACCTTGTTACACTATTAGAATGAAGCTCACAACACTGTACTTGCCCCAAAATGTTTAAACAAATTCAAGGGATGAAAATTCCAGCCGTGACAAATTGGACAGGTTCAATTTTGTTTTATTGCCCATCAGCATATTTTAGAATCCTCTGGTAAGCAGTCATATGATGTGGGTTTACACACGTAGCCCATTGAAAATAACTGCCATTTTCATCTTGTCCATTGGCGAAATGAACATGTGAAAACAAAGAAAAACAACAAGAGCCAAATATCTCTTTGTAAACAAATCATTCTGCTGAAAATTGTTTATCACATTAGTTACTAATATGCCTTTTAAAAACACTCTAAGATAGATGTGATCATCATCATTTGAAAACACATCAAATAGTAGAAAACTTGGACTCGATTTGAGCAAGAAAATGTGATAACATTGAAAACTACTTTAAAGCATGAATGAGTTTGAAAGGGTCTAACGAGGGAGACTAATGAGCCACATTCCATTCCAATGTTCATTGCCAGGGAGGCCTCACTGTTTGGCAATGAGCGCTAAAGCTATGTGCCAGGGTTAAAGGTCAAAGTGTCTGCAATTTGTACGCTATCAATCATGGTTATATCTGAGAGTGTTAAAATGTAGCGGGCCAAGTTGGATTTGAACTTGTGAGGGCAGAATTGCAGTTTATCTGACTGAAAAAAAAAAATAATAAACAAGACTACCGCACCTTATATATTTCCCACAACTTGAATCATCTTTCACATACATGTACATGTATAATCAACATTTAAATTTCATTTGAAAGAACATATTGCTAACTCAAGCAAGCCTATGAATCAAAATATGTAAATCATAGTATGAACCATATATACTAATGTTTTGCTAAAAGAAAACCCTGGATTACAGAAAGCTTACAAGTAAAACTAAAGAGACATTATTAAGATGCTTATATTAGATATGTACCATCTGTAGCACTTCAAGTATTTAGAAACCATCTTACATGCAAACATGTACCTTGTGTGTGGGTATTATAAGAGTAACTATACAGTGCGTATCAAAAAAAAAGTATACCCAACTTTCATAGCTTCTAGTTAAAATGTTAACCGATGTGACTTTGAAATTTATTTCATGGTGAAGAGTAACTTGCTGTCTGTCTAGTGGCACCTCGTTCATGACATTTCTGCCATGGATGACTGAGCATCGAGCACTAGGGTTTTTAAAAAGTGTGTCAAAATCTCCTTGTTTCAAGTTTGGGCTGATGCAACAAATGTGGGTCAAGCCATATGAATGTGTTACTTTAGTCTAAAATCGTTTTAGAAGTTGAATTCTCCTTTGTGCTTCAATGCTTCATCGTTAACAGTGATCCAGTGTATTTAAGCTTTCAAATGACCTTGATGCAATCCATATGATTATCTCTAAATTTTATTTTAACAGCTTCTAACTTCTTGTCTCGTGATAACTAAAAACTCTCTGCTCATTTGTCCACTGCACCATTTCACCTCCATAAGGTGCACACAGTGTTTTTCGCGAATAGCAGATGAACTCAAAGGTTTACTGAAGGATGCGTGCGTTGAGAATTACCAAATTAATTGATAGTAGACTTTCAAGAAAAAAGATAGCTTCCCAAATAAATGTTGTCCATTTTGAATGACTCAGTAAAAAAGCTTATCTTAAGAAAGGGATGCGGATGAAGCCAAGATTGCGTTATCATTGCAAATAAAATATTGTAAATTTAGCTTGTAATAAGCCCTTTCTTGAGTTTGAGTTGACTTTAACACCTTTTCATTCAAATGCACAAAAGAAATTGAAAATAACTCAGCAATTGTTTTCCAACTGAAGTAACTTATGCATAATTGGTTCGACCCACATTCGCTGCTTTAACCCAAACTTGGTACAAGTAGATTTTGACAATACTTTTTAAGGGATCTTTGCACAGAATATAAGTTATTCTTTATCATGAAATAAATATCAAGCTCATAGAGGTTATAAGTTTTTAATTAGAAGCTACCAAAGTTGGGAATCCTTTTTTTTATACGCACTGTACAAGAGGATCCTTAAGAGTTTATCAATGAGATTGATTCAGTGTTGTTTTTTCACACTGCCAGTTTCCTAGTCAAGTGCATTTTGCTTTGTATGGCTTTATTCTCTTGACTCTAAATGATAACCACTAAAATGTCATTGATAATTGTATTATTTGTACAAATTTATGATTTTTCCAGAGTATTGTACAAGATGGTTACATGTACATGTACATGTTCTTTATTATGTTTGTAGTTAAGCTTCATAAGTGTACCAATAACCAAAAAATATTTTGCTCTGTATGTTAAAGGTTCATTGTCGCTATACTGTATTCAAAATATGAGCTTCAAATGTTGATTCTACATGTATTTATAAGGATATATTGCAAGTTGAAACACATTCTCAATATACATTACAAGGACTTGTGAGGAGACTAGGCGACGTACCCAGGCGCATTTGCATAGAATATGAGCCCGCGCGGAACCCAACTCCGAGTTGGGTTCCACGCGAGGGGGTTTTATGTGATCCTTTATTTTCTTCATACTCCTTAATCGTTAACCCATAGAAGCCCAGGTAAAGTGTTACGAGGTTAATTTTTTATGTTTTAGCTGTACACAAATTGTATTTTTTAGGTGATTGGTACACTTCCAGTCCTATCCAAAGGATTACAAGTATGTAAATGAGGATGAATGCTCTACACCAGTACATTGGAATACCGAGGGACTGCTCCTGCTGTGATTAGTTCACTAACATTTCAAGAAATATCATCATCATCTGTATTCTATTTTTCTATGTATCAAAATTTATGTTTGGGCTATTTATTGTATGTAAGAATAAGAAGTATCCATGGATGTCAAATTCATGTTGGAGAAATAAATGAAATTAAATGATTATCTAGTCTCCAATTTGGTCACCTAGATTCTAAGAGCCAGACCATCCCTCTATCCACTGAACTGGAGCTACACATGTCGGCTTTATATCATTTCGAAATGAGGAGGAAATGATCCTTATACATATCACATGTAAGCCGACAATTTATTTACATTCCAGGAGAGAATCAGGCATCACATTTTACTTTTTTCCCCATGCATCTTCTTTTGTGATTAAGGTATGAAGCATGTTTATCACAGAGAATATGGTTTGTAGTGTAGTGCAGTTTGACCAGTTTGTGGATGGTCAGTATCTTTTGAATTACTGTTGTGACAAAATCTGGCAGCGTCAAAAGAAAGACGGACCTGTAAGCGCCTAGAGCAAATTTCCAATTGAATTAGATGGGGAATTCTGAATATACAATGTACTGCGGAAGGATCTAATAATATAAGGGAGTTCTGAAAAATGCTACCCGACTGACAATTTCTTTTGAAGACAAAAAGATTTTCATTTAAAGTATAATATTCATGCAATTCTTTTTGCCTTCTGTAATTTTTTTTAATGATAATCATCCGTAAACTCTTGCATGTGAGCTTTGAATTTATTGATATTTTGTCCATTTCCATTTGTGATGGTCAAGGTTAACATCAAATTTTACAGTCGCTAGATTAAATTTCCGACATCATACGTAGATAAAGTCAGTTATTTCACCATATTGTAGTCTAGAATTGTTTTGTGTAAATATTAAAGTAGAAAGCTACTGATAACAAGAGAAATTATTGATAAAAAAGGTAAAATTTCAGCAATCCAGCAGTAATCTATACATTACTGCCTAATCTCATCATCACTGTCTGTGCAAGCAGACTTATCCAGGTTGGTCTACATGGAGCAATAAGTTAAAGCCTACTTTGTAGCAACAAACGATTCGGGCCTGAATAATAATAACAAAAATGTTTGAGTTATTTAGCGCATAATAATTAATACTTCATTCTCTGTGCGAATACATACATATATATTACCTATAATAACTTCGCATGCGTGTGATTATGCCTTATGGTAAGCATGATTATGCAATGATCTCTCCCCCATATCCTGCACAACTGCCAAAATTCCTTGGCTCCTACTATACTCACTCACCTGCTCACACATATGCGACGTTGTTACACATACCAAGCCTAAAAGACTGCTAAGATTCTGTCATAAGCTCAGACTGTGATGTAAAAATGTGCATGACTGCTTGTCTGACTTTTATCTTTGACCATCCCTTCATATCGGACATTAAACATACACATACAGTGATACACACCGACTGTCGAGTCTGGCTATGTTAATCAGACATTTAATTTTAATCATTTTATTCATTCATATGATGAAATCATGAATCATGAGACATGACTATCTATTTCATTAAATATATGCCATATGGCATTGAACACATCATCATTCATGATATGGCATAGCAAAGTGAAATATTTGACAGCATACTATTATATTCCAAACCAAAGTTCATCATATCAATCGGCCATTCACTCAGTTTCAAACCGTACCAAACCACCGATTTCCGTCCGTTTCGGATTTAGAATTTTTTCTTACCTCGTACATACAACACACGTATACGGCACTCGCGTTTACAACACGGGAAAGGTCAGCGCTGGATATGGGCTAGCGCGCGCTCGGTTCTCAATCCAGGTCAGCAGAAAAGAAAGAAATTATTACACTTTGTATCACGTTCAAAGGTTCTTCATTATTTTATCAACATCACCGGATTACCTTTATATTTGCCTGCTTTCCTGTCCCACAAATTTCGGCTGAGAATAGTGTCGAAAACAGCAAAACATGGAAAAATTATATTTATTAATGAGATGACTAGTGTCGCGGGAAAATGTAAACAATGCGTAAAATTCAACTCTCTCAAGCTATAGATGGCGCTCGAACAAAATCCTCGCTCTAGAACCGGTAGCGATACTGTACATCCATTATGATCGCGCTTGTATAAGTATAACGTTATAACTAGCATGTGAATACGGTGTACTTGTTTATGTTATCTAATTACCTTGATTATTGTGAAGCTTTTTATTATTTAAATTGATATAATAGTCCTTTGAAAATTACCTAGAGAAGAAGAAAAATAGTCTCTCCTTGGTCCTCTCTCTCACTCTCTCTCCAGTCCCCATCTCTCTCCCCCCCCCCCCCCCCATCTGCCAGCGAGTTTGTGCCATTCTTGGTATCAAAATCTCCAACAAGAGTTTTAAAATAATAAAATAAATCTTTGCTACAAGTACATTAATGCTTCAAACCTTTTATTTTTTTAATAATTCAGAGCCAAAATACTAGGCCTTACTTGTTCTGCTATGCATTATAAAGGCTTTGTAAATTATTCAAATTAACTGCACATTCTTCAACACTTCAACAATAGAAATTTGTGACAGAGACATACATATATAATTATAATCAATTGAAAAATCTTCATAATTTTCCCTCTCTCTTTCTGTTTCTCTGTCTCTCATTCAATCTCTTTCTCTCTCACATACACACGCATCTATGTTTTATATTGTTCGAATTTCAACCGATGACTCCACTATTGAATTGCGTCACAAAATTCATTGACGGAATAAACCTCACCAATTGTTGACAACCGATGACCTATTGAATTACTACCGATGACCCATTGTTCTCTTTGTTCGATGTCATCGGTTTGAATACGTACACATGTACAAACACACACACACTCCCTCCCCTTATCTCTATCTCTCTTTCACTAGTCTTTCTTTTTTTAATCAGGCCCTTCAGGCCCTTATAACTTTGTTGAATTCCCTTTTCTCTCACCTTTCACTGCATCACACATCTCTTTCTTCTTGTACATGTATTACTTTTTTTCTCCCCTCTTCTCTATTTTTCATTCAGCTGTACTGTAATTTCTTTCATAGACAAAATCATTTGATTGATAAAAACAATCTGGAGTTTAATGTCAATTTTATTATCCACAAAAATGCAAAAACTCCGATTGCACAATGTTTAATAATTAAGTGTTATATTTAAAGTTATATCAATTACAGTCAGATTATTCATAGGACATGGTAAAGTGTGCTATTTATTGAAAGAAAATGAAAATTGAAGAGAGCATCTGAGTGTCTGTAACTTTTGTTTATTCAATCTCCAGACAGTATATATACAGTAGGCCTATATGTATATATGCACCTAAAATCATACTTGAATACACAATAATAGACCAATAAGAAAATGTTAGGCCTATAGGGTCTGGTTTCAACAATTTAGCTCCGTTTTGTGTAGGATTCAAGAATATGACACTTTATGGAGTACCAATGTACCAGTTGAGAATATTTTGAAGTGAATGAGTACGTCTTTACCTGAAAAAATGTTTTGAGGCCACTAGTATCTAGCACTAAGTACGTCACGTCACAATCTACGACAGGTTCCTTTTTTAGGCTTTGATTAGTAGACAGCCTCTACATGATTTTGAGAAGACAACATGGAGGAGCTCTCAGATGATAGCGACACCACAATGCCCATGACTGATGTACTGAGACCAACAGATGAAGAAATGTCTCCAGACCATATTCAACACATCTTTCTGCCAAGCAAGCTCCTCAGACGAGGCTGAAGGACCGGGGAACAAAGATGCAGCCTCTGGGGGAGCTACAGGAGACGCTTTCACGTGCACATTTTATCTTTACTTAAACATGTGGACCTCTGAAAAAAAAACACAAAGAAAAACACCTCAACAAGAACAAAGAGGGTACCCCACCAATCAAGGAAAGGAATGCTTACCATCTCACATGTCAAAGGAGTATCAGAAGCCTTGCAGAATGTCTACAAAACATACAACATCTCAACTGCCATGAGACTGCACTCCAAACTTCAGGCTCTCCTTGTACACCCCAAAGACAAACCCAAGTTAGAAGATTGGGGTAGTCCATCGGATACCAGGCAAGGACTACGAAAACTGTTACATAGGAGAGATAGGCAGAAAGTTTGGAACCAGAAAAGCTGAGCATGAACAAGAGGCGAGAGGAGTGGGAGATGCCCACTTTTCCAGAGGCAGAAGGAAGGAAGAAGTCCACCCACTGTCAGTGATCATGTTGCTAATACAATCATTCCATAAACTGGAATAACAGCAGCTTACTATCACAAGAAGTCCACCAGATGGATAAGAGAGGCCTATATCATTAATGCACACTGAAAGCGATACAGCCATGAACAGAGTCCTGGCCCGGCCAGGCCTGGTGCTAAGTAAGGCGGCTCTAGTTACGGTTCTTGGGATGCAATCAGCAGTTGACATCACCATGATTACCTCTGCATATAAGTAACTCTACTTTGGAGTGATGTAATATACTACTGAGGAAAGAGCTTTGCTGTCAACTAGTTAAAGACTTCTAGGCTTAATTCTCAGCAAGCAGGATTGACCCCATGTAGCAGCATCAAGCCTGGACTGACATGGGGTACTCAAATAGCATTATTTTCATCAAGAATTCTCAAGAAGTACAGCCAGGGATTTGTCAGCTGCAGTTCTATTAAGCTGTTGGAAGTGATGCTACATGTATTTTTTTTACATTCAAATTTTTATCGAAGGTGTGATAACTTCTGATTTTTATTGGATTGTCAAAGTGAACAAAACAAAACAAGGCATAGGAATCCCTATGTGATAGACAAGGTACAACAACCCACTGTCAGTGATCATGTTGCTAATACAATCATTCCATAAACTGGAATAACAGCAGCTTACTATCACAAGAAGTCCACCAGATGGATAAGAGAGGCCTATATCATTAATGCACACTGAAAGCGATACAGCCATGAACAGAGTCCTGGCCCGGCCAGGCCTGGTGCTAAGTAAGGCGGCTCTAGTTACGGTTCTTGGGATGCAATCAGCAGTTGACATCACCATGATTACCTCTGCATATAAGTAACTCTACTTTGGAGTGATGTAATATACTACTGAGGAAAGAGCTTTGCTGTCAACTAGTTAAAGACTTCTAGGCTTAATTCTCAGCAAGCAGGATTGACCCCATGTAGCAGCATCAAGCCTGGACTGACATGGGGTACTCAAATAGCATTAATTTCATCAAGAATTCTCAAGAAGTTCAGCCAGGGATTTGTAAGCTGCAGTTCTATTAACCTGTTGGATGTGATGCTATTTTTTTACATTCAAATTTTTATCGAAGATATTTACTGGATTGTCAAAGTGAACATCATAAAAGAAGGCATAGGAATGCCTACGTGATAGACCATGTACAACAACCCACCGATTGGGTTTTTGCGTAAGTACGGTCAAGGGATTGACCCCTGCCACATTCCAGAGTCAGCAGTCAACAGATTATGCAATGTAACATACGATATCACTTGTATTGAAAGTTGCTCATTCACTACACACATTCTTGTGAATGCTACCTCCATGCGGCTAATGGATAAGGCATTGGCGACCAGAATATCCAGATTATTATAACCTACCTGGATGATATCCTGGTGTAAGAGACTCAATGGTTCATGTCTTCACAAGTTGAACCTCAAGGTCAAGGTAGAGAAGTGTCACCTTTTCAAGAAGTAGCACAAGTATATGGGGCATATGCCATATGGCAGAACAGGGAGGAATGTGAATTTGTAAAAATGCCACTCAGTTTATGCAATGCACCAGCTACCTCCATGTGGCCAATGGATAAGGGATTGGCGACCAGAGTTTCCAGACAATTCCAACCTACCTGGATGACATCCTAGTATCAGAGACTCAATATGGTTCATGGATGTCTTCACAAGTTGAACCTCAAGTTCAAGGTAGAGAAGTGTCACCTTTTCAAGAATTAGCTCAAGTATATGGGGCATATAGTGGAAGAGGGAGGCATTTCTCTGGATCCAGACAAGGTCACGTCCATCCAGGAAACAGAACTCCTGTCACACAACAAATGGTGTGAATTGTCATCAATATGCATCAGGTTCTGTGTTTTATACTATGTTAATTTATGTATGGATGGAAAGGGTGACAAGACAAATATCAAGATGCTAAGTACCTAGATGGCCCACAAAGAACCAGAAGTGACACAAACAACTGATTTCAACAAACAAAAAGTGATCATAGATCAAGCTCTCAGTGCTTTCAATAATCAACCCATTTGATTCATAGATTCATTTATCATTCTCAAAAGAGACTGCTGCAATGGTTTATATAGCTTTGGATTTATTTATGAAACTAGAAAATGTACTCACACCGGCATGTGCTAAATGGACTCAACTGAAACAGAATAAACTCAACATGTCTACACAAGTGAATTTCTTCTGTTTTGTACACAAAGGGGAAGGTGGTGTTATGGAAATAGCAATAACGCTGGCAGAGCACAGTGCAGTGCACAAAGATAGTTCCGGATTGAATGCCTTAACTCAAACAAGTCCAAAAAATTAAGCCTCCGATGCTAGTTGTTATAAAGTGGCAACGCAAGTTAAAGGTCATATCAGGGGACAACAGACGTAGCATGATTACAAAACAGGTATTGGATAAGTTAAGAAAAAGAAATTTACACAAAAAAAATTAAAGAAGGAAACTAAAGTTAGGGCCTGCACATGTCAGGATAATTGTAATACTGTAATTGTTTTGTGTAAGCTGCATACTTGATTTGATTTTAGTTTATACATGAAGTAGTTGTGAGTTAGTCCACTTTGGTTACAAGCTTCTGAGAGAAAGACGTATAACAGACCTTAAGACAATGTTACGCAGTTTGGTTTCAATGCCAACAGCTCAGTTTTGTATAGGAATTGACAGGATGATCCTTTATGTTGTAAGAATATACCGGTAATTTCCGACATTTTGAAGTGAATAAGTAAGCTTTTGAAGGAAAATAGGTTTAAATTGCACATTTGACGAATTCAAGGTACTTGTCAAGGATCACAAGATTGAAGTCAAAGACGTCGTTAGGCCAGGGAGCTCTTCCACCTCCCTGGTTAGGCCTATTCCATCACCAGCGAATGTCATCCATGATCAATTTCCTCTTGAAGCTTTTGAAGGATCTGACCCACGGAGAGCGTCTGTGATGTCACACTGATGGTCTTGGTTCTTGATTTTGATCCCTGTATTGAGGATGTGGTAAAGAATAACACAAAGAGAAGTGGAGAATGAGATAGAGAGGGAGAAAGGGGAAGACATAAAAAAAAGTGGAAGGCACACAGAGAAAGCGAGAGAAATGAGAGACATATAAGAGAGATACAGAAATAGAAAGACAGTGAATAGTCAGACATAGAGAGGGAGAAAGAGAGAGAGGGGGGGGGGGAGAGGAAAGTGACTAGAAAATGTTAAATCATTATAATGAAATCTTGCTATGATTACATTATGCTGTGAATATAACATCAAAAATGTGAAACAGTAACAATTTTGCATATAACATGGAAAGGAGGAAAAAGATGTATATTAAGAAGATTGTGTTATAATCCCATCCAACATGATGACCTTTATATTCACTTGCATGTCATTCATCTAGTAAGATCAGTGGACGACATCAACTTAACCCATACGATGCCAGAACCTTGTGTACTGATCTGCGTAGCGGTGCTGGGTACATGTGCACTAGTCAGTGCTCGCTTGCCACAACCTTGTATGGTAGCCTCCTCAGAGCTGCCACATACACATTTAGTTCCATTGTTTGTTCATATTTCAGCATCCCAAAACAAATCCTGCACTGGAGGGGGGGGGGGGGGGGGGGGGGGGGAGGGATTTTCGGCTGGCACAATAGGGATTAGCACTGTGGCACTGGGTTTGGTACATTGGGGCAGATTAAGGGTTAAAGTTAGAAATATTACATGGTACTGACCCTCTCCAAAGAGACATTACTTTTCCGAAGCCCCAGGACAGAAGCCAGGTATTTGACAAGTTCAGTGTTTGCTTCTCCTTCTACAGGAGGGGCACTGATCTGTACCCCTACACCTTCTGCCTCAACACCTACATAAGAGAAAACATACAAATTTTGTTCAAAAAGAAAGAACTTTGCCTGAATGAAGTTCATTTTAACCCATGCACAGATGCAAGACACGGCTGCTATTTTGGATGGTTTCTGAATTACAGGTATATTGATAAATTCTGCCACAGCAACATCCCTGGTACTGCTTTGAACATAGGATCAAAAGTAGTTCAAATGCTTTCTCAGTGAAGGATATATTTGGTAATAGAATGCTGCACTAGCACAGGTCAATAAAAGGATAATACAAAAACAAAAGATCTTACTCCGTCTCTCGTTTCTGTATATAAATTTATAAGAACATACTGATGTGAACCCGTTTTCATGAACAATTTAATTTTTACATACATGTGATTGTAGATGGAATCCACCTGTAATACTTCAATAATTGTTATAACAGACAATCCTGAAACACAGAGGAGGCAGAATGTCGGGCTCGGACAATGAAAGTGGGGGGCATCTTTGGTTTGACGGACAAAAGGTGCCCCCCACTGGCCCCAGCCACTTCCATTGTCCAAGCCCGACATTCAGCCATCTCTACCTTCTATCAATATCTTCTTTAAAGGTTGACTAAATTAGAGAGAAAATGGGTGCTCTTTCCATGTAGTTTTCCCTTCTAATCACGAATCTGCCAATCGATTGACCAAACTATGTCTCGTTTTGGCGAAAAAGGGGAAAAGTAGAGGTTTTGGGACCGTTCCTTAAAACTCGTGAGCTGATTGGCTAACCCCCAAGTGACGTATGAAAAGTAAGAGGCACAAGATCTGCAGGCTGCAGCATATAATATTGTACACAGAATGCGGTATTTGACCCCTCTGTTCAACGGACAATTTATGAAAAAAGGAAATTAATCAATATAATCTTAGGAGTGAATAATCATTAGCAATATATTTTCTACAAGATCAGAAAACGCTTTTGCCCAAATATACAGCTCTTGTTTTGTTTTTTAGCTTTTCTTTTGAACAATGTTCTCATCCATCTGAACTTGCCGAACAAAAATTTTGCATTGGTCATAAACGCGTGCACAGCCGTTTTATGCGTCTGTATGTACTACACATCTTTAGTACGGCAGTGACTATGTTCCCCTCGCACATAGCGACTGGTTAAAGCCTTTCTTTTGTTTATTTCACTTACGGCTTTTTTTTTTTTACTTCGCTTTACATAGTACATTAGTACTGACTTAGATTTTGGCTGAATTCGAGTAACTTATATAGGCCTAGAGAGAGGAAAAGTGCCCGCGATTCCGAGTTGGAGGACTTTTCTGAGCCATGCAGATACGAACTCTGATTTATCAGATGATTTATCAGACCCCGAAGGCAAAGACGCTCGAGTGGCAAGGGGAAATTCGACCATATATGTTTGAACCCCTCGCAGAATACGGTGAAGGGCCGTGGGTGAAGTAACTCCAGGGAGCTTCAACGCGTTGGAGCTCCCTGGAGTTACGGGTGAAGTAGACCGAAAATGCTGTCTCGCGTTCGTTAGGTCGTCGTAGCTAACGAACGAGAGACAGAATTTTCGGTCTACGGGTGAAGCTGCTGCAGCTGCTGTCGTTGAAAAACAAATTGGAAGACTTGACTCCAAGTCTGATCTTTGGAATAGCTGAATCTTTTAGCTAGCTTATCCTTCTCTTCATGCCAAATTCGGAATACAGGCCAGGATTCTCAAAATCATCTTCGGCAAAGTGATCGCTGCAGATTGTACTCCACTCACTTGGCCGGCCCTTGCCACTCTGCCCGCGTGAGGTTTACATTTGCGACCCACAATTTCCGTAGATTTTCATCTTTAGGAAAATGATGTAGGCTTACACCATCTTTAGGGGTCGCAACTATACACCGATTAGGCATTATTGATGAAACTGTGTCCCAAAATCAAAGTTATTGTGAGGAATTAAACACACGAAAATACACAATGCAAATGGTCGATGCGGTGAATATCATGCTCGGCACCGGGCTGGGCCTGCCGGGGGCCTCCGGGCGCGCACGGTATAGGTTAGTGGTATATTTTCCCTTACTTTTCATGCGTCACAGATCACGTGATCACGATGTCGCTTCGATAGGTTTTTTTAGGGGCGGGGCTTATGACTGCGTAAATCAGCAAAAATGTACTTTTCAAATGATTATAAAATATGAATGAATGCATAAAAAATTGTGTGATGGATATTTTTTGGCTCTTGATGACACCTTCCTACGAAAAATGGGCAATTATTTTTTTATTTTAGTGACCCTTTAATACCTGTAATGCCATTGTGTTTGGCTCCTGGTTTAGCCTGGATGGAGATTGAGATGGAACCATCTTTCTTCAGGATGACTGGTCCTGATGGAGATGATGTGGAACTATCCACTGATGATGCAGAATTCTGAGTGATGATGGATATCATTAGAGAAGGGAAAAAGTGTCTCTGAATGGAAGATCTATAATAATTTATTAATAATAAATAATGTAAAACTTTGTGAATGATTTTATATTTGCAGCAGCAGCAGCAAAAACAAAAAACAAAATAAACATAAATTAAAGAAAAACAAAATGAATTGTTCAAATTCAAAGGATCTTTGATTTTCTAGTAAATTTGACCATACATGTACATGGGCCACCATCTTCTGGAGCGGCACTCCTTCCCTGGACTCAGAGCGCATTGATAGAGAGAGTTGTGACACGTGCATAATAAGAACATGGCGGATCATGTAGGGGTACATGAATGGGAATTATCCCAATAGTTCCCTTTCACGTACATCAGGGAGTTTTCGTTCAGCAATGTACGCAGGATTCTAGGATGAAAATTAACAATTGCACATGACAAAGGACGCCTAGGCCCTAGGCATATTTTGTCGAAAATTAAAGAACCGGAACAGCAATACCATGCTAGATCAAGAGCGCACGATAAATTGCAAATGCATGGTTCACTCTGAATCTAGGACCAAACCACTCATAGCTACATTCCTATACTTCGTGTGTAGAATCTAGGCAGTCATACACCTCAACTTTTTAAAACACAGAAGCATTCGTTAGTCTATCGGTAACGTCAGCGCCTCTCAATCAGCGGAACCTGGTTCGAGGCTCGCCACAGTCACCACTGCACAAAAGTCACCAACATTCACTCAAAAATCTGCATCTAATTTACAAAAACCAACCCCAACATATCCATGAAATACAAAAAATTCAACTCACCGATGTTGGAAAAGATAATTCCAAAAATGAAATCTGTAATTTAGTCGCGAAACGAGCTATCAGAGTCATTGTGTACATCTCCATTGTGTACATCCAAAAAAATTTTGTCGTTAAAAATTTGGTTCCGATCGGGTACACGGAAAAGTCCAGATTTTCTGTGTGCGCGATCGTAGAGATCGATGTGCGCTTGCGATCCCGAGTTTCTTTGTGGACAAAAATTTTATTGGCCGATTTTAGTCTACGACATCGGCAGAATGAAAACGCGATCGCAAAAAAAATATTGGTTTTGGACATGATTTTGACTTTGGATTTTGGTGGAAATATCAAAAGTTCCTCTTAACGGCCATTTGAGGTAGGAATGTAGCCATCCTGATTGGTTAAATAACACCATGTGATAAAAAAAAACGTAAACATATGGCAAAAAGGCTCTAAACCACGGATGAGCTGCGCGTACGCATACCTCTGGTGCGTGCAAACTTAAAACGCAATGAAATCGCGTAGTTTTATTGTCATTTTAGCACAGGGATTACATGCGCGCACTGAAACGCGCATGACTTTTGTTGGCTGCGCTTCTGTGATGTCATCCAGGAAAGCAAATGGCAGCCTCCATGACTGTGCGATTCTTCACGTTTCTATGGGGTTCGTAACCATTTTTATAGACTTCATATAAATCATATTGCCGACCCGTTTTATAAAACTATTAATACATGGTTGTGAGTTTGTGCATTAGTGCGATCTGGCAACACGCAGGTTTTTATTGTGGTGTCAAAAACACTCGGCTTGCGCCTCGTGTGTATAGTACACCACAACAAAAACCTTCGTGTTGCCAGATCGCACCAACGCACTCCTAACTATACACTGCTGTACAAGGTGGCCATTCAAAAGCGTTGAGAACCGCGACTACAAAATAGCAACTACATGCTTTTTGATTAAATGACATCCTTTCTTGAAGTAATTATAGTACCAAATCAAGCTTAAACTATTACTCTATTGCGCTCCCTAACTTAAATTTAGTTAACTAACTTACAACTTACCAAAAAACGATGATTTATTGCGTCGTCTGCCATGTCTGCCCACAGTAGCTGCACTATCTCGTCTCGCAAACGGCAGAGGTGATAGTACAGCTAATGCGGGCAGACATGGTTTTTATTGTGGTGTCAAAAACACTCGGCTTGCGCCTCGTGTGTATAGTACACCACGACAAAATCCTTCGTGTTGCCAGATCGCACCAACGCACTCCTAACTATACACTGCTGTACAAGGTGGCCATTCAAAAGCGTTGAGAACCGCGACTACAAAATAGCAACTACATGCTTTTTGATTAAATGACATCCTTTCTTGAAGTAATTATAGTACCAAATCAAGCTTAAACTATTACTCTATTGCGCTCCCTAACTTAAATTTAGTTAACTAACTTACAACTTACCAAAAAACAATGATTTATTGCGTCGTCTGCCATGTCTGCCCGCATTAGCTGTACTATCACCTCTGTCGTTGTTCCCACGACTGCAAACCTTTTCTGCACAAAGTACGACTATACTCTTTTAAGAGGGATGTACTGCACTGGAAGAAGAAGAAGAAGAAGAAGAAGAAGAAGAAGAAGAAGAAGAACAATTACTGGAGTGCGTTAACTATACACAGCGCTGTCGCGAAGCAACAGCGTTGTACAAGGTGGCCATTCAAAAGCATTGAGAACCGCGACTAATACAACTTACCAAAAAACGATGATTTATTGCGTCGTCTGCCATGTCTGCCCACAGTAGCTGCACTATCTCGTCTCGCAAACGGCAGAGGTGATAGTACAGCTAATGCGGGCAGACATGGCAGACGACGCAATAAATCATCGTTTTTTGGTAAGTTGTAAGTTAGTTAACTAAATTTAAGTTAGGGAGCGCAATAGAGTAATAGTTTAAGCTTGATTTGGTACTATAATTACTTCAAGAAAGGATGTCATTTAATCAAAAAGCATGTAGTCGCGGTTCTCAATGCTTTTGAATGGCCACCTTGTACAACGCTGTTGCTTCGCGACAGCGCTGTGTATAGTTAACGCACTCCAGTAATTGTTCTTCTTCTTCTTCTTCTTCTTCTTCCAGTGCAGTACATCCCTCTTAAAAGAGTACCCCTATAGGCCTAGTCGTACTTTGTGCAGAAAAGGTTTGCAGTCGTGGGAACAAGTGAAAGTGAAGTGCTGTGACGAACAAATAATATTCTAAGCTACGGTGCAAGTAAAAATTGGGTCTGTCACTTTAACGAAGAGTGACTGAAGAAAGGCGGTGCTTGAACTTAGACCTAGGTCCTAGCATGCCTAGAATCCTGCGTACTTTGCTAAACGAAAACTCCCTATTGGCTATTCCCTATGATGAGAGGGAACTTTCTGAAGCTCCATCATGTCCATGAAATGACTGACCAATCAGAAGCGTGTCAGGACTCTCTGTACTGTCTATGGATTATTTGGATAGCTCTGCCTGGACTGGCTGGAGGAGCTAGGCCTAGTAGCAGAAGCGATGCAAAGCCAACCCGGTAGATCCGGGCGATATACGGTACCGTTACCGGTTATGGCACAGGAGAAAGGCAGAACAAGAGAAGGGGTACTGTTCAGTGTTCATATTTACCTTTTCCCCCGCTCTTCTATCTGATTTTTTCCTTGGCATGACACTAGAATGTGTAAATAGTCTGTAAACGGCACCTGTGGATTTATTCATCTGATATGAAGGAAATAGAATTATAATCTCTCTCAAGAGAAATCCTGTTTAATTAGGCTGTTCAACACTACTTGCTGGGCTACCTATGTGGGCTACTTCCCAGGCGCGCGCGGATATGGATATGTACGAAGCCCTGGAAGGGCCAAACCGACGACGTAAAAAAAACAAAAATATTACGTACGTACGTAATAAATAATAATACTACGTACGTGATAATACTACGTACGTACGTGATAATTACTACGTACGTACGTGATATTTATTACGTACGTACGTAATAATACTACGTAAGTACGTAATAAATAATACATGAAAAAGGTTGAAATTACACAGCTGCCTTTATTACTATCCGTCAATTCCCGTTGATTTGCCACAATGTTGTGAGCCTGTGGGCTCTAGCTAGTTTGTCAAGTGTGAAGAATTCTCAACATTTGTGTGATGTGTGTGTGTGTGTGACGTGTGTTGGTGGATGTGTGAGTGCCGCGTGTGTGTCGCTTCATTTTCCCAGCGGCAAGTCCGGTCCCAGACAAATCAAAACAGAATAAACCAGTTCGACTCTGTTCGGGTAAAATCGAACAAAATGAATCTTTTATAACACTAAAAATTATCTGACAACTGTATAGTCTGAAAGTTTATGAATCTTTATAACACTGAAACCTATTGAAAACAAAGAAAATCACTAGACAATTTGGCCACTTTGTCATGAATTTGTAAGGTCCGATATCCTCATCACAATTATTTCCTTTCATATCCTAAATTTATGTCCCATAATAAGATTTCCTCATAACTTGAACCTAATTATAGACGATTTATAGTAATATGTTTTTACATGTAACCGGGAAAAATCAGGCACTTATCAGAAGGGGAAAATGTGCACTTATTGGGGGAAAGGGGTACTTCCAGTAGTAAAAAGGGCACCTATCAGAGAGAAAGGGGGCATTTTAAAAAGCGTGGGGGCACTGTGCCCCCTGCCCGGGTGCGCCACTTCTGATTTTTAAAAATTGTTTCTCGGAACGAACTTGAATTTTACTTCTTGACGCGGGAGCCCCATTTCGTTTTGCAAAATACATGTAGCAGACATGAAAATATTTACATAATTAAGTGTCAGGCTGAGCCTGATGATTGATGGTTTTCTTCGAAATAATGCAAGGCCTTTTAAGACACGCTTTAGGGTTCTGTGGCTTTTGACTATTCTATGCTTGGAAATTAAATAATACAGTATTTCCCTCTGAGTAAAACCAATTTCAAAGTACAAACGCACGAGTCTGTCCCTCTCGATCGGCCACCGCCATTGATCGTCATCAATACTACGTACGCAGTGGCGGATCCAGGGGGAGCACAGCCGGCCCGTGCCCCCCCCCCCCCCCCTTTTGGAAGAGAAGTATGAATTTTGACCATAGACGATCCGCCATTTTCTCGATTGTGCCCCCCCCCCTTTTTTTTAGAGTGAAAACTTTTTTTTTTTTTTTGCTTGTCAGGGAATTACGGAGGCAAAGTTGACCCCATAACCCCTTACTGAGCGATTTTTTAACCTCCCCCCACTGAGCGACTTTCGAGAAGCTGGCGAGACCAAAAAAATACGGGTCTACCTTTTGACAAACTTTCATTTTTGTGCCCCCTCTTTTACTCAATCCTGGATCCGCCCCTGTACGTACGTACGTAATATTTACTACGTATACGTACGTAATAATTACTACGTACATACGTAATAATACATACGTACGTAGTATTTATTACGTACGTATACGTAATAACTTAATTATGCCCTTGTAAAAAAAGTAATGCAGTAGTACTGCAGTACTTGGGTCCAATTTATACAGTACTCGCAATATTTTTGAGGTACCTGCAGTGGTGCCAGGTAAAAATGCCAGAGGTAAAAATGCCAGAGGTAAAAATGCCAGAGGTAAAAATGCCAGAGGAAAATATGCCAGAGGTAAAAATGCCAGAGGAAAAAATGCCAGAGGTAAAAATGCCAGAGGTAAAAATGCCAGAGGTAAAAATGCCAGAGGAAAAAATGCCAGAGGAAAAATGCCAGAGATAAAAATGCGAGAGGTAAAATGGCAGAGATAAACACGCGATGGGTGATGTCAGGAACAAAAGGTAAAAAGGCAAAATATGCCAGCTGCATACTAGGAGAATACAGGTGAAAAATCAAGAAGAGAAATATAAAGGTCAAGAAGCAGACCTGACATCTGCTTGTCTTTTACTTTTTAGACTATTTGGTTTGACCTGGTTTTTCTTGTCGAACTGTTGGACTCTGGACTCCAGATCGTAGACCCAGCTTTTTTTTAATCGACGTACGATTTCATTATCCCGAATGGAATTTGGAACGAGAAGGAAGTCTGCAACTGATTTTTAGGTTTAGAGAAGGGAAAGGAGGTTATGCAAAAATGACATCACCCTAATGTGGGACAGTCCTTTTGTGGGTAAATATGAACCTTTTCGGAATTATGAACCTTGGAACATTCGGAATAATGTTCGGAATTGTGAACCCCCAGGCATGGGAAATTAGTCTTTCGGAAATACGAACCTTCGGAAAAACGAGATGCCCCCGCATCATGATACTAACTGTATAACTTAAGGACACAGTACCTGTACGTGTAGTAAAATAACGTGTACCAAATGATCTTGACTAGTTTGCTTTTCGTTATCTGTACTTGTACCTGCATCGTTTTCCGTTTACAGTTCTCCCATCTTCAGCAAATGTAGACTACAGGCCGTCACACAAACATCGAGCATTACAGCCTCGTCAACATTAATGGGGGGGGGGGGGGCTCATGCACGTTATACGTTATAAACAAGATGCAGATATATTCAAACTGAATTAAAAGTGAAAAAAGAATATAATATTGAAGTGTTTAACAAACAAGAGTCATGAGAGTAGTCAACTGAAAGCGAGTGCAAAACAATACATGCATGCTATATCCGGGCCGGGGGGGGGGGGGGGGGGGGTACTCATAACAAATTCGGGGATTTGACATTAGGTGCACTCATGATACGATATGACTGCATTTTGTTTAAGAAGACCTACGGTGATTTGAGGCCAACTTGCGTAAATATGTTTAGACGATGTGTCCAGTTCTTTATTCAATGTTTTCTCGCTATCGTTATTATTTGGGGACACATCAAGGAGAATGTAATCGGGGGAATCTATTGAAACTGCATGATCCTTGAGTTCCACTCTGCAGCTAATAAAGCGAGTAAATGGGCCTACAGAAAATAAAATTGAAGTTGCGAAGGTTAAGCATTCAGTATCTGATAATCATTAAGATTGCAATTATAACGAGACGTAATCTAAGAATTCATTATGAAATAATACTAAATTATAAGAAAGAGTATCGATAAGAAAAAACTACACGAGACATTTCCTTTAATGCACTTTCGTATTCACATTAATTTAGAAATTGAACTATTTCTTTTCAGATGTGAACCCCTTTGTTATCTTCGCATGATGAAAACAAAATGAAAGGGATTATTCATTTAATTTATTTGCACTTTACAATCAGAGAGACATGACGGAACTCCATTTGAAAATGCTGGGGATTGTACAATGTCAACAAATTTGGGGACGCTTTTCTGACAACTTTTTCCTTTTACATTTCCCACTAGCATTTTTTACCTCTGGCATTTTTACCACTGGCATTTTTTCCTCTGGCATTTTTACCTCTGGCATATTTTCCTCTGGCATTTTTTCCTCTGGCATTTTTACCTCTGGCATTTTTACCTCTGGCATTTTTACCACTGGCATTTTTACCTCTGGCATTTTTACACCGAACCCTTGCAGTACTCATGGTACTTTTGCAGTACATTGCAGTACTTGTGGTACTTTTGCAGTATTACTGCAGTTAAGTACTGCAGTACATTGCAGTACTTGGGTCCAATTTACTACTGCAGTAGTAATGTAGTACTTGTACTGCAGTACTTTTTCACAAGGGTGTAAATATTTCCATGTCTGCTACATGTATTTTGTAAGATAAAACAGTACAATCTCATTAGGCCCAATTCAAAAATTAATCTTTGGGGCTCCAGCGTCAATAAGTAAAAGTCAAGTTCGTTCCGAGAAACAATTTTTTAAAATCAGAAGTGGCACACCTTGGGCAGGGGGCACAGTGCCCCACGCTTTTTAAAATACCCCCTTTCTCTCTGACAGGTGCCTTTTTTACTACTGGAAGTGCCCCTTTTCCCCAATAAGTGCACATTTCCCCTTCTGATAAGTACCTCATTTAAATCTGAAAAGTGCCCATTTTCCCCAATAAGTGCACATTTCCCCTTCTGATAAGTACCTCTTTTTAAATCTGTTAAGTGCCCCTTTTACTCAATAAGTGCACATTTCCCCCTTCTAATGCCTCTTTTTAATCTGATAAGTTCCCCGTCCTTACTTTTGATAAGTGTCAGTTTTACTATCTAATATATGCCCTTGTCCTCTTCTCACAACTACTTAATTTTCACCTCTTATAATGACCCTTTCCACCTCTCATAAGCACACTTTCCTCATCTAATAAGTGTACCCTTATCCCTATAATTTCCCTTTGTTTCTTACAAAAAGTGCCATATCTAGCTTCAAGAATCAGTGCGGCTTTATGTAGCAACATGCACCTACCCATATTACTACAACTACATTGTAAGCCAGCAGAGCTGGAGGCAGAGTGGCACAATGACCCCCCCCCCCCCCCCAGCAAAGGAATTCATATTCCACTAGCTCGAATGTGCCCATAACTTACACAATTTAATAAGGTCAATATTTTCAGAAAATGTCCAAGACTAGCTTGCTAGCAGGCCTATGAAATCAAGCAGAAACCATAATAATGTTGATATCTCCGGAAGAAAAAACCACAGGGTTAATGTAAGAAATGAAAGATCATTCGACATTTCACCTAAATTAATTTGGTGTCATTTTCACTATCGCTGTAAATAATGCATATATAACAACATGAACATTAGAAACATTTTAAAGATTTCCGCTGGCGCGCACGTGCATCATTAGACAATTGCACACAACTGCTAATTGTGAAAGCTGAAGCTGAAGCAGAACCACCATAAGAAGGTGCTTGATAATAATACCAATGTCGCTTTATATGCACCCTTTGCAGGTGCCATCGGGTGTCTTTTGTTGTTGGTACCCCCCCCCCCCCCCCCACACACACACACATTTTGAAAGACGCTCCGCCCGCCCTGGCGCAGAACTTTAAAAATTAGGTGGAGAAAGCAGATTTTGCTTAAAAAAGGATAGACGAAAGTCGGACATATAACAAATAAACATGTGAATTTTTTCAAAGACATGGATAAATATGAAAAAAAATTAAAATCACTAGACCATTTAGTCATGAGGTTTGACGTCATTCCCTCACGACCACTCGGTGATCTCTATACACGTTAAAAAAATATTATATAAAGATCAGTGCTGACGAAAAAGCAATTATCTGTTTCCTACAGGCCTATTAATAAAACATTTTACGTTTTGTCCAAGAATAGGCCTATGATTTCGTCATAAATTGAATGCAATTATATTTTACTCATATACTTTTGCATGTGTGTCTTAATACTGAGAAGAAAAAAAAAATCTTAATAGCATGAAGATAAAAATTAAAAAAAAACAATGACTAGGAATATGTAATATTTTGAAAGCAGTCTCACTGACTTTTTTTCCCGGATACATGTAAAAACATATTACTATAAATCGTCTATGATTAGGTTCAAGTTATGAGGAAATCATATTCTGGGAAAATCATTGACGGCTTGTGATGAGGATATTGGACGTTACAAATTCATGACAAAGTGGCCAATTTGTCTAGTGATTTTCTTTGTTTTCAGTAGCTTTCAGTGTCATAAAGATTCATAACTTCATTTTGTTCGATTTTACTCGAACTGAGTCGAACTGCTTTATTCTGTTTTGATTTGTCTGGGACCGGACTTGCCGCTGGGAAAATGAAGCGACACACACACATATCCAACAGACGTCACACACCACACAAATGTTGAGGTTTCTTCACACTAGACTAGACAAGCTAGAGCCCACAGGCTCACAATATTGTGGCAAATCAACGGGAATCGACGGATAATAATAAGGCAGCTGTGTAATTTCAACCTTTTTCACGTGTGATTTATTACGTACGTACGTAATATTATCACGTACGTACGTAGTATTTATCACGTACGTACGTAGTATTTATCACGTACGTACGTAGTAATTATCACGTACGTACGTACATGGGCGCCAATCCTCACAGGAATTCTATTCAAGTGGGGGTCCCCCCCCATCCCCCCCCCCCCCCCCCCCCCCCCCCCCCACTTGAATAGAATTCCTGTGAGGATTGGCGCCCATGCGTACGTAGTATTATTACGTACATATATACGTAATATTTTTTTTTTACGTCGTCAGTTTTCAGGGCTTCGTAACATGCACTGCACTGGTACGTCAGTCACAGAACTCCTAAGTATAAAGTAAAGGCGTCTTTGGGAGTTCTGTGGTCATGTGGTCATTGGTCCATCTTAATTCATAAATTTCGGAAAATTAATAAGTTTTGAGGTCGGGGGTGGAGGTAAACTAATGTTATACACTAGTCTGAGTTAAAACCACCTTCTATATCAGAGGACAGGGGCCCGGACAGCCGGCCGGACAGGGGGTGCCTCTAGATAGTAAACTATAGGCTAGTAATAGTAAGCAGGGGCGGATCCAGGTTTGAGTAAAAGAGCCGGGGGCACACAAATGAAGGTTGGTCAACTTTTGAAAAAGTGGGGGGGGGGGGGGGGGAGGGTGTCAACAACAAAACATTTTCGCCAGACCTTCACAATTCACTCAGTGGGGGGGGGGGGGGGGGGGGGGTTATGGGGTCTCAGTTTCCCTCCATAATTCCCTGACAAGCAACAAAAAAAAAGTCTTCATTCTAAAAGGGGGGGGGGGCACAATCGAGAAAATGGCCGATCGTCTATGGTCAAAATGCATACTTTTCTTCCAAGGGGGGGGGGGGGGCACTGGCCGGCTCAGAGACATTGCTAACATTTAATTCCGCAAGTAACAGGGTGCGTTGGATGATAAACCTAGGGCAAACATATAAAAAATGGTATACCGTTTCTCTCTCGTTACAAAAATCACACTTTCCAGTTGTGTGTCTTCCTGTCTTAAACAGGAAGTCATTCAAACCCAAACCTGCCAAGCGTAATCTGTGAATCATTTTTTCACCATTTTTGTCGGTGCAGAGATACTGAAATGATGGTTTTTCTGAGACCACTTTTTGGTATTTTCTTGAGTTTTGAGTTTGACCTGTCCCATCTCTTCTGCCATTCATTTTGTATGAGAATTCTTTAAATATGTTTGGTTTCTTGGATATTCAATCCATTATTAATCTCTATTCTTTGTTTTAGGGCTGTTTTCACATAGCCGTTTCGTTCCCTTGGACCCCACAGTGAGATGGGATCCATTCTAAGCAGATTATTGTGCCTTTGTATTTTAGACATGTAGCGGTGATTATAATTTCTGTTACGAAATTGTCGTTATTGTTTTCCTTGATTGCTTGAATAGCACTCAGAGAATCTGTCAAAATTACCACTTTATTATAAACATTCAAATTTCAAGCCACCGTAGTGCCAAGACAATTGCGGCCAATTCTGATCTGTAAGATGATGTGAAGTTTTGCATTCTTTTACATTCAACTACCCGCATTGCAGGCACATAATAGCAAGCAGAGGCGCTGCCGTGTGCAGGGTCTCTAGAACCATCAGTATAAATATGGAGATTATTTTTCCACTTTTTATTAATATACTCCAGAGTTGTATTGTATTGATAAAACATGTTATCACTTTTTGACTCATGTAGCGCCAATGACACTTCTGGTTGAGAGAGATGTCAAGGAGGCATGGGGGTAAAAGACATGAATGATTCGTTTGCATGATATATATTTCATCTTCCATAACTCTCAAACCAAAGGGTTTACGCACTTTCTTATTCTTTTCATATTCAAATTGCCAGCAGTTCTTCAAGGAGGATTGGAGTGGATGTGTGGGGTTTTGCCTTATTTTTGCTTTGTATACCTTACTAAGCATGGATCTTCTTAGGTCGAGTGGTAATTCACCCGTGTCCACCTGTAAAGATTCTAAGGAAGTTCCCGGCAACGCCCCTGTACACAACTTCAGAGCTTGGTATTGAATAGTCAGCAAGAAGTTCTTCACATGATCATGAGCCGAATCATATGCCTCAGATGCATAATCCAAGAGTGGCCTAATGACCACCTTATAGAAGTTCAGAAGGCTTTTATAGCTACTTCCCCACGGCTTAGTCCGAAAGGGTGGGTAGCATCGCGTCGCGTCGCGTTGACGCGAACGCAACCATTCGTCCAACCCCCCCCCCCCCCCCCCCCCCCCCCCCTCCCCTCCGGTTTGGCCGAAAGGGTGCGTTGGGAGCGTCGGGTCGCGTCGCGTTGACTGGAACGCCACCATTCGTCCAAAGCGCCCCGGTTTTGCCGAAAGGGTGCGTTGATTTTTTTTCCTTCTAAATACAGTGTATTATTATTATTATTATTATTATTATCAGCGGTTCCAGGATTGTGTAAAGGGGGGGGGGGCAGAAATGCAGGGCTGTCATCAGGGGCGGATCAAGGATTTTGTAAAAGGGGGGGGGGGCATAGAAATGCAAGTCTGTCAGGGGCGGATCCAAGATTTTGTGAAAAGGGGGAGGGGCACAGAAATGCAGGTCTGTCAGGGGCGGATCCAGGATTTTGTAAAAGGAGGGGGCACAGAACTGGTTTGTCATCAGGGGCGGATCCAGGATTTTGTAGAAAGGGGGGGGGGACAAACAACTGGTTTGTCATCAGGGGTGGATCCAGGATTTTGTAAAAGGGGCGCACAGATATGTAGGTCTGTCAACTTTGGAGGGAGATCTGTATTTAAATTGCTCAGTAGTGGGGGGGGGGGGGGTGTGGGTGACGAGAATTTTTTTTGCAAGCCCTCCAAAAGTCCAATTTTCCTCCCATATAATTCTCTGACAAGCAACAAAAAAAAAAGGTTATCAGTTCTAAAAAGAGGAGGCATAAAGCATACTATTCTTTCAAATGGAGGGGGCACGGGCCGGGATCCGTAAATCTGCCACTAGCTGTCACGAATATTCTGTTAGAAAAAGTCCAAACGCACACTTTCGGCAAAACTGTGAAGGGATCCTGGATCCGCCCCTGATGACCTACCTGCATTTCCATGCCCCCCCCCCCCTTTCTACAAAATCCTGGATCCGCCCCTGATGACAAACCAGTTGTGTGCCCCCCTTTCTACAAAATCCTGGATTCACCCCTGATGACAAACCTGCATTTCCATGCCCCCCTCTCTACAAAATCCTGGATCCGCCCCTGATGACAAAAGCATTTCTGTGCCCCCCCCCCCTTTTACAAAATCCTGGATCTGCCCTTGACAGACCTGCATTTCTGTGCCCCCCCCCCTTGCACAAAATCCTGGATTCGCCCCTGATGTCAGCCCTGCATTTCTGTGCCCCCACCCCCTTTTACAAAATCCTTGATCCGCCCCTGATGACAGCCCCGCATTTCTCCCCCCCCTTCCCTTTACAAAATCCTGGAGCCGCTGATAATAATAATAATAATAATAATACACTGTATTTAGAAAGAAAAAAAAAAGTCAACGCACCCTTTCGGCAAAACCGGGGGTGCTTTGGACGAATGGTGGCGTTCCAGTCAACGCGACGCGACCCAACGCTCCCAACGCACCCTTTAGGCCAATTCGGGGGGGGGGGGGGGGGCTTTGGACGAATGGTTGCGTTCGCGTCAACGCGACCCACCCTTTCGGACTAAGCCCTTCCCCACGTAGTTCCCGCTAGTCTTTTCATGATATTTATTTTCTTTTTAGCTCTTGTTACAATCATATTTATATGCGGTCTCCATGTAAGCTTCCTGTCCAGCATTACACCTAAAAATAGATGTTCCTCCTTTGGTGGTAAAGGGACCCCATCTAAGTCAATCTGTACAATTTTGTTAGTATTCCTGAAATACTCATTTAGGTTATTTACGTAGATTTGTACTTTTCTTTTCAGAAAATCTATGTTTTCCCACTCTTCCATATTACACAGTCATCAGCATTTGTAGAAATATTGACAGATGCGTCCATCGGTATGTCCGATAACATCAAATGAAAAAGGACAGGACTTAGGGAGCTACCCTGGGGCAGCCCTTCCTCTATGTTATGTGTCACTGAAAAGCTCTGATTTGCCCGGACCTGGAAAGAGCGCCCACTTATAAAGTAGTTCCATAAGAACCTAACAGTGCTGCCTTGGAAACCAAGTTTATTCAGTTTATAAATCAATCCTTTCTTCCACAGTCTATCATAAGCTTTCTCCATATCAAAGAAAACGGCCAGGGTATGTTACCAATACTCTTTTGAATGTCATTTTCTAGTTGGGTTATATTGTCCTTTGTGCTTCTTGCTTTTCTTAAAGCACTGTGACAATTTGGTAACAGACAATGTTTTTCCGTAAACTATATCATTCGTTCCTTGATAATTTTCTCAACTATTTTGATGAAACAGGTAGTAAGAGATATAGGCCTATAGGAAGAAACATCTGCAGCTACCTTGTGTGGTTTCAATATTGGGACAATAACATAATGCTTACATTGGGTGGGAACAATTCCTGTTACCATATGTTATTCATGATATTTAACATTACTTCTCTCCCTTTGTATGACAGATTTTGATATACTTCATACCCAATTCCATCTTTACCTGGAGAAGACTCTTTACAGGTTTTTAATGTTATACTTAATTCATGGTAAAGGGTTCATCAAGGACACTACTACTCTGTGCATCACAAAAGGATGATATGATATCGTCACATTTGCCAGCAATTTCTTTTTGTTCAGAGGTATTAACCTTGCCCTGAAAACTTTCGTTAATGGTTTTAAAATGGCTGGCGAAAGTATCCGCGACTTCACTGTCAGTGATAGCGGAACAATCCTCTCTCATGAGAACAATGTTTTTCCTGGGTGAAATACCATCATTATTGATCCTTTTGATCATACTCCAGATATTCGATAGAGGTAAAACGATCAATGTTCTGACAGTATTTTTCCCAGTATAATAATCTTTTAGCTTGCCTTAAAGTTCTTTGAGCGATATCTCTTTTCTTCTTGAAATCCTAGTAAGAGATATAGGCCTATAGGAAGAAACATCTGCAGCTACCTTGTGTGGTTTCAATATTGGGACAATAACATAATGCTTGCATTGGGTGGGAACAATTCCTGTTACCCATATGTTATTCATGATATTTAACATTACTTCTCTCCCTTTGTATGACAGATTTTGATATACTTCATACCCAATTCCATCTTTACCTGGAGAAGACTCTTTACAGGTTTTTAATGTTATACTTAATTCATGGTAAAGGGTTCATCAAGGACACTACTACTCTGTGCATCACAAAAGGATGATATGATATCGTCACATTTGCCAGCAATTTCTTTTTGTTCAGAGGTATTAACCTTGCCCTGAAAACTTTCGTTAATGGTTTTAAAATGGCTGGCGAAAGTATCCGCGACTTCACTGTCAGTGATAGCGGAACAATCCTCTCTCATGAGAACAATGTTTTTCCTGGGTGAAATACCATCATTATTGATCCTTTTGATCATACTCCAGATATTCGATAGAGGTAAAACGATCAATGTTCTGACAGTATTTTTCCCAGTATAATAATCTTTTAGCTTGCCTTAAAGTTCTTTGAGCAATATCTCTTTTCTTCTTGAAATCCTCCACTAAATCAGCAGAGGGTATTACATAACTTTTCAGTTTGCTCCTTGCCCTATTTTAATTGGCTTCTTGGTCAAAATGAAATTAAAATATACATAGAGTTATAATACAAATATTAAATGATTAAGTTCAATGACTTCTTGCCACAATGCAAACTTAGACGTTTTCAATAATATAACTGACCTTGATTCCTATGCCCCGCCCGAATTTATAGTTTTACATTGTACAAGAAAATATGGGTTAATTAATGGGAAATATTACTAAAATGAAACCTACTGGTGTCAGAGCCATGATGTGGAGCTGTAGAGAAGTTTTCTCCTGGCCTGTTTTGCCCGGATTTCAATAATTTATTGTTTTTTTGTTCTCAAAAATGGCATGTTTGGGGCTTCGTAGGTAATTGTTGTCAAAGCCTAGCCTACGTATGATGGGGAGCCCCATGTCTGCGCAACTAAGGTTTTGATCTGAAAATGAACAAGAATTTCTTTAATATTCCTCTAAAGCTTAATTTTATATTATTCCTGATATTCTAAAGAGTAAGTCTGCAAAAAATCTCATCAAAATTAGAGCAAGAACAATGCCATTTTCACAAGAAACTCTGGTCGTGTCATTTCAACATTGAAAAAAACGATGGTGCCCATGTCTGCGCACTCATTCATTTTACACGCAGTTCAGGAGTTTTGACGTGAAAGACAACATTTTAAGGCTTGTGAATAAAATGTCTGAAATAAGACCGTTTTTCATTATTTTGACTCGTTTTTTGCATGAATACCTATCGCTATGATAAAGATGAAAAGTTTGTGTTCGTTGCGTGTTTTGTTTTATTAGAATCGCGCATTTACGCGTGTGCGCAGACATGGGCACTGCGCAGACTTGGGCTCTCGATCTAGCCTAGACCGAAATTTTCTGTCTCCAGTACGTTAGCCTCTTATTTGGGTAGGGTCGGCTACTACTTGGAGACAGAAGCCGTCCTATCACTTTGCTGTGCAAAATTTGTCTATGCCTTTTATATGGCGTTGTGCCTGCTGGAACAGTAGGAAAAAATCATTTTTCCTCTGTATTTTTTTTAAAATAATCATAAGGCCTAGGCTCTAATTCATATATTTAATCTGTTCAACATACCAATTTGACCAAATGATCCATTTAATGCTCCTTTTTCATGTAATTCAGGGTCCAAGGTCTTCTCCGTTCGAAAATCCTGCAGCCGTATTCAAACCGTTACCCGAGCTTCTAGTCTCGTACAAGGCAAAATGATTATGAAGGAAAAAATACGATAAATTCATTACGAACTCGTGCACATTGATTTCAAAACGGTTATTTCTTTAACACTAAACAAACATATTTTATGTTAAAGAAATAACCGTTTTGAAATCAATGTGCACGAGTTCGTAATGAATTTATCGTATTTTTTCCTTCATAATCATTTTGCCTTGTACGAGACTAGAACGGCACAACGCCATAGACAAATTTTGCACAGCAAAGTGATAGGACGGCTTCTGTCTCCAAGTAGTAGCCGACCCTACCCAAATAAGAGGCTAACGTACTGGAGACAGAAAATTTCGGTCTAGAGCTAGCCATACTAGCCACGACCGACCGTTGTCAAAGACGCTCACTTCAGCTTGCCTGTCGCTCCGGATTGATGTAAAGTTTGAACAAAGGGTATAAGTATTGATGCCATGATTATCAGATATTTTTAAAAATGATGTGTTTTTGCTTTTGATTGATTAGTGAGCCTGAATTTTATTATTAGAAAGGTAAAAATATCTAAAAAAACAAGTTTGAAATCTCATTACAGTCCCGTGTGCTTATATTTTTGTTGGTGATGTGACGTTATCATGGAATTTCTATTATTTGCAACCAGTCATTGACGTGAGTGACTCGAACTTATTACCTCCCAAGTATCGTACACAGGGCCAGGGTTGTGCTAAAAAATATATATATTTTTAAAAATGTTTTTTATTGTTTTAAACGTTTTATTCAGTCGTTTAAAATCAAATAGATGTCACATGACATTAACAACAAATTTTAAATTTAATGAATATTTATGATGGGGGACCTAAACTTAAAATTAAAGCTACGCACTTTGTTTTGTATGTGGAGTGCGTATTCTCCCATAGACAACGCGTATTAAAAGTGGTGCGTAGCTTTATGACCCACGTAGCTTTAGGACCCCCTGCCATACATTAATATTACAAAGTCAAGGATCAATAAGGCAAACAGACTAAGTAATAATGTCAATGAATTTAATGAGACGAACCTTTGTTTATTTAGATAAGGATAATTTTTCATTCTTGTACAAATCGCTTGTTCGCCCCCAAATAGAGTACACTCATGCTGTGTGGAGCCCCCACCTTAAGAAACATACTAGACCGAAAAATCAGTCTATTTCGTTCGGGGATATGCTCCGCTGAGACTACGTCTGGCTTAACGGAATCCCTGGAGGAGAACCTCTAAAGTCATAAAATGTTATAAAACTCCTCCAAACAGATGGATTTTTTCTGTCCAGAAACATACATGCTTTGGAAAATGTCCAAAGTCTAAGAAGAGCAACTTGAGTCCCAGAGTTAAAGAGGCTGTCTTTTGCACAAAGATTGAGGAAGTTGAATATCCCTACCTTAGCTTACAGGAGGGCTCGAGGCGATATGATTGAAACGTACAAGATTTTTAATAAATACGATTTTGATGTCCAAAGATCAGACAAGAGGACACATAAAAAATTGTTTATTCCTAGGACCAAAACTCAGAGAAACAAAAATTCTTTTCTATGTACGAATATGTCAACCATGGAATAATCTTCACAATGACACCATTACTGCCCTGAGTGTGCACAGTGTTGAAGTAGCTTTGGATAGGTGCTGGAAAAATTAGCCCATTAGGTACGATTATGAATTGCCTGCACCAAGAAACGATCCAGCCATCTTGAAAAGGAAGAGGAACTTAGAACTGAATATAGAGGCGTAGTGCCTGCATTCAGTATCTTCCCTACGTATCCCTAGGTAACAAGTTAAAGTTAAATCTAACTAACTGTTAGATCTACTAAAGTTAGTAACGTTGGATCTAATTTAAGCATGACAGTAACCACTTATAACTATTGGACAATAACCACAAATGGAAAATAAATGCACTTAAAATTTATAACACATATGATACATGTATATGGGGCAGTTTTAATGCACTTTTTGTGAAAAAAACAAACATTTAAAATATGTTTTAAAACATGTTTAAAAACGCAGTGATTTAAACACACGCCAACCCTGATCCTACATCTTCAATGAATGAAATTGAGTAAAATTGAGCTACCATGCCCGTAGCTTTATTCACATCTGAAAACAAATGCCCCAATTTCATGAATGTGTGTTTATGTTGTTACTTTTGACAGTTTTGTGTAATTTTATTTCATCTCGTCATTTCAAATTTTGTTGCTCTTCCAAGTTCCATTATTCCTCTATTTCTCTATTTCTGTGAACCCAAAAGCAAGCTCTATTTTGCAACATAAATCAGTATTAATAAATCAAAATCTTTAAGTCTTACATAAAACCTCAAATTGTTTTATATTTTAGAAAGGAAAAGGGTAGATTCATCATTGATATCACCTACTATGGGAATGTTTGTAATTGAATTAACATTTATGCCTGGCTCAATCTACAGATTATACATTTTTGAAGGGGCAAGAACCATGTGCATTACAAGGATAATTATCATGGTATTACCAAATGCAATTTCTTTCCAATTTCGATTACTGTTTACTGAAGAGTAGACTAGAAATGCATTTCTTTATCTCAGAAGTCTGCAAATAAAACTCTCCAGTCATGTGTTTAAGAAAAGATTTTTTTTTTAAAGTAATATATTATTAAGTACATGTATTTCATGAAAGGACAATGCAGGACATGAAAGTAGTGTACACCTAAAAATGCCGTAATAATTATTATGTATATTGTTTTGTCATTGAATCATTTCTTTTGTGCATTTTCTTTCTTTCAATAAATAGTTGGAGCAAGAGTAATGCAGTCATGAAAACCAGTCTAGAGGACTTGAATGAGGCCATCGTATTGGCGGTGAAAAGTGGCCAGCCTGTCCTTAACCTTAGTAACCGTGACTTGGCGATCCTTCCAGACACTCTGCAGAAGCTCCATCAAGTGAAGCGATTGCTGCTCAATAACAACAAGATCATCATGCCCCCTTCAGAGTTGGTCTCCCTGGAGGGCTTGCAGGAACTGACCTTGGATCACAATCAGTTAACCCTCCTACCCACAGGCTTTGGCCGTCTCAAGAACTTGACCTACCTGAGCCTCAGTCATAACCCACTCTGTTCCTTGCCGAAGGACATAGGTGATCTCAGGAACTTGAAGCAACTATGGGTTGTCAACACCCAACTTGCATCTCTCCCTGTGGAGATTGGTCTTCTTCCGTCCTTGCTGAAGTTTGGTGCAAGAGACAATATGATTGCGGAGCTACCTAGTGAGATCACGAGACTCTGTAGCTTACAGTGGATGAACCTTGCTAACAATCTCCTAAGCCATTTGCCAGATCGTTTTGGGCGGCTTGGAGAGCTGATGTACATAGACTTGAGTGAGAATAACTTCAGTGAGGTCCCCGAGAGACTGACAGAGGTGCCCAAATTGGTATCACTAGCCATGGCCAAGAACCAAATCTGTACTCTTCCTGATGATAGACTTATTGGTTTCACACAACTCACAAAGTTAGATCTGAGGGATAACCCATTCATTGATAGACCAGAGCATTGGAAGGTAGTAACTTCTATCGGGAAATAACTTTTGTCAATTTAGATGACAATCCTTGAAGATGCCTTTCAGAAATCTTTGAACTAATTCAGGGTGATAGAAAGTTAAAAACAAAAGCCATCCTAAAGAGGCCTTTATGTACTCTTGTCATCTAAGATATTATCATGTTTGTATATCTTTTTTGACTTGTGAGTCAAGGTCATAGGTCATAAAGGCTCTATATATCTGGCTTGCCTGAAATGTAATTCAGTGATACTCATAGAAATTTACTATAGTTAAAAATTAGGGACAAATTGTCGTGATGTGAAGAGTGAACTCAGTGATAGAAATACTAAAAATTATTTTCTCTGTAATAACTTTAGAACCGCTGGAAGTATTCAGTCACGATTGGCACAAGTCAAACCTTCTGAATGCAGGATCAATAGGTCGAAAGTCATACAGCATCGATTTTGGGGAAGGAATTTTAACAAATATAGTCCTTCTCTTTATCGATAGCTGAAATTAAATGTTCAGGAGTCAAATTATCAGAGATATGGAACACTTCATTTAATTTACACTCTTTTACAATTGTAATGCTGTATCTATTTGTGTTCCTTTATCTCAGGGGTTGGATTTTATCTTGCTTGGTCCATCAGTTAGCCCACGTGGAGATGGTGCACAAGAGGATGATGGTTTAGGACAGGAAAATCAAGAGGAAGAAGATGAAACAGATGATGAAGATGGAGATGATGATGATGAAGATGAGGAAGAGAATGGGGATGAGGATTGTGATGTATGAAGGTGTGGTGCATCAAAGTGGATGGAAGGCATCATCTGGTATCCAGGCTACAGGAACCAATGGCCGACTGCTTGGGAACACCAGTATTAGCAGAAGAACTCTTTTCGTAAGATCCTCTGCACAAAGTATTCTTGTGATCCTTAATGGTGTTGACATGAAGAGTGGTTGAAATCAGGCCTTGAATGTCATCAGTGTTATGGAACAGGCCACCATGGCCAGTTAAAGGGGCACAGCAGCTCAGTCAAATTGCTTGATAGCAAAAGGGTGTAGATAAAGTGAAAAGTCCATTCTGATATTAACTTGGTTTTAATGAAAGCAGAAAAAAGCTTGACAAACAGGTTAGTGAAAGGTTGAGAAAAATCTGATAAATGACAAGAAAGTCATGAATTTTTATAGTTGCAATCGATCAAATATGCTTTGGCAACTCATTGACATAGCTTGCAAGCACCTCTCCCATTTAAATGGTACTGAAGATTCCATAAATTCCATTTCCTTGGAATATATCTATTTCATAGAGGGGATGTGTTAAAACATCTAGGCAGAAGTATGATGAACTCTTTAGTGTACATATAGCAAATATAGGAGGTGCTTTCATTGTAAATAAATTGCCAATTTGTGTTTGATCAACTACAATTTTAAAATTTCATAACTTATCTTTTATCAGATTTTCCTCAAACTTTCGTGGACTTGGTTTTCTTGTATTTATGCTTTATTTAATTAAGGAAATAGTGGACTTCCCCTGTAAGATTTGTAATTTTTGGAGATGTGTCCTGTGAACAGCATGTCACAGCAAAATCCTTTAATGGCCCCTGGGTAATTCGAGGCCTTTTACATAGCCATTGTTATCTGGTAAAAAGGAGGGCGTTGTGTGTTAATCTGCTGTGCTAGGCACTGTACGAGGGTACTAAATGCAAAATCTACATGGAGTAATCCATGTCATAAATATCAAATCTTGGTGATGCTCCTGGTGGAATTATCTATCATGTAGCACATGTTTCCACCATTTTGGGCAGGGTCATGGATTTGGTGAAAATATGTTGTTTTGGGGTGAATCTAGATGGTCTGTGATCTCTTTTTTTTTAATGCAGACCACAGTATTAATGGGCATAACAAAATTTAGAGGACAACAAATTTGATTTGTGTCTGGCCATACAAATCTTAATTTTAAATTTAAAATACAGTTTCCTTCATGAATTAATAATTTATTCTTCACTTTAAAAATCATCAACATAACTTGAGCCTTATTTGTGATTTGTGAGCATAGACACAATTGACATGTGTTGGCTTTGCAGTTTTTCTCCTAATAAAAGCAGAGGTAATGGAGTAGGAATGAAAAGAGCTTCTAATTGTGTTCAACATTTTGTCCCCATGTATGATTAGAAGTTGTTATATATAGACAATCCTACGATAGTCTTAGAATCAATATTTTTAAAATCAAAATCACGTCCCATAACTTGCCAATTTATTTGGAAATATTTTTTATATTGATCCATTTTGGATAGACAGTACATTTCATTTTGGTGTAGGCATGAAATTGCAGTATTCTTATTGCAGTTTTTAAGATATTCAAATGGAATTTAAGATGAAATCAATTTGTATGGATATTGTAGTTTCATTTGTTTATTTTAGTCATTTTACTTTATACGTGTACTGTATTTATTCATGCTTTTCAATTATACAAAAATATATTTTCAGTGCTGAAAAATTACTTTCGTACTAAGTCCATACAAAAACAATAATCCTTACAAAGAAAGGGAAAACATATTTCCCCTTTAATGCTGTATAAGTATATCTCTCAGAAATTTTCAGGTTTAAATTAAAGTCTGTTCTTTCTCAGCAAGCTAATATTTTACTTTCTAAAAATAGTATTTTCAATTCTTTACTTCAGTTAAGCTTAAATTGAAACAAACATGAACAAAAATGTTAAAACTGTAATATCTTGAATACTTCTTGTTAAAAAAGAATGATCATATTTTTATTAACTTACCAAGGTTGGAAAAGTTTTGTCTTTCTCATTTTGCTTCTGAAATCTAAGATTTTCACAAAACCTGATATGTTGAATTCAGTGTTAGTAAACAGTTCTGATGTATGACTTTTTTTCCATGGTGAAAAATATTGTCATCACCTCATGCTGATGGTCACAATTAAAAGATCAGTTACATAATCATTTGTCACCTTTTTATTCTTTTGATTTCTATGTAGATTAAGATTACATGAATTAAACATATTTTCAAATGTACTATTCATATTATTGGCGATGATGCAAAACAAATCCAGTTTTATGAATGGCAAAGTTAAGAATAAAAACAAAGATCAGGCGTTTTTTAATATTTTTTAAAATTATGGATTTCATCGATAATTTTGGGGAAGAAAAACCAAATTATATATCTTTTCCTTTTCCACATGTAACAATGATTATTTGCTCTTAAAAGGCACTTATGGACAATGTAATCAATGATGTTTTGCTCAGTTGTTAAGAGGGTATATGGCATTATTATTCATATATTTATTGCAACCATACACAAAACAGATAAAGATATACTTTATGCAAATACATAACAATGGTAAAACATTAATACACATACATAACAATGGTCAACAATGAATACTCTCTTTAATGACATTGTAGCGTTAATGCATTTTTTTTTTGGGTTAAATAATTGTATGCATTTAATATCAATTCCTCTTTGTTTAGCTAATCCAAAATTTTTTATACAGCTGGTGACAACCAGGCATTTCCTGGTTACATTGTACATGTGATACATTACCATTATCTAAACATGTGTTTTACATTGTACTAGTATTACGTAACATTACACCTGTCTGCATCTCCCTGTACATACTATAATTTCCATGACAGTAGCTATTTCTATGCTCTTTTGTGTTTTGGTCATGTGAACATCACATGCCAATTTTGTCCTTAGCATTTTCTGTACTTTTCCACTACATGTTTATATAAAGTGAAAGTCTGTGCTTTTTTTACTCACTACTACATCAGTCACTGAGAAGGTACACTAGACATTGAAGCTTATTTTTTACCGGGTACGATTCCCGAAGAACTTTTTTCAGCAACCTGCTGACACCTGGCTTAGCTCTTTTTAGCCAGCTTTTGGTAACAGACTCTTATTCCACGGCATACAACGAAGCTACTTCATCTCTGCAACTAGATTCTTCAAGGGAGCAGAATTGAGAAACTTTCTGGACACCTTCATTCCATCAGTACCTAGAGCCGTCAACCTAGCTCTCTGAACTCACAACAGACTCGGGCTCACCGCTGCATTCTGCGGGCAAATTCAACATGTCCATCTACGCTGTCCAAGGTTTCAATCAACATTCTGACTCTGTTGCCGTGAGTTTTACAACCAAACATTCTTGCCAAGCAACCCATAACTGAGGGCATATCATTTCTCACTTCTTTTTGAGCAATTTATCATATCTGTTGTACCTTAAGTGCTGAATTACTTTAGTGATCATTTTTGTTAATTGTTAATCTGAATTGGCACCAGTTTTGATTGCCATCTTGCACCAACCAGGCGCACATATTTTATATATATATATATATATACACACATATATCGCTTAAGTTTAAGCATTTAACGATTCCTTTTTTTGTATTTCGTTTACTCATATTTTGTGAGCCATAAGTTTCGCCAAATTAGCTTGTGCTCACACTACTCTATATTTTTTTTATGCTTATTACAGCGGCGGCCTTCCGCTATAGAAACAGAGCCACTAGTACTTAAGCATTTACTTTGTATATTGATTTGAAATTGTTTTGGTGAATATATACAAACATTAAACCACCAGCAATTAATTTGATTGTGTTAATGTTCATTCATTTCTTGTGAGATCAAATTAAGTTTAAATTTAGTGAGGAGGTTATTGAACACGCATATATATTTTTAGTTTGATTTTTTTTGTTAAATACACCATACTATCCCCACAACATTAAGGAAACTCTTTATTCACCCTTCATCCGTTTAGAGATAAACTTTAGAGACAAAATGTACCATGGACCATGAAGATTAGAACAGGGAATTAGGGACTCTTGCTATCTGTTCTACACCAACTAAACTGCTACCCTCTATCGTTCGGTCTCGTTCAGGCAAATACACTGTTGCATGCTTTTACATTTCGTTTATGCATGCAAAAGCGGCATTATCAATCGGGCGGGGGATAAACTGCAACCGCTGGGTAATTTCATACTTGAAAATTCTTCTCAAGTCATTACAAAACTTGTTTTCACCCGTTTAAATAACTATTCCATTCAATGTTCTTAAAGGGCAATCCATTAATCTTTGTAATAAGTTGATTTGTGTGAAAGCAGAAAAATAAAAGAAACAGTGAAAGTTTGAAAGAAATAAGACAGTTTTGAGTGTTTGAAAAATGAGATCACTAGATCTATGCGAATCTCAAATTGGAAATTTGGTCTGTTGATTGTGATGTAGCAGCGGTCAACTCTCCCGCATGCCATACACTAAAATATCAATAATTTGCGGTTTTCTCCTAAGCCTATAAGCGCCTTTTCCTTCGAGGCAGGACTCAAAATACATTGTAGATAACATATTGCTATATGTCCTCCAAATAGAAAAAGACCCTACTAAGTTACATATTTTGAAAAATTGAAATTTAAGTCATTTTGTGTATTGGAGCAAATGGGAGAGTTGTCCAAGCTACATCACAGGGACTCTCCATTTGTATAGTGATTGCAACCTTCAAAAATTTATAACTTTCTTATTGCTTATCTGAATTACATACGGCGCCATAATGCTATGAATCCCCGGGGGCGGTATGTCTCATTGAGGCTAGTCTAGTTCTGGACTCTCTTTACTGAATTCTTTTTTCGACGACTGTACGTTATGTTCATTCCAGACAATAAGCCAGTTCGGGGTTAGCGCATGGTACAAATGACCCCAAATATCCACAGATATTTTAGACATGGAGGGTCCCTTTATGTGCACTTCAGAAAAATAACTCTGGGAGTGATAGAGGTGCCTCATGAATAGCTTTTGTTTCCCCCTTTGAAAAGAATACTTCCACCTGGATATCATGGAATGCACCATTAGTCCATAATTGAATAATGATTACATGACATTCATGAGCACATATCGAATATTAGTGTCAGTGGGTATTACAGTTTTGGTACAGATGACCTTTATCTGCTCATGCTCAGATTGCATCCCCGAAATGGCTTATTATTCCGAGTGATTGGCGCGATCCGGAAACCTGATGGCCCGAGCAAAAGAGAGTCCAGTGAAATTGCTCCACGCTGACGTCAGGGGTCCAAAGTTCACTAGCGCTTTAGCATGGGGAGGTGCGGCCAATTTTAATTGCTCTCCCTGAAAAATCTCAGGGAAAGTCGTCAGCGTGGAGCAATTGCACTGGACTCTTTTTTCGGGGCCAACAGGTTCTCGCGATCGTGCCATCACTCGGCTTATCGCGTATAGTCGGCGAATAAAAAATTCAATAAAAAGAGTCCAGAACTAGACTACATTGAGGCCTGTACGGTATCCGCGTCCGTGAAAACGAGTAAAAGGGGTTGTTTTTTCACCACCAGACGGATAGCCCGAGATCTCGTTTAGGGGATCAAAAACAGGAAATTCTGAAAAGGGGTATCAAATTCACTAATAGTGATGATATATGAGATATGATTCTCGAAAAGGGTAGGAAATTTGACAGTACATTCGAGAGCCGGTCAGGAGCAGCGAATATGAAAATACACGACAAAAAGAAATCCAAAGAGGTTCAGTTCTAATTTTTAAATGGAAACATCATTCATTGTTCCAAAGTAAATAATTCTTCAACTCTTCCTTTTTGGCCAAAAGAGGGCCACTGGAAGAACCAGTCCTTGAATATGGTGTACAATACTCTGCATGATCTAAAAAAAAACCATGTTAAGGATCTGAAAAATAATCATAAATTTTCACGGGTTTCCTTGAATAGGGATCAAAAAGCTCACGACTTAAATCCTCGTTTATAGGTTGCTTTTTAGAAAGTCATGGAAGCAGATGCCGTACAGGCCTCAGTGAGACATACCACCCGGGTAGGAATCATCATCATCATCATCATTTTGTGCATTTATATTCACCACAACTTGCAGAGCACTACTCTGGGTTGAAGACGAAGGATTCGACACAGTTGTAAAATTTATTATTATTTGCAGAGAATCAGGGGTGTCGATCCGTGTTCATGATTGGGGGCGGGGATGACTGGCCGGCGAGGGAGCGAAATCAGTGGCGTATCTAGGGATTATGGTGGTAGAGAAGCTCAAGTTTTATAATCGGGAGCAAAACTAACAAAAACCCTAACTTATAGGCTAGAGAAAGAGTCGATAAATTCAGGAAGGCTACCTGAAGTTGAGATTTGTTTCAAAAGTTGAACCTTTGCAAATGCTGTTTATATACTTTATCCTATATTGGGGTCGCAATATTTAGCAGGAGTCATATGAAACTTACATAGCGAGCAAAGCAATTACATCTTAATTTTTTTTGGAACCCTTTAAGCTATTTAAGAACTATATACTGGGGGCACATAATTACGAGATCCTGAAAGAAAATAATTGTGCGAGGGAGCAAAGCGACCGAGCTTTGGAAAAATTTCACATTTTAAAACCTTTAAAAACTAGATTTAGGGCGCATAATCCGTAAGGATTAAGATTTTTCTTCATTTCCCCCTTTCTTTTCTTTCTCACCTTTGCTTTTTTGCGCCCCCTCCCAGTGCCTCCCGGGCACGTGCCCCCTGCCCCCTAGATACGCCACTGAGCGAAGCGACCGAGACGGTGGAGGGTATGGGATGGGGTATCCACCTCCCACACCAGGGACTTTTTCAAAAATCTGTCTATAATACTTGCATTTTAGAGCATCCCAAAATGGTTTTTAATGAAAAGAAGTAATGCACGGATCTACGCCAATTGAGAATAACCATGCGAGCGAACGAATTTTCCTTGATATTTTCGCAATGAAATTATGGCATTTTTTATTTCCTTACTTCTAATCATTAAAGAATGTGATGGTATTTTCAAGATCAAATATCATGAGTTTGCATATATAGTCATAGTCAAAATATTAGGGGATGATAATACAGGCCATCCCCCCACCTCAATTTTTTTTTTTTTTTTTTTTTTTTTTGTGGGGGGGGGGGGATATATGCCCCCATCCCCGCGATCGACACCCATGCAGAGAATATACATGATAACAGGTCAATTATTTTATTAGTAAAGGCGTTTTTAAAGCATTTTCAATATTTGATATCTCTTGTTTCGACATCCCTTGCATATTTTCCAGACACGTCAAAACCGTATTGAAAACTATCATTATCAGTCTTCATTGGTGTGATGATTCTGCTGTCGCCGTATATCTATTAGAGTATCGGCAGATATTAATCATGTTAATTTCACAACGCATCCCGTTACTAAATATCATGGTCCCTCTTGTTCAAGGCTAGTTAATGTGACATGTGAGCATCGATGGATGGATTTCCATGGCCCATAACGAATTAAATTAATCATATCAAACTTTGTGGAGGGGCCGTGTCGTACCGTGTGGGGGAGTATTAGGTTCCCTCTAATCATTATTGTAATAGTTCAACAATGGTTCCTAACCTGCTTCATATGTTGGTTAGTTTTACTTTAGAATTACTGTCATATATAAACCTTCCTATTTATAGCCCTTTAGAATACACCCGAAAATACATATGCTTCTCTCTCTCTCTCTCTCTCTCTCTCTCTCTCTCTCTCTCTCTCCCTCTCTTTCTCCCCCCCCCCCCCGCCCCCCCTCTCTCTCTCTCTCAAAATGTGGACAGGTGCAATACGTCTCAGAAAGTTCACCATTTTCAGTCCCATCCCGAGTTTTTATTTTCACCACCTACGATTCTACGAATCTAAAGTTCACCCTCGATATGTGCCTGTATATAGACGTCACTAACATTCTGTCATCTCTGTCATCATCGATATGTGTTGTCGATGTCCAGCCATCCGAAAACAATTCAAGCTTCCCTGGCAACCCCGTGTAAATGGAGGGCTCTTCGTGAATTATTAAGAGAAATAAGTCGTGCGTCGTGCAAAAAAGGAATGAGACAGAGGGATCTTTGTCAAAGCTGTGTCTGTATGTTAGCTTTCTCCCATCATTTCCCTAACTCAATATTTGATCCATTTATCATTTATCATAGCAGTATTTTTCTCCCCTCTGCCCTGATTTATCACCATGGTAACACGATCAACATTGTGCAACACTGAACGGGAAAGTACTAACTATCTGAAAATGACATTTTGATTGGAAAAAGACATATTGGCGAACTGCTAATTGCGAAAGGGGTTTTCATGACATCCACACACACTGACACACAAAAGAGTAATATTGCTCTCCTAGCTGTCTCATAAATGTCGGACTGATAATGGATTCAGACTGATTATATACGATATTCATTTCAATCTTGTTAAATATTTGTACTGTCTTTATGGAAATTTACGTCATAGTGGCTAATCAATCATTATGATTTGATGGCGCCCCGCACATTAGTTACATTCATTTGGCACATGTATAGGATAAACCCAAAATAGAAATAATTATTATGTAAACAACAAAACTTTCACTTTCATTTGCACTTTTCGACGATTCATTCCGTGTGTTTAATGCACTGTCTCACACCAGTCGAATTTACTGTCTTTACAGCAATGTAATATTACTTATTAGACAGAATATCCGAATAATAAAAGGCACAGTTTAACAGTTTTCAAAGATTCTAGATTTAAGATTTCGTGTCGGAAAGAAATTTGATTTCAAGAAAATCCGCACGATTTCTTTTATTATTGAGGAAAATATTTGTTAGTTATATGTATTTCTCCCATCATGTCCTATTCCCCTTTATTTGAAAATATTTATCCTGGAATCAAAATTGGATCTTGTAATATTAATGGTCACACCTTTCCCTCTCACACTTTGCTCTTACATTTCTATCGATAAACATGTCATGTCGAAGAACTTGTTTGTTGAACGTGAATCTGACACCTTTCATAATTATGTCACACATTACTGGTTCCAATAGCCACACATGTTACATTATATCACATCACGGTATGAAATGAAGGGCGAGACTGCTTCAGTCAGTGGCGTAGGGACACAGGGGGCACGGTACCCCTATCGTATATCGATAAAAGAAGGGAAATATGGAGAGGGGAAGGGTAACGTGAAAAGAAAAACGAACGACCCCACTCACAAACTCTCCCCTCATCAGGGGCGGACTGAAGAAGGGAAATATGGAGAGGGGAAGGGTAACGTGAAAAGAAAAACGGACGACCCCTCTCACAGATTCTCCCCTCATCAGGGGCGGACTGTCCATGGAGAGTTGGGGAAGTTTCCTCCATGGACCCCCGGATATTTTGGCTTGAGGGCTGGTCGGTCGGTTTATTGTCTGAGGGCCAGTTGGTATAGGCTGAATAGGCTGAATCGACGCTACGCCACTGTCTTCGATGACCTTGTTGGATAGCCTGGGGCCCGTTGCACAAAACTTGTGTTTAATCGCAACTCCTAAAAACGCAAGTCCTTAATGCGCACTTCTGATTAGCTGATAATAAAGTTTTGTGCAACGAGCCCCTGGTGACATAACAGGGTTTGCACAATATCTGACAAATAATGATTACACTGAAAATGTTTTCAGGATGTATAAGAACTTGGAAGAAAAAAAGAGTAATATGTATGAAGAAAGAGGAAGGGGCGATCGACAGAGGAGATAATGCTTTTAAAAAGGGGAAGAAGAAAGAAGACAATAATTAATGAAACAGGAAAGAAAGAAGAGGAAACGGCGAATATTGAGAATAGGTTGATATTTTGAGGCTGGTGAGAAGAAAGAACGAAATGTAAGTTAGAAGATTCGAGACAAGTCTGATGATGTGTAAATAAAAATATCATAATAATGATAAATAATGAATAATAATAAATGATGATGATAATAAGAATGATAATAATAATAACAGTAGTAGTAGTAGTAGTAGTAGCAGTAGTAGTAGTATAGTAGTAGTAGTAGTAGTAGTAATAATAATAATAATAATAATAATAATAATAATAATAATAATAATATAATAATAATAATATGCCATTTTTACCCAGTGTAGCCTCATCAGTATTATATACTACCTGATGACCCTGCAATCATACTATTACCCCCGGCTTTAGCCAAGAGACCATGATAAGGCGCTCAAGCAAACTTAAGACATTAGACACGTTAGAATGTTAGAAAATGGTAGAAGTATGTGTTAAAACTGATAAAGGTGATAATAAACTAACCCAATAATGTACAACAAACTGAAGGTAAAAAATGGAAAACAGCAAGTAGAAACCAGAACGAAGGAAACATGGTCAGATCTTGTAGATGTTACCTTGAAAGCACTTTGCAATCGTGAAAACAATCTTTGAAACAACTAGACTTTACGGAATCTATAAACTCGCTTTAGGGATTTTTATAGCTTATTCAAGAGAAGCCTTTGTCAAATTTATTCTTCGTCTAGCTCTCTTTCAAACCTGCTCTTGTGAGGTGACAACAATATAGCGTGAATATCGACTTGAGATCACTGCTGATCCTTTGGCTTTGCCTGAGTCCTTGCTCTTCCGAACAAAGACTGAACCTTTACCTTTAAGCATTGCTTCATGAACTCCCCTTCAATAAAGTGACAATGAAATAAGAAAGTGTAGACTTGTAAAGATTGACATAATTCAAAATAATGCACCATTAAAATCGGGGGAAGTTGGGGAGGGGACATTCTGATAGCGTGTTATATTTTACTGCATGTTGCATGGATACTGTTGTCGTGGCAATCACCTGGTCTTCTGCATCGTGCGTGACGCTTAATACATTAATTTGATATTTTTCGATACACAGATATCTGTGTTTTATTGCTCTTTATTTAACTGATCTTAAAAGGAAAGAAATTTACCAATCAACCTGTGGTTGTGCCAAACCCGTGATACAGACAATCACGATTTATTGGGTCTAATGTGTCATTATTTCAGTTTTCAACAGTACAATATTTAATCTATATCGCACCATGTGTATAATTCTTAAAACTGCATGTTGATTGAGGGGGGGGGGGGGTGGAGGGGTGGAAGCATGTGATGTAAGTGATTGATACCCATATATTATCCGGCATAGCTATTAATGTATGATCAAACGAGACGAGAATATCCATCATGATTTTCGATTAATTCCAAAGTTGAATGTTGTAGGCCTCAGGTTGTGGCGTATCCAACACAGTGGGGCTGCCCTCCCCACCTATTATAAATATTCCGCCATTTTTCCATTTTTCCAGAGAAAGAGAGAGAGGGGGGGGGGGAGAAGTCAAAGTGAAAAGAATATGATACCACCCCATTCTACGAACTCCCATCACTTGATTCCCTTTCTCACTCTCATTTCATCAATCTGGTATGACTGAACCCCCGCCCATTATCTCTGACTGGCCATGCATCTGAAAATTAAAAAGTATGGCTATATTACCATTTCTGTAATTATCTGCCAAACATGCTGGATGTGGTTTTCAATAACGCAAAAGAAATTCATATCAAGTCAAATCAATAAAGAATTGGTATGCCCATCCTGAACTTGAAATTGATCAGTACAAATACATGTAGGCCACATAACATGTGAGACATTATCAAGGAGAAATAGAATCATTTCAATTTTAAAATCATAACTATACAGCTTAGGGCGAAAATGCGTGCAGACAAAGTCAAATTCATTACAGATTACGCCATAATAACCCTGATTATTTTCTACCATTTCCCCCAGTGTATCACCCATGTGAAGTACAGAGGGGAGAGCATCATTGTGTATACAGTTGCTAAGCAACGAGCAGGAAGCAGTCAGATGGCTGGCACGGAGCTCAGGTACAGGGAGCAATTAACTGCGATCACGCAGCAGCGCCTCACTAATGGAGGGCGATATGAGAAACGAAATCGAAATCGAATTTTCTCTCGCAAGGTTGGCATCTGCATGCATTCTTGACAGTTAAACATGACAATTTGAACATTGGTTCAGAAAGAAATGGACCATTTATGACGCATGGTCGAAATTGGTTTGCTACGTAATAGGTTTAAGGGTTTATATGAAATCGCAAAAAAAAAAAATCAAAACCACGATATTTACTGTCGCATATCCCTTTATAAAACAAGGCCGATCTGTATATGCATATACCAGTAGCAACGTTTGATTCTTTTTAATATGATGGTGTCAATGTACATCCAATATTATCATACAACTAAAATGTTGGAAGTAATATGAAATAAATGCGTTGGTGCTATGTCCATGTCTGATTTCGAGTTAAAAATGCCTATGTCCCCTAGGGGAAAAAAACAACAACAACGAACAAATAAAAAACAGCGAAGCATAAACATTAAAAGTTATCTTCACTTCACACGAGAATATTCGACAAAGAACATTATGATGAGGATTATGAAGATTATGATGCTCTTGTTTTATTACTCTGATCTTTATGTTAGGGAACTTGAATTACAAGTTTTGCTTTCCAAGGTTTCCTCCACAATAAAGCTAGCATTTATTTCCTTACCAATTACAGCGTGGATCTCATGGTTCGCGGTTCGAGTCCCGCTGCGGCACTAATGTCCTTTGGCAAGACATGCCACTCTCCACCCTGGTGTAGTAAATGGGTACCTGGCAGGAATTTATTCTTTGAATGCTTTCAGCGCCTTATAGGGTAGCTGGGCTAAAGCCATTGTAATACTGGAGAGCCTTGAGCACCATTCATGGTGGATATGAGCGCTATATAAATATCCAATATTATTATTATTAGTATTAAATTTCATTTTGTTTTAAAACCGTATTTGATTTGATTTGATTTTAATTATTTTGTTCTCCATTTTTCACATTTTACAAAGGTATAGGCATAATTCGACTTAAGTATAACAAATATAATTACAATGATATTCGGGGAAACAATGAGTATAAAATGAATAGGCGGTAGTAATTAATCTTAACTTAACCTTTGCCAACTTACTGATATTTTAATGAAAAGCAGAAGATGGACTGTCACTATAAGCAAGTGCTTGATGATGTAGCAACCCATTCATATTCAGATAATTAATCTTTTTGCTGTGCGGAATGGATGACAAATTATATTATGACAATTATACTTCCCCCTTATAATTAATTTAAACTGCATAATACGTTTTTGATGGGAATGATGAAAAAGGGGATTTGGGGGCTAGTGCAAAAAAATAATCATTTCGGCAGCAGGTGGGTATGTTGCCGGCTTCTTCTTGGTGACTATTTATATGCCAGATTTCATTCTTAATGGTTTTTCTTTGCTCATAATGATTTTTGTAAACTGAAAATTTTTGTAAATTAGAAATGAATGAAATTAAATTAAATTGAATGATGGTGATGATGATGATGACAATGATGCTGATGATGATGGTAATGATGATGATCCATGACGATGATGGTGGTGATGGTAATGACGGTATCTTATTCATGATTATGATGGTGGTGGTGGTGGTGGTGGTGGTGATGGTAATAATGATGATTATGCATGATTATATTATTGATGATAATAGCACTGTTGAGTAATTATATCTGGAAAAACATTACGCCATTCTGACAATTCTGGATCCACACCAGTCCTGACTATACCCTAAATATAGTAATCAAATATACCTTGTACTGAGAGGCTCCAGCTGAAATTATGGATTCTCTGAGGTGACTGGCACTATTTTTTGAGGGGCGCATCCCGGAAGAAAATAGTAACTATGCCAGTCACCGAAGAATCCATAACTTAAACTGGTGCCTCGAAAAGAGTGTATGGTATATTTGATTTATATACTACAAGAGGAAGCCTAGATAGATACAAAACTAAATGTAGAATCAGAGTAGACCTACATCCGGGACCCACATACACTGAAAGGCTCGTCACGCACAAATATTATCTCGATGCATTGTCGAGATATCGATAGCTTCGAAATATCAAGAATAACAAAAAAGTGACGTCAAAATATCGGTATAGCGAAAAATATACAGAGGTCCGACGTCACGCGATATCCATGTTTTCTTCATGGTGAAATTATTATATGTCACGTGAGACATTCCTGGCCAATCCTTGCACGATAATTTTATGATGTAGGATATAAAATATATATGCAGCATTTGAATCTAATAAACAGGGCCTAAACATCGTCGTCAAACGAACCCTGATAAGCAATGATTATTGATTATAATGTAACTACCTCTCATAATAACAAACCATTAAAAGCGATCTATAAGTGGTTTTGCTCCCTTTACTGACGTCATCAGCGTATATAAAAACAGATCGATACTATTTCGCCCTAAAATTTACATCATGACATGAGTGGTTCAATTCAATTCAAGTCAAGTCAATTTATTTTAAATGATCATCATTATCATTATCATTATTATTACTATTATCATTATTATTATTATTATTATTATTATTATTATCATCATCATCATTATTATCATCAGTATTAACTTTTCCTCATAATACACCTATTATTTTTCACAATTCCTTGAAAATGAAATTAATAATAATCCATCAAATTGATATAATTATATACAAATAGCGATGTTTATACAGCACGCCCACAGTCATATCCATCTCCGCCCTTAGAATTCAGTCAATATCTTGAACATAACAAATATACATGTAATATTCAGAGAGAATAAAAAGAGGACGAAAGTATAGGATACCAGTTGTTGCAACTTGTCATTGATGAAAAGTTTTACAGCCCACTGTGTGACAGGGAGTCAGCAAATGAAATAGTGTACAAGAGTAAGCTGTCCATCAATCAGTGGCGGATCCAGTAATTTGAAATAGGTGTGGCGCCAGCGGAGAGGGGGCGGAGGGTGTGGGGGAGGGTATCTCTCCTTCCACGGTAAAAATCACAAAACAGAAATATTAAAGGGGCGGCGCGCGCTCTTGGCGTCCCTGCCTGGATCCGCCACTAAGAGTAGACAGGGGCGAAAAACGGGAGAAGAGATGTCATAAAAAGTACGAGTGCACGAAACCAGCATTATCTAACACTGATGTGAACCTCCTGCCGTAATGATGCATCGAGGCTGAGCGATACGCACTTATAATCATAGTGGCTCGCAACGAGAGCAAAGTGATTGTCTATACATTGTCTACATTGTCTATATTGCGCGTCGTGATTACAAGTGTTTTGAGTAAAAGTGCGATGCAAGTTAGACTTCTGCAGCTATTATAACAATTTAATAACTTCTATACATGCAATTAAGACCAAAAGGGGTATGGATGGATGAGAGGGAGACGGGCGCGATCGATTTGCCAGCTCAATGTTTGTTTAATGTGATGCATGCTCGGAAATAGAAATGATGTACATTTAGAAAAAATGATTTCATCTCTCTCTCTCTCTCTCTCTCTCTCTTTCAATAAGATTGGAATGCATAGGAAGAAATTAACAAATCCCTTGTATTTCATTAATGAGAAAGACCTCCTCGACCTCCCCCTTCCCCTCCTCCTCAAAAAGGGGGGAATCAGCGTCCACTCACCACACCACTGATTTAAATGGCTCTTGAAAGTCTACGTCTGTTTTCATTTTAAGTTCAATTAGGCTGTCCAAAAATCGAAGTATAAAAGACGGATCAATGAACATTCACAGTCCCCGCAGCTTGATGAAAACGATTTGATAACCTTCTATGTTTAGCTATATTAAAGATTTCTATCAAAATATACATCTATGACGTAATATGGTTCTGATATTTCATTGAGCGCGTTTACTTTGTGCCTCAAACTGGGATGTTAATGCTTCGGAATAGACTTAGCTTCGTGAGTTAATGATTAAGTACAACTTTAAGCCATTGGCATACGAGGAGGGGCTGGAGGCTGTACCCAACCCCACCCAAGAATGTGAAAATACCAATTTTCGGGCAATGGTCACCCCATATTCGGGCAGAGCCCGCAGAGGGGTTGTTCATTTGTATTAATTTTAACTCTTTTCATGCTAGAGCTATATTTTTAAGACAAAATTACATTTTCACAGTTATTTTGTTTTTTGCCTCTCTCGCTCACAAAGTAAATAAATCATGGAAGTTAATATTAGGCCGGATTATGACAAGAGAGTCAGTCCGCCAACCCGGCGAAATTGTGTCCGTATTACTCGCCAAATTAAAGCTGGTATCATCATGATTATTGCAGTTATCTAAAAGGTGGTCATTAAATGGAGCAGGGGCGCATGGCATGCAGCATCGGTGCTTTCATTAAAAAGCAGAACTCTATACGCCTTTGCACATGTCTCACTATGTGATAGCTGGTATTTCACATTTCTAACAAACCAAACCCAAACTGATCTTGGGCAGAACTCCACGTTGTGTGTCAGGTGAGGAAAGTCGGGAAGGAGGGAAGGCGGTCCACCGTCGATCTTGTTTTCTGATCAACGCCTTGACTGCATTTCTGTTGGATTAACGCGCCTTTTGTTAAAAGTGCCGAAAATAAGTATCGATCGCATTCGATTATGAAGACTGAAAACAAGATGGCCGCCCTAAATAGTGCAGGAATGAATAATTTTAAAAATGTGTATTCGTTTGTGTGGGCTCCCGACAGACTGGGAGTGTAGCGAGGACGGTTCACAAAGGCGCACACAGGTTAAAGGAGGGGACTTGAAATGGTGAAAGAAAATAAAAAGCATCTCCATTATTCGGAGATGGACTGGCGTCGTCAAGGCAACCGCATTGATATCGTAGTGCATGTATACACATTTGGTAAAAGGATGAGGTGCTATGATAGAACTGGACTGCTAGTCGTCGGAAAATTGCAGTTTTATTCAATAAAATATAAACTTACGCCTGGGAGGTCGGGGAGGGGTAACTTAATAACAAAAAGCCCTCACATTAAAGGTTCCTTAAACGGCATATACAGGCCTACTTCTGGGAATATTGGATGGTGGGAGAGGGGAGTTAAATAATCAAGAGTAGAATATAATGTTGCATGACATATAGAGGGATAGGGGCTGGGCTATAACCCACGAGACCGTCAGCCCACGAGATCATCAATGTCTATCTCGAGGCCCTTCTGGCAACCTTTTGAGGGTTCATTATATATAGACCGACGCGTCGCAACGGCTCATGGGAACGACAGCCCATTAATGCTCACCAGGGTTGACACCAGTCCTCTGATTAACGTTGTGCTTTAGTTATCGTCTCACTAAAACTCTTTTGCAGTTCCGTAGTGAATTTTCAACGAAATTCAATTTCATTTTTTAATCATGCACCAGTCAACTTTACCCTTAAAGACAGTGGCGGATTCACGATTTCTTGAGGAAGGGGGCTCAATAATAAAAATAAAAAAAATAAATATAAAAGGGTCCTCAGTGTTTTGGGGTTTCTTTTTAACTCCAAAAATCTCTGACAAGCAAAAAAAAAAAAAAAAGGTCCTCAGCATTTTGGGGCCCCTTTTTGGTCCTAGGGGTGGGGGCCCTGGCCCCCTGGATCCGCCACGGAAGGTTTTTCTGTCTAGGCAAGAGACGTCAGCACCCAAGGAAAAAAAAATTGTCTGTCCGCCTATGAGCACGAGTGCACGATACTAAAACCGTTGTTTTTCACAAATAAAAGTGTTCAATTCATCTTTGAGAAAGTGGTCACTCTTACGACCTGTAAAGTATTTATCTATAGCACTTGCATTTTAGAGTGCACAATCTTCACTGTCTGAAGAGTGTTATGGGAAATTGCGAGACAAAATAAAAACGAAAGGATCTCACTTGGAAATTGATGTACAATAATTAAGGGTCATTTTACAATCATGTTTTCTTTCATCTCAGTCGCTAGAAAAAGTACATAATGCGGTAAAGAGGCAAGATGGTTTATCCAATTAAAAAAAAAATGATTATCATGAGGATGTGTTTCTCCTGTTTAAACACGTGCATATCCAAGTGCCATCATTTGGCATTGCCATTAAACCCGACATAGATGTAAATATCGTTATAACTCTAGAATCATTACTCTACTCATACGCAGTTTTATTTTGTATCCATAGCAGATAACTGCGGATAATTATAATTTTCCAGTTTGTCGGAGAGTCGTTCGAAAAGTATATCCGTAATCTCATTCGACATTCTTATGAAACTGTTGGCCGACGAATTAACTTTATACGAATGGAAAATTATTTCCGTTGATGACAAGATACAATGAGGTATAATATTCATCTTCGTTTTGATTTCAATACCTTCGTCAATAGATAGTCCATGAATATGGAATATTGGTCTTCTAAACCTGGAAATCTCCTGCTCCTCTAAAAGGTATGTCATTTATAATTTATCATTCTCAAGTGAAAATGAACGATTTTGATTGTCAATTATTCGAACTTACAGTATAGATCGCTCATGCTTATTGCTTTGCAAAGACAAAACTTTTACAAAGCAGCAATCTTGAAGCCAAAAAGCATAGGTAAATATTGTCTTTATTTCTTTCTCCAATTAGCAAAATGCACTAAAATGAACCTTTTGGCAATCATGAACAAGTTCATATACTTTATAAAAAATAATCTGTGTAGAAAAGCGGGATACTATTTGATTTCTGGTTTGTGCGAGAAATCGATTTGGTTAGACTAAACCTGCATGTAGGTCAGATAAGAAAATGAGGTTTATATTCTCTTCAATCTTTTTTCAATATTGATTTTCAAAAGCAGGTCATAATCTAAAATTCAATTACTTTTTTATCTTGTTGTCTTTGATATCGTTCCAGAATTATTGTTAACTGTAATTCCATGTATTTCTTCCATGTTTGGTTTGTTTCAGCGGGGTTTTGCAGTATTTCTCGCTTATGCATAGAAATCACGTAAATCATCGTTAATTTTTGTTGCTTGATCGTGTGAATAACTAAACCCAAGCAATTGCTCAGTGACGGCTTTCCCTACATTCTTGCACTTCACTCATTTGAATGACATAATTATAAGCCTTCGTGTATATCCTTTACCTTGACTTTGTTTGATCTTGTATTTTTACCATGTTTACATGAAGCCTCAAATACATTGTCTTGTGGGCAGTTCCACGATTACTCACAATACATTTGAAGAGGTATTGAGTTACATCTTCAGCTCTTATTCTCCTATTGCAGGTATCAGCTAAATCAGTTTTAGTTAAACCCAGTGCATACATATTGGAGTACCTAGCGAACCAAAACCTTAGAAGAGGAACAGTAATTACTGCTAGCCCAACTATAATGTGTCTGTTAATCACGTTACATAATTAGAACAGGCATAAACTGCAAAGAGGGCTTAAATGAGAAGAGTGCTAATATGAGGCTTTCTTTAAAAATGATTGTACCCTTTTCAAAGAACCATATTAGGAGACTTCAACTAGGTGACAAGTGAAAATTACTGGACCCATCATTTTTGCAGATTTCACAGGAATAATGATTACTCACGTTACATTTTGTCCATGAGATAGCAGCAGCTTATATGGTTTCATTCTAATTTGCAGGACTTGGGTTCTTCTTTGTGTTTTTCAATGAAAATGATCAATGGACCTTTTAAATTGAATTTTTATATAAATCCTGGGAAAACTTTGGATATCTTACTTCTGGATAAGCAATCTAAAAATGCAGAATTTATAGGCAAAAACTGTAAAAATGGACGATTTTCACCATTCTCTCACTTTTAATGTTTTCTTAAAAACCACTGATGATAGGTTTACCAATGTGTGCGCAAGTTCCTGCAATTATGTGGCATAAAAAAAATCATAGTTAAGTGAAATACCAAATTAAAATTTTAAGGTCCATGTTCACCAACTTGTGGAATTGCCCCGGTATTGTTTTGTCTGGCATATCTTGTCACTTGCGTCAGGCGGGAGGGGCAAAACATCTGAGCCAACGGATAAATCGCCATGACGGGCCCTAATTTTGCATCGAGGGTGGGGGCAGGGCGATGACTTTGATAAATCTCTTCTTAATTTGTAAATAATTTTAATTTTAATTACTTTTTTAAAATTTATTATCACATGTGCCGTGTCATTAGCAACAGTTATGAATTCATATCCACTTCCGAGCAAGCGCAGCGAGCTGGCATTCTTTTCTTTTTTAAATTTATACAAAACTATTTCCTTTTCATTGACAGTTTTTGACAGGTGCACTTTATGTACTTCGTGCATAATCCATTGATTAAAATGTTTGAATATATTTGGAATCGATTTCAGTTTGATAGAATGTCATTCAAATTGCTCTGTTGGGCTCCATTGTTCGATCATTTGCCGCAATACCCATTTCTCTTACGATTTTTGAAGTTTGGCTTTTACGAGGTTGCATTGTGACCGAGCAGAAAACTTCTGACAAAATACTCATGATCAAGAGGATTTTAAGAGCAATATGATGGTTATTTACCTTCGAATGATTTTCCTAATTTCAACTGGAAAGACAATTAGCATTTTTATTTTGGTCGGGATTTTTTTCGAGGGGAGGTGGCATATTGTTCCCCCTTACCCCCCCCCCCCCATAAGCTAGGGGATATAATGCTTCTTTTATTCAAGCACAATAATTAGAAAACTTTTCAAATGATTCAACTTTTCAAGCAGCATTATAATATAATAATAATAATAATAAATAACGTTTTATTTACCCAGGGTAGCCACTTCTGTTATCAAACTGCTCTTCCAGCGGGCCCTGCATAACATAATATGTTAAATGTTAAATGATAATAATAATAACCCTTCTCCATTCTAATATGCCGAGCGCCTGGCGAGGAGGCAGAAGGGCCCATTTTTGAAGTCTTTGGTTTGACTCGGCCGGGGTTCGAACCCACGACCTCCCATTCATGAGGCGGGCGCTCTAACCAACTGAGCCAACATGACGGTATGCATTAATATTATAACTTCCAAGGTTGCCAGGAGAAGAAAATACGTCAATTCAGTAAATTATACCTTATATGCTAGTTTCAAACTAAATACGATCGAGATATCAATACAAAAATCAATCAAATAAAATTAAATAATAGTCAAATATACACTTAATAATATGTCTATTACGTTTTGTCTGCATGTGGCCTCAACATTTACTATCTTCTCTCTTATTTTCTAAGACTTAAACCAGTGACAAAGCAAGTCATAAGGACTTGCTTTGTCACTGGTTTAAAACTCTCTTGGACTTTAAATATAAATCCTTTGGACTTAAAAATAAGTCTTAGAGAGTTATCCACAATTTCTATGCGACTGTCATTTTAACTCGCGCTTTGAACAGAGCTCGTTTGTCTATATGTTATTATTCCAGTGCACATGACATTTACGCTTCATGGCTAAATATTGTGTTTGCATCTCGTCATTGAAGGCCTATAGTGCCAGATTTCAACTCAATTTTACTCGTTAATGAAAAGGGGGCGCGTACCTGTTATTTTTCAAAAGGGTGACTGTATATAGGAGTGGAAAACAGTAGGCCTATAGAGCAGGTAGCTTTGTAAATCTAAAATCGATTTGAGACGAGCAAGATATCGAAGATATTTTAATATCTTCGATTTAAAAACGAAATAAGTAGACATTTCTAAGACTGAATGGCTACCATGGAAAACTGCAAGAGTTCGTAACAGAGAGAGAGAGAGACAGACAGACAAATCACAGACAGAGGATGGAGAGAGAAAGAAATTGAGGGAGATCGGAGAAGTGATGAGAAAGAAGATTACCGGTGGAGAGGGAGAGAGACAGAGAGAAAGAGAGAGAGAGAGATAGAGGGGGAGGCGGTTGAGAAAGAAATTAAGAAATTCTCCCTCGAGGGAGCAAGAAACAATAAATCTTAAAGAGAGAGATTGACAGAGAAAGAGGGACGTACAGAGAGAGAGAGAGAGATAGAGAAAGAAAGAGGGTGGGGACAGACAAAGAAAGAGTAAGTATCGAGAAAGTGTGCCATTTTTATGGTGCGAAATATTGAAAAACTCGAGGTGTACTAAGACATGGTTTCATATTTCCAGACTTCATGTCAGAGCTGTCACGGAACAATAACTTCATCCAGTGGTGTAGCTAATACAGGGGTGGGGAGTATTGTGTGTCAAATATTGTATGTCCCCCCCCCCCCACCAAACAAAAAAAAAAAAGAGAGAGAGAGAGGGAGGAAGGGAAAAAGAATGTGAGGACTCGACCCCCTCCTAGATCCTCTCCCGCTCTCTTTCATATTCATCCGCTGAGCAAGACAAGTGCCCCCCGCCCCCGCCCCATGAATAGACCCAAAATAGTATACCACTGCCTTCATCTTTTTCAACCCATGGTAGGGAAATCTCAAAATATTCTTATTGATTATCGGTGAAAGACGAAAGCAAAACCATAATTTTTCCCCTGTCTATCATCAAAGATCCTATGCCTTTTTATCTTTTTTTTTCATCTTTGTTTTTTGTCGATGATCCAGGACTCCAGGCATCATTGATAATTATGTGCATCCTTGAAAATGATGAGTAAAATTAAAATTCAATTGGGCGCGACTGTGCTTTCATCATCATGATCATTATTCAAGCTACAGGAGCGCATCTTGTTGCGCTTAGGCACGAATGGAAAACGGGGAATTAAGATTTGAAGTGAAAATCGATCTCACAGGCTTAACACTGACATTTCAAGTCGAAGTAAAAATGGTTCATTGTATTTTAAAAGCATGAATAAACAGTGAGGTAAATAATCTATATATATATATATCAATTTTGCATTTCTTTATTTTCGATTGCATTTCAGATTTGCAAACAAATTAAGCCCCCCAAAAATTGTCAAAATCATTTACAAATAATTTCATTCAATTAAGAAATATTGTACCCTATATTTTTGTTCTACTGTACTTTGTCTTGCTGCCAATAACACTATGCATGATTTATAAGCTCAAAATGTGTGGAGATCCCGGCCCCCCCCCCCCACTCAGTATTATTTAGGGTACGCGTATGCTTGTTCCCTCCCTTTGAAAGCACCCCCTATCTCAGGGCTGCCAAAATTTCTGAACCCCCCTATCGCAGGCTTTGCGCAGCCTTTTCCTGCCTTGGAGACCCCCCTAAATTCAGAACACTGCTCAATGTACCCCCCTATCTCAGGTGAGCTCTCATTCCAACCCCATATCTCAGGACAGACACCAACCCCCCTCCCAAGTAAGCTGTCATTACAATACCTTGGAAGAGATGGGGCCAATTTTTCTACTTTTCAAAATGAAATAATCCTGGCTGAATGAGCTATCAAAACTAGCAGGAATTTCAGGAATTTGATCCTGGGATTTGATCAATTTTTCAAGATATTTCATAACCCCCCTTTTTTAATTTCTCAGGTGTCGAAGAGAGAGAGAGAGAGAGAGAAAGAAAAAACACCCCCTTTTTTAATGAAATCTCCGGGTGAAAGATAAAAAACACCCCCTTTTTTTACAATTCACGGGCCGGATTGTGTCGCCCAAAATATACCCCTTTACCGGAGATTTTGGGAACACGCATGCGGGGGGGGGGGGGGGGGGGGGGGGGTGGAGATATACATCCCAATGCATGCATTTCATTTGACCATGCCATTATAATGATTTTATATAAGATTTTTATTATTTTACTTCAGTTGTAAATTCCATCTTTCATTATATCCGATTATTCAAATAATGAAAGGGAGATGATTCGATTGAGAGAATCTTGAAATTGCAATGATGAGATTGTTGTTTATTTTTTCGTTGCATTGGAGAAAGACGAAGTACTTGTAAAATTCAGTGCAGTATCGTAACCAGTATATAATCATAGGGTGGAAATGGCGGATGCCTTCATGCCCACACCTTCAAGGCCCTTATGAATTTTCATTGGCGGATCCGGGGGGGGGAACTGGACCCCCATAACCCCCCCCCCCCCCCACTGAGCGAATTTTGGAGGTCTGGCGACAATTTTTGGTCACCACCCCCCACTGAGCATGATGAGCGACTTTTCGAGAAGCTGCATGGCAAGACCAAAAAAAAAATACGGGTCGACCTTTTCCAAAAGTTGACAAACCTGCATTTGTGTTCCCCCCCCCCCTTATACAAAATCCTGGACCCGCCCCTGAATTTTGAATACGTCACTGAAAATAATGCTGTCGTATGTTATCAAATGTCATTTCACAAATGGGGTTTTCCCCATTTGGGGGGTTTGACAAACAAGTCATGATATAATTATGTTGTTAAATTTCTTGCATAATGGAAATATTTTTGTTCTTCATCATAATCGTTATCATTACAAAAGAATGTACAAAAAAGAACATATAACAAAAGTATATAAGCCAGATTACAAAAAAAAAAAAATCAATTTTAGATCTTCGTTGTTATTATAAAGAGCTTCCAATATGAGATTCTGTTATGACTGTGGTGTTTTGTAAAGAACTACCGGTATATCCAATGACCTGAATATAAATCGCCTGTTTTTGATCAGCTCCAGTGGCGTACACCGTGGTTTTAGCCATTGAGAGGGGGGGGGGGGGGGGGGGGGAGGCACCAAGTGGATGAAATGCGAGAAAACAATGTCATTGAGTGAGGGAAGGTGAGAGAGAGAGAGAGGGGGAGAGAATGTGTGTGTGTGAGAGAGAGAGAGAGAGAGAGAGAGAGAGAGAGAGAGAGAGAGATGGGGTGCCTCCTCTCTCCCTTTCTTTCTCTTCTTTTCCCGATTTCCCACTCTGTTTCGCCATGTTGTAGGGGGCACGTGTCCTCTGCCCCACCCCGTATCTACGTCATCAATCATTTGACCATATATGCATCCATGGTGTGACGTACATGATTTTGTATTGCAATCACGAAGCTGGACAGGATATTCAGGAGGAGAAATCCAATAAATTATTGGGCAGTCAGATAAGTCAGTTTATTGCTAGTGGTTTGGTGTTCAGAATTCAAGAAGATGTAAACAGGGTTTTCCCCGGTATATCATTCTACCCAGAGCGGTCTTAATCATGTTGATTGACTATAAAGGAAATGTAAATTAAGTCAAGATAATAAATCGTCCTCAGCCACTGCATGAATACCGTAATAAACTTGGTTTAAAAAAATCATTAAAACTGAAAGACTTCAGGGGAGCGTTTCATCAGCGTTTTATCAGTGATTTTTACCGCTGTTATAAGCCACTGAAATCCTTGTATCTGATTGGCTGAGAGCAAATTTGTCGGTAAAAATCACTGACGAGACACTAATGGGGTGTTGCAAGAAAGTTGCAATCAATTGCAAATTGTAAAGCAAATTAGAACAACCATTCTGAATGGTTCAGGGTCTGCCCATTCAAGAAGATGCGCTTGCAACAATGATTTTGATTGGTCAGTACCGATCAGTTGCAACTTGCCATCAATCGCAACTTTCTTGCAACACCCAGTCTTGATGAAACGCTCCCCAGGTGCGAATGGCTGTAATTGGCTAAAGCCGGGGTAATAATAATACTTTGTATTAAGCGCAGTATATTGTATAGGCCTAGTAACTGCGCTATATAAATGGACATATTATTATTATTATTAACCAAATAAAAGTAGATATCGAAATTAAGTCAAGATAAGATATCCTCACTCACCACGTGATAACGTAACAAACTTGGTAAAAATTGAGTGAACAGGTGTAATTTTTTGTTTCTTCTTCAAAAATTAAATTTCACATATAATACTCTGCCAAGTCGGGCCACTGTGCTGTGGTTGATTGGGGAGGGGGTTGGTTGGATGATCCACACACTAAGAAAACAAGGTACAATTTTGCACCCTTCAAATGCAACACTGGCAGCACCTCTTTGGGTGCAACTTTGCACTCTAAGAAGCTTGTTGCACCTTTAAGGGTGCAGTTAGCTATAATTTGCACCCTTAAACGGTGCAGAGTAGTACCCTTTAGAAAAGGTACAAATGTGCACCCTTTTGGATGCAAAGGTTTCTGCACCCTTAAAGTTTGCATCTTTTAGTGTGCAAACGGGCATTAAAGGGTGCAAACAAGAACAAAAAGTGCATTTTTGCACCCAAAAGGGTGATGCCAGTGTTGCATTTAGGGTGCAAACTTGAACCTTTTTTTCTAAGTGTGCATTTTAGCCAACAGCAGTCGCATGATTATGTGCAGATAATATAAGCCTCCCCCGCCAACTCATTCGCTTCCAGATCCCTGATTTGATACATAAAAGTGAGTTAACATCTTCCAGTTGGGTAAATTTGTTTTCAATCCTACATGCATTGGCAAATGATAATTAAAATAAAGAATGAAGAATAGAAGAAAGAGAAGCCATCTCACCATCTCAGGAATTGGCTACAAAGTCAGCGCCCCAACAAAACTCATTTTTGTTTGTTTGTTGCTGTTTAAGTATTCCATGTATAATTCTATCCAACAAGTCGGTCATGGATTCACCACTGATATCAAGTCAATGCCCTAGCTCTTGATAATCTTCAGTGTTCAAAAAAGAGTATAAACGAACAGAAAATAAAATTCCTCTTCAGGAAATAGAAGCGTTTAGTAAGGTTTTTGAACTAGGACAGTATATTGTATATCAGGTCCGTGTTGAACAGAATATTTTTCATTATTCATTTCTTAAAGGACTTCAAAGTGGCAGGGTGGGTTGACGAATACGGGTTTTACCCGATCGATGCTGAATACGCCTGATTTTAGCCAATATCTTGATAGGATGGTTATTTGTGATAATTAACCATTTCTGTTTAAGAGTACCGTACTATTAATTTCTTATTGAAATATTATATCGATTATGCCTGAATGCCTAATATGGACCTACATCACTTTAAAAAAATATCGATAGGCCTCCGTCCTACCTCCCGCTCACCATGTGCTTTTCAAATCATTAAAAAAAAATATTTTTAAACATATTATTGTATATTAACCGTCCAATAACAATAAAAGAAAAGAAAAGGAAAGCCAACCTAATCGTCTACCCAAATGATTTAAGAATCAAAACTTTCACAAGACAAATAGAAAAGAAAAACTTATTCATTTTTTAAAACTATATATAATATATTAAACTAAATATTACCAAGGAGTTATGCCGCAACTGCATTTTCGCCAATAATAAAACGGAAGGACCATATAAAAAATTAGTTCTGGTTTACCAGTACGGAGCCCGCCAGGTGACATGAGGGGAAAAAAATTCTGCATGGATTATTGCGTTCCCTCGCAATAATTATTGCGTTCCCTCGCAATAATATTGCGTTCCCTCGCAATAATATTGCGTTCCCTCGCAATATTATTGCGTTCCCTCGCAATATTATTGCGTTCCCTCGCAATAATATTGCGTTCCCTCGCAATAATATTGCGTTCCCTCGCAATATTATTGCGTTCCCTCGCAATAATATTGCGTTCCCTCGCAATATTATTGCGTTCCCTCGCAATAATATTGCGTTCCCTCGCAATAATATTGCGTTCCCTCGCAATAATTATTGCGTTCCCTCGCAATAATATTGCGTTCCCTCGCAATAATTATTGCGTTCCCTCGCAATAGTTATTGCGTTCCCTCGCAATAATATTGCGTTCCCTCGCAATAATTATTGCGTTCCCTCGCAATAGTTATTGCGTTCCCTCAGATATCTCTCAATATCATTGACATCGACGGTAGAGACTATTTGAGCACCAAGTCGACCACATTAATTCAAGACGTACGCGTAACGCACTAAATGAATATTCATGACCTATTCCAGGCGGCGGTAATCGCGAATTGGTGCTCATTATAGTGCCTTGGTGCTCAGGAAACGTGTGCTAAACCCTACGAGGATTGTAGGAATGATTATCTAGAAAATTTTGTTTAAAATGAACTTTATTTACGTATCAATATTGTCTTAGACATCTAATTATCTAGACATTGACTTTGATTTCCATTGACTATACTCCTGATGACTGTTTTCAAACAAAATAGCGCATTGGTGCTCATTATAGTGCCTTGGCGCTCATGAAACGTATGATTAACCATAGCCATACGGGGAATGTAGGAATCATTATCTTGAAAATAAGGTTTTTCGTTCTAAAAGGAGGGGCACAATCGAAAAAAGGGGGCAGTTGGGCACAATGCATACGTTTCTTCCAAAGGGGAAGGGGGCACGGGCCGGATGTGCCTTCCCCCTAAATCCGCCACTGCTGCAATCAACCTCCGTTTAGAAAAATGTCAACAAATAGAACACATAAGCACTGACCTTAGAGACCATAACTTTTTATCTCATAATCCTAATTCAACTAAACTTGGATGTTCTGTTCAGAATGATATTCTCCATGATTTAAACTAACAAAAATATATTTCTATCTATTTTCGTTGCCATTGTAACCGTTATTTATGTAAATGTAGTTTTTAATGATTTTTTTTAAAACCAAATATATTTTTATATAATTCCGTGTAAATATGAGTTAGATATAATAACCAGGCAGTTATGGTATTGTTTGTAAATCTAATACACCCAGATAAGATCTGAGTGATTATTAATCTTTATCTTTATCTTTATGATCGTTTTGAAATCTTTATTTATTTAGTCGATTTTCTCTCTAATTGTGCCTAGAGATTTCTTTATTCTTGCTAACTGGAACAACCAATATAAGCTTACTCATGTTGAATGAAAAAATGCTAATAATGAAATTATTTCTTTGAATATATGATGCATAACCTTAGAGGTATTTAACAAATTTATGAATCATACAATCTACCATTTTGATAATAAGTAATTTCTCTTTAAATCCAAAGTCTTAACATTAGTGGCTTCAATGTACTGTGATGGTAAGCTGTATAGCCACTATGGTCATTTTGAAACTTGAACTTGCAGCACTGACTATTTCATGTGAACAAATGGTGATTAGACATCATTGACAACAATCTGATTTCACACTTTTAGGCTCATTGATAATAATAATAATTAAATTGGATATTTATATAGCGCTCATATCCACCAATGGTGCTCAAGGCGCTCCAATATTACCCTGGCTTTAGCCCAGCTGCCCTATAATGGAACTGAAATCTGATTTAATCAATAATGAAATATTCTATAACAAATTAGGAATTGCGTAGACGTTGTACTTTAGAATGCATGTCTTGCTGGTTATATTTTGTAGAGTAGTCATTAGATACCATTGGTTATATATTGCGATCTTTCAACAACAGAAATCTCTATCTTGATAACAGTTTATTTTATTTTATTTCAGGAAAACAATATAACAATAACAGAGAATACAAAGTGCAATAACAGAAGAAGGGAATCACAAAATAATACATGTAGTTGTTATAGTTCTGACCAATTAAAGTAATATCGTTTTTATGATGCTTGTCGAGACAGTGGAATATTCAAATAGAATTATTTACATTTACATGAGAAGAACATACACTTGTTATTGATATCAAATTTATTGAGTTGACCAAGAAGTATAAATACTTAATATAATATGTAAATATTATTTTATTGCCTGTGTTGTATTTGTTACTTTTTATTCATAATTATGAAGATCATGCAGCCTATCACACAGAGGCGCGCTCCGGGGGGGGGGGGGGGGGCAGGGGGGGGGGGGGCAGGGGGGGGGGGGCAGGGGGACACAGTGCCCCACTTTTTCAAGTAACCCAAAAGTGCCCTTTTACCTTCTGATAAGTGGCCCCTTTAACTTCAGGCATTACTGCCCCTTTTAAAATATGTGCCTTTGTTTTTCGTCTGATTAGTGCCAATTCTCCGTTCTAATAGTAGAATTTTAATTTCTTATAAGTGCCCCTTTTCACCTCTGATAAGTGACTCTTTTTCTTTGAATGGCTGCCCCTTCTTCTTTCTAATAAGTGCCCTTTTCACCTTCTGATAAATACCTCTTTTTAAGTGCCCCTTTTACTTCTGATCAGTGCTTTTTTTTTCTTTCTACTAGTATTATTTTCCCTTTTGATAAGTGCCCCTTTTGTCTTGTGATAAGTGCCCTTGAAATGCTGTGTGCACCGAATTCGGTAGCCTAACTACAGCCGGGGTAATAATACTTCGGCGCTTAGAAACATTTGTATTAAGCGCATTATAAATGCAATGTATTATTATTATATATATATACCTATATATATTTAATATATTGTACGTATATACTCCGATGTCGTTTACAAATTGAGCCCTAAAGTCCACAAAAGAACCACATAGGCCTACCTAGCTCAGAGAGGCTTCCTTATAATAGATTCCGATCCCCTACTGATATCAGCACAATGAGAGGCAGTGGAGGAGGGGGCAGTTATACAAGAATGAGCAGTGCCCTTACATCATAACAGGAAGAAGGACAATTTCTTTCTAAATTTTTTTTTCTAAGCTCGCTCGCTACGTTCGCTCGCATTGACCATTGTCTTTTTATCATATTAGGACAATCGCTTCTATTCAAAATATCTTCAATATGATTATTCATACCATTGTACTCAACTGCAAAGCAATTTTTTCTTTTCTTTTTTTTTTCTTTTTCATCTAGAACCATAAACAATAATGTGTCGAAAATGATATTCGATAGTGTATTAATCAGAATTTAGCGGTATACTATATACATGTATTGTGGCATTTCCCGCAATTTTTCACCCTTTGTAGGTGCCCTTTGCCCCCAAGTGCCCCTTTTTGTTGGTGCCCCCACCCACTTTGAAAGACGCTCCGCCGCCCCTGCTATCACCCACACTGGGAGTTACTAAAGTTCTGGATTCTGATCTTTACCTCCTATTTTGCTCTTTTTATTTATATATTGTGATATGATTTACATTGCATACAAGAATTATCTTTTGATGATCATTGAAGAGTGCATATGGACGTCTATTAATGACGTCTATTGTTCACAATATTTTGATAATGCTGAACTCACTTTGCTTTTCAGATGATGATAGAATCTTAATTACATTCAAATGATTCTAATGATTGCTAAAATTTTGCAACCATGGGCCTATTTCTATCTGTCAACCTCAAAACACATATAAATCTGACAAGATGATTTTGTCGTTTACAACGTGGAAAATATTATCCAGTGGATCCAAATTTCTACATATCCATAATGAAAATTATAGTGTCCAAAGCATATTATGCTAAGGCAGGCTACTAAAATAAGGAAATTTTTTAACACGTAAATTTTTTCATTTAGTATGCATGAATGTGTAAAATTATTTGACTATATAAATTCATTATGCAAAACATAAAATCATATTCTTTTTGTTCAGGCATTCAGTACTGGTATTTTCCGTACAGTCTTACCTCTTCTTTGCAAGTATTTTTTTTTCAATTGAATTAAATTAAATTTATTCCACATTCGATACAAATGACAATGACAGAATACAATTGGAAATATACCGAAATATTAATAATAATAGAAATATGAAAAATTCAAAAACAATGATAAGTACAGTATACCCCCCCCCCCCAGCGACTTTTCGAGAGCAAACTTTGATACACCTCATTTGTGTGCCCCCTTATATCCTTAAATCCTAGATCCGCCCCTGATTGAAATAGTTACAAATAAACAGAAAATATCTAAATGTGGAGGGACAAAGGCCAAGGGTCTATCAAAGGTTTGTCCCCAAATATATATAATACACAAGATATATTATTTAAGAGAATTACAGACAGTTTATACAACACAACTTTTTTATAAACAAAGTTTTTAATAAACAAAGTGCAATTCGATGCTTTGGTGATGACAAGCTAAAAATTTGCTACAGTCAGTATAACATTTTTTAGGTCTGTGTAAATTATACATTACATACATAAGAAATAATCATATTTTACACTGTCTTGTAGAAATAATTATCTCAGCATGATTCATTCAACTTAAATTAAAAATTGGTTGCTCCAGTTGGAAAGAATAAATGTATCACGAAGCACCAAGAACAATAATAACGTCTAATGTCATCTGGGTGTATCAGATATACAAACAATGATATAATTCCTTTGTTATTATATCTAAGCAGAGATGCCAACCGTTCCGGAATATGCATGAGGTCAAAATTAAAATGTGAATTACGCAACGGTTGAATGCTTGTGAGAGAAAACATGACAACAATAACCATGCTCTCCGCTATTCACTTGTCATGAAAGCCTTGAAATCCACCTCATACATATTCCGGAACAGTTGGCAACTCTGTCTAAGTCAAGCACATTAACTCTGAATCTCAGACTTTCAAAGTAATATCTATTTGAAAACTTACAAAAATGAAATGGAAAATGAACATAGAATAATAGTTGTCAAGGCAACTAAAATTAACATAAATATATCAATATTGTTCTAAAACATGTGGAATATCTTTCGGAACAGTGTCCAAGTTTCATTGAATTGGGATTATGATGAAAAATAGTTACAGCATAGATAAATCTTTATGCGCTCAATGTTCACAAGGTTCTAGGACACCTACCCCCTGGACAACCACCCCGGATAACCACCCCTAGGATAACCACCCTCTAGGAAAACTACCCCCTAGGACAACTACCCCATAGGGCAACCACCCTCTAGGTCGTCGTGACTTGGCCGTGAACCAGAATAGCCTGGTGGTTAAGTCGCTGCCCGGCAAGCAGTAGATGACAGGTTCGAATCCCGCTGGTTCAAATCTTTTCTGACTTGTGTTTTTCATTACAGATCGTATGCTCGATCTTTAACACTGGGAGTAATATGCCGAAAGATTTGTTTACAAATTTTTAAAAAAGTTCATATAGAAACACATATTTTCAAGACAATCACTAGCGTAGCCAATGGGGTTGGCGGGAAGAAAAACATATGGATCTCCCTCCAAACAGTTTCCGCTAATCATTTCCTCGCAAGTTCCCACCCCCCCCCCCCCCCCGCCCCTTGACGCCACTGAAGACAATTATTCCCATAACCCCTGTATAGGGTTTTACGCACGTTTCATGAGTACCAAGGCACTATAATGACCACCAATGCGCTATTTTGCTTAAAAACAGTCATCAAGATTGCAATCTAAGAAAATCAAAGTCAGTGTCTAGATGATTAGATGTTAAAGACAATATTGAGACGTAAATAAAGTTCATTTTAAACAAAATTTTACAGATAATCATTCCTATAATCCTCGTAGGGTTTAGCACATGTTTCCTGAGCACCAAGGCACTAAAATGAGCACCAATTTGCGATTACCGCCGCCTGGACTAGTTAATGAATATTCATTTAGTGCGTTACGCGTACGTCTTGAATTAATGTTGTCGACTTGGTGCTCAAATAGTCTCTACCGTCGATGTCAATGATATTGAGAGTTATCTGAGAGAACGCAATAACTATTGCGAGGGAACGCAATAATTATTGCGAGGGAACGCAATATTATTGCGAGGGAACGCAATAATATTGCGAGGGAACGCAATAATTATTGCGAGGGAACGCAATAATTATTGCGAGGGAACGCAATAATTATTGCGAGGGAACGCAATAATTATTGCGAGGGAACGCAATAATTATTGCGAGGGAACGCAATAATTATTGCGAGGGAACGCAATAATTATTGCGAGGGAACGCAATAATTATTGCGAGGGAACGCAATAATTATTGCGAGGGAACGCAATAATATTGCGAGGGAACGCAATATTATTGCGAGGGAACGCAATAATATTGCGAGGGAACGCAATATTATTGCGAGGGAACGCAATAATATTGCGAGGGAACGCAATAATTATTGCGTGGGAACGCAATAATCCATGGAGAATTTTTTCCCTCATGTCACCTGGCGGGCTCCGTATACCAGTGTGTAACTATGTCAATAAAGTATAACCTTACGGTTGGGCAGAAGTCATTATGAGGTTCTCTCAACAGCAGGGGAACTCCCTAAAAACATGACCCCCCCCCCCCCCCCCATATCTCTTGTAAATCGTTCAATGGAACGCGGCAAAACAAATACGGTTCTAAGTTTGACCAAGGAGTGTGATAACTCCTTGGTTTGACGGGCCCGAGTACGTCCACTCATTTACTCGGTGCACAAGCGCGGTTACTATAGCACTAACTCCTTCTAATTGGTCCCTTAGCTTTGTACTCGAGAGTGAGGGTTTCTTCTATATTGGTATGCAAATGTATGATCTTTACTACTTTAGTCCTGGATTAAACTTTCGCTCGCTCATTGGCCTCGCATGTCCGTACGTATTGCACGCCACTGTGAAACGAGATGTGTTATTCGCTGATATTTATGATGAGGCCGACGTTAGGAAAATGAGAGCGATCGCAGCATAATTTACAGACCACCCCACTCACTGTGTTATTGCGAGTTTAGGAAAATGTAGAAAAAGGAAATAGAATCTGTTTTTATGGATTGCTAGCTGAAATCATGGATGATATACTGGCATACTAACGTGAGGATGGCAATGAAAAAGGGTCGCCACATCACACTTCCAAGTATTTTTGTTCGTTAATGGAAGTGACTGATTCAAGTTACACGTCTGTCGATTTGGTGAGGATCTTTGATCCACGGAATCAAGCTGGAGGTTGCCGCCGGTAGTTGCGGTGTATTCGACTAAAGCTTTAGGCCTTGTCGCCTCTCTCTAAATAACACGCATAATATTAGCCAAGATGTTGCTTAAAAGTTTCTATCGCGTCAACATGACAGTACACCGTGGAAGGAGAAAATAATTTGGATTATAATCTTGTACCAGATAGAGACCACTCCCAATACCAATTGGTAAGTTACATGATTTCCACAAATATATATTTAATTTAGTGTGAATAGTGTTTGTAAACTAGTTATCGGCAGATCAGATACCCTAACTTATTTTAGCAGAACCTTTTTATTCTAACATACCCATACACTTCTGAATTATGAAGTCTATGTTCTCTTTATAAATGAAAACTGGCCTAAATGCATTTTCTCTACAGACCTTTTCACTTCTTCTTATAAAGTCTACAAGAATTTACCATAAGTGCATGAATAGGCATATTATTTGGCTAGAGTTCCATAAATTATGTATACCCCCCACTAAAATTGAATTAAAAAAATATGGGTATGACTTAAAATGAAATACCTAATAATGATATAGTATATGAAATGTTGAAAAAGGTTAGGGTTATAGATAAATTTTAGCAGGGGTACATATGATACCCTTTCCTATTATTTATATTTTAACCGTTCAAATAATAACCTATAAGGCCTATAGGCCTACAGTGATTATGTTTCTGTTTTGTTGTATATCAGCATTTTTCATACTTTAAAAAATACACAGTTTAGTGCAAATGGAATAATTGTAACCAAATTCAAGATATATTTATTCTCAAGTTGCAACCACAGCAATGAATTACATATTGTCTGTTTGGAGCCAGAAGGGCATTAACTCATACACTTTAACACAGGGTTAAGGCCCTTTTGGCTCCAAACAGACGATATATTATGTCGGCCTACATGTTATACTTTTAAGAGCATTATACCAAGGAGTTATCACAGAACTCCTTGGTTATACCGCTGAGAGACAAAAGGGTGTTAAGTCTATACTTTTGCATTTTAAAGTTAATGCCCTTCTAGCTCTCAGCAGACAAATCCTTAAAGGGTAAGGAGTAAAAGAAATTAAGTTGGTTTGGGGAGTGAGAAAAAAGAGATGGAAAGCGATAGAGGAGGTGAGTTGGCTCAGTCGGTAAAGCGTCTGCCTGTCGAACCAAAGATTGTGGATTTGAATCCACCATGGGCAGATGACTGAAACCTACGTTGTGTGTTCACGCGCCCCTCCCCTGTTTCATAGATGCAGGTAATGTTACAGTGGAAAACACTGTGTCCCTTGGATAAGATGTTAAATGGAGGCCCGTGTAGAGGAGAGTCGCCACCTTTGCACGTTAAGAACCCAATGCACTATTCGAAGAAGAGTAGGAGGAAACCCCGTTGTAGTGATACACCTGCACATCCCAACCAGTTATATCGGGAGGAGAGAGCTGAGGGTTTAATACATTGATTCAGTTCACTTTTCCCCTCCCAGGCACAGGTGACGCCAAATCAATAATAATAATAATAATAACTAGAATTTAATTCGTCATGAGGACGAATTAGGTGGTCTGTCTTTCAATTGGTATGATCATGATTGTAATCAGGATGATCATAATAATGGGGAAATACTAAACTGAAGATAGGAAGTCAAGAATGCCACGCATGGAGATGCTTCTTGAGGACAAGAATGTAGAAAATGTGTGAAACGGTCATTGGAAGATGTGATAATATTTGTGCAAGATAACAATCATGATAATGGTGATGATTATCATGATGAAGGTGATATAATGATGGTGATGACAATAATAATAGCAATGATGATCATGACGGTGATATTATATCATCATCATCATCATCATGACAGTGCATGATGATAATGATGTTGAAGATAATCATCATGATGATCATTATATCATCATGACAGTGCTGACGATAATGATGTTGATAATCATCATCATCATCATCATGAATATCATCATGACAGTGATGATAATGAAGTTGATGATAATCATCAGCATCATCATGAATATCATGACAGTGATGATAATGATGTTGAGGATAATCATCATCATGAATATCATGACAGTGATGATGATAATGATGTTGATGATAATCATGATCATCATCATGATTATCATCAACATCATTATCATTTTGAGAAATTGTGATATCAAATAGGACTAATGATATTGCAGGATAGCTTTAATACACTTCAGGGAATCAGATTTTCCATAGGGTTATACATAAACTACTGCACACTACTTTCTAATAGACATAACATGCAAAATAAGACATTTTATTACTTTGTTTGTGATTGCTTATGTTATAATAGTCGAACAAGATGGTAAAATGAAAGGCAAAAAGAAGCAAAAAAAAAAAAAATTTAATGGACCCACCGGGGATCGAACCTGGGTCACCGGAATGAGAGGCAAGTGCTTTGACCAATATACCAAAACATTTCCCATAGAGATAACACGTAAACGAAAAACGAGATTCTCAAATCACATTTTGTAGTGAAAAATTGGGCATGATCCCGACATCTGATCAAAAATTGGAGACCACACTTATAAAAGCTTATAGTCTCAGCTATAACATACTAAAATCTGGAAGAAAATAGACCAAAAACAACTGAGATACAGCTCAGAGAACAATGTCATGTAGATTCATGATTCGAAAAAAAAAATCATCTTCCATAGACATAACACGCAAATAGGGAAAATTCTGACATGGCATCTTTAATTGAAAATTTCACTGTGATGACGTCATCAAAATGGAAAATGGTGGGAACTGATTTTGTAGGAAATTGCCTCAGCTACAACATATTAAAATCTGGGCGAAAAATGACCAATAATTAGGAATCTAGAGCCAAATTTGCATAAATGTGATGACGTCAAAACATGAAAATGGGAAATTTTGAATTCTGGCGCCATTTTGATGACGTTATAATATTTATAAGGGTCAAATGATACATGAAATGAAATCTATGATTCATACCCTACCTGATGATGAAAAGAAATTGGGGGTTTATGGACTATTTAAAGAGCTAGAGTTAATTTTGTAGAGGCATGTTTTTGAACGTTTTTACGTTATTTTCGCCATAGATGCGCGCATCGATTTTGAACTTTGACGCGCCCGTACGACCTTATTATTGATTGAAATTGATTCCAAGTTGATGGAAATGATGAAGAAAAGTGTCAGGATTGCAAATCAATCGAAAAAAACAGCGTTTTAACGTTATTTACGACTTGCGCGCGCGTAAAACGCGCGCGCGGACGCTTACGCACGGACATTTTTGAAATGCTCAAAATGACCTGAAACGTGTGCAGACTTGATCATACGTGATTTTGAGCATTTTAAAATTTTGACCTCTAGATGACCTGTGAGGACATGACTTGATGACCCGTCATGTGAAGTTTATGTGATGTGAATATAGTTGATTTTTGATGATCGATTATGAAGATATAATCGATCTTGTAAATTTACAAAATGGCGTCTTGATGATGTCACGATGACCTGATGACCTCCAAAAGCTTAATGGACCATGTCCATGATTGACCTCATACGTGACATGAAACTCGATGATATTGACCTGGCCGATTTTGAGATTTGGTGGCCACAACAATTTGCCTTAAAAATAAATAAAAATAAAGAAGAAAAATCGGACAAAATTAATAGGTGATCTGTCGATACCGACAGACCACCTAATGAAAGGAGAAACAATGAGAGGGAATAGATCTATGTAAACTACAACAGTACATGTATAGAAATACCAGCAAGCACTTGCAACATTTTTCACAGTAATACCATGTATAAAAATTTATATCATTCTTTTAAAAAGACAGTCAGAAAGAGAAGATCTATACAAAAAAGGCCAAATTATAGTGTTTTCTATGTGTTTCCTTGAAATTAATACATGTAGATAAAACTATGCACATAATAGTGACATAACAATCAGCTGCATGCCATTCACTGCAGTAGCATTACCAGGAAGAAGAAGCAAAATTAGTAATGTTTAAGAGAGACAGAGAGAGAGGATTGGGGGGGGGGGGGGTAGGGGAAATATGGAGCAATTTGAAGAATGTATAAACATATCACTCGGAGTGTAGCTTCAAGGGACATGGATGAAGTCTTTAACAGGCTTTGGGAACAGGTGAATTTACATACCAGTATATGTATTAATAATGATAATAGACCATTCTTGTATAGCGCATATCACATTATGATATAACGTCCCCATGCGCCTCCAAAGGGTTTGGATATTATTACCCTGGCTTAGCTCCGGCAGCTGTAATCAGCGCAAAGTGCATTTCAAGGAATATATCCTGCCAGGTACCCATTTAACACCTGGGTGGAGAGTGGCAAATGTGGATTAATGTCTTGCCAAAAGATGCTAGTGCCGGGCTGAGAGTCGAACCCTCAACCCTCGGCTTGAGAGTCAAGTGAATGAACCACTATACCACGACACCTCCACATTGCAATTTGTTGTGTACCCAGTGCATACCCCTAAAAAAAGAAATAGAGTTGATGTATTTACAATTTTTACTACCCTTGATTGTGATACAATTTTTCATACTTTGATCAGGCATAAAACTGCTTCAGTCATTGGTGATTGATGGGCATGAACGTTAAGCAATTGCAGTTTGTTGATCAAAGTTGTACAACATAATAGATATGATATATTGCTAGGCCTAGGGTACAAATTCCAACACTTTTAAATGGAGTGACCAACTTAGTGTGCAAAAAACATAAAATCTGTCCACATTAATGACATGGACATTAATCTGTATCTAAATTACACATCTTGGCAAGTCAGCAAACAGGTCTGAATTTGATACCGTTTTCTAGTCTTTTGAAGGCCCATTCTAATCTTGAAAGCTTTTCATTTTATTTGTAAAATTCTACATAACCTAGAGTGCTGCAGATTGTGAATAATGTATGTACATTGTACTGTTGTCTGGAAGGTATCTGTATTGACTGAGATATAATTTTGTGAATAGTCTTAAAAAACAGACATGTTTGTGATTATTCATGATGTATTAGCATTTTGTTTCTGTCAGAATGAGGAAACTGCAACTATTTTGCCTTTTATTTTCTGCATGTTGCATAAAGTATCAGTTTGCAAGCATGTCGTAGGTGGACCCGTAAAATACAGTTTAATGATCATTGATGTATCATTGGCAATGTAGGCCACAAGTGATAGGCATGAAGAATGCATTTAGTGATATATTCTGTTTTGAAACACTAAGTGTGGTGTAATTGGGGAGTTATTACCCTGGCTTTATCCAAGGCAGCCATTATCAGGACACTGTACATATCAAGGAATAAATCCTTATGTAACCATATACTACATTTGGGTTGAGAGAGACTATTATTAATGCCTTGTCTGAGGACTTTATATCTTATACACACCTTGCTGAGATTGCATGGAGCCCTCCCTCAGCTAAAAGTTGAGTGATTACTTGTACATTAATTACTTGCCAATTATATAGCCCATGTTGGTATTTCAAGTTACCTCAATTAGTAAACGGCCTAGCCTGAGATGGTAGGCCTAATTCATACATGTACATTATTGATGACACATACATGTACAGACAAGGCCTAATAGTAATAGGGTCTAATGACAAGACTATCGTGGTACCATGTGTGTTGAAAGAGCGTCCTGTTGGTAGGGGCATTGAAAAGATCTGTGACACTTTATGTCATTGTGTCCAGGCTTGTAGATCATCCAGTCTTTTTGTGTTGTTCAGCTTTCTGCACAGTAGTTTCTGCAGTGTTCTTCTACAGTGCCAGGCCATACAATATAGTTGTGTATCTTAGTAATGCAATATATTACAGGCCCTGGTACCATTTGGGCAAGCTAGTGTTTACTCAAAATTTTAGAATGAACACTTGAAATTTATCCTATACATTTACGATTTCAATTTGGTTACCCTGATGAAATTTATACTGTTTAAACTTACTGTTCTGAATATATACCGGTACTTACTTTACTTTATCCCACGATGATATAGGACAATGCAGTGATTACCTATACATTTTCCATGTCTTACCAAGTCAAATATGTGTGGGAAAGGACAAAAATGTGTATAGATAATGACTCAAACAGCCAATACTGGCTCGTAAACAAGATCATGGTTTTTTAGAGCAGTATTTATCTAGTCTATTCCTGAAGCAATCTTTTAAAATAAATTTTCAAAGAGTACTAGTCTACTACTCATTTGTCCAATACAGGACTTCTTCTAGTTTTTACTTGTCTCCTTTTTAAATGTAGAAATGTACATGTACATGCAGTATAGGCTGAGAGTCTGTGCAGTAACCTTTGTTCATCGCCTATTTAATTTTCAGATTGAAAAAAAACTAAAATGCACAGAAAATCACCAGTGCAATAGTACAAATTTATGCATGCTGAAAATTCAGCTCCTCACTTTGATAATTGATTCTGTTCATAATGCCTCCATTTGTAGCTGAACGAAATTGCAGTCCCTGTAATTTGGGTAGTTTTGTCGCACAGTACCAGTATTCACTTTGACAATTGTATCTCTGCTCAGGGTAGTTATACCTATATAGATACCTTTCATATTATTTATTAAATCTGAGAATATTTATGACTGCCTTGATGGCATATGGAAATTCTTTCATTTTTCATATTTCTTTTGTGTCTGCCCTAGTTCTTGATAGGACATGTAAAGGTACAGATTTTGATGCTATGAATGAGCCGCTGAAAGCTAAAAGGCATACACTCGCCCAACATTCTCCTCCTACTGCAAATTTCTTGAAATGAAATGCGCAAACTGATGGTGTAAAGTACTCTTACATGTAGACTTTAAAGAAAGATACGGGTAGTTTGCAGAATTGCATGTTGTAGCCTACATGTATAACGCACATGTACAGTGAATCCTCGTTTTAAAGAACACTGTTATGACAAACTCTTGTTATCACAAGGTGATTTTTCCAGTCCCACTTCTCTGTATTCTTTTGTTTTTTAGCACTGCTATAAGGTGGTTTCGATATGAAGAGGTAATTTCCTTGGTCCCAGGGAGTTTGTTGTTCTAAGGTTCCACTGTAGTATGTCTACTTAGACATACATTTGTACATGTACTCTACATGTAGTAATGGAAAAGGTAGGATTATACCAGGGAAGTCTCTCTAACACTTCCCTGATTATACTATGGCATGGACTCTGTACAGGTTGATCAAGATGCATTGCTTCACTGATGCGAATCACCAAGAACATCAAATTATAACCTCTCCTAAGGGTTTGCTTGTCTCTTCGAATACGACTTCAGAGCCCAATTAGCAATGGGAGTATCGTCTTTTTGGAGCCAGATGGGCGTTAACTCTGTGCAAATGATGGGACTTAACGCCCTTCTGGCTCCAAACAGGTGATATATATACATGCATATCTGTGGCAGCTTTTTGCGTTAAGAGCGCTGTATGTGAAGAGAAAAGTTATAAAGTTTGGAGAAGAAAACTGGAACTGAAAAGCTACCCGGATGCATTTGAATAAAACTCAGAAAGTGAGAGAGGGATCGTAGAGAGAAGGAGCTCTAGAGGGAAAAAAATAATGAGAAGAGATAAAGAAAGAAAGAATGGGAGTGGGTGAGAGAGAGAGAGAAAAAAAAGAAAGAAATAAAATGTGAAAGAATGACAAAAGTGTTTTTCTTGTGTTTGATTTATGATGACCCTTTGATTAAACCATTGTTAGTGCAGTGTCTGGTTTCACATTCAAGTGTAATTGACACACTGAGTGGAAATTGGTCTAAAACTTATAATCTGGGGAGCGTTTCATCAAGCATTTTGTCAGCGACAACTGTTATAAGCTACTGAAATCCTTGCATCTGATTGGCCAAGAGCAAATTTGTCAGTAAAAATCACTGACAAAACGCTTGATGAAACGCTCCCCAGGTGTCAGGTTCAGTTTGAATTTATTATAATGATTTCTTTCTTTAGGCCTAATCATCAGTTCATGAACCTTTGAGTTTTCTTGCCAGGTCTTTGACCCCTCTGTTGTTATTACAGATAGTGTCTAAATCAAATAGACTTACAGGTATTATACAGTTACTTTTCATTGATCATAGCCTAATGGGGGTCCAAAAAAACAACTTAGACACTCATAATAATTCTGTTAGGTCTATATGTAATTTTCAGCAAGTGTTTCTAAGGTCTGTTTGCTTTTCACAGTGCCAACAATCCATGTTACTGTATAATAATTGGAATGACAATTTAGCTATACAGTTGTATGTAGTTTCTCTTTAAACTTAAACACCTTCCAGTGCCAGAACTGAAGAAGAATTTTGATTTTTGTTCCCCCCCCCCAATAATCAAAGGTGTGATAATACAGAGAAGCTACATATACATTGTCAAAAGAAGGATATCTCTTTGACAGTAGTTCATTAGCCTGAAGGAAACCTTGTGTATTCTTTCTAATTTATTCTTACCAAAGTACACCCGATGACTGATTCTAATGTTTGTCCTATGGAGATGATTAAGCCACTACATTCCTACATCGCCATAGCAATAGTAAACAATATCTATCTGATCCTGTGAACAGTTCCTTGTACACAAGTTAAACACAATTTGGGTGATAATCTACAGAGAAAGATAGATCTCTAGATTGTGGAGAAGCCATCTCGTACAGTTTTGAACAAACTGTTATCAGAATTTTACCTGAATATGGTTCATGTTTACTACCAGAGTCCAATGTAGTTTATCATATATGTAGTTTGACAGTGCAAATGTCCAGAACTTATCTACCGGTAATATGCAGTTAGGTACTAACCTGTACATTAGGTCAGTGTATTTTTATCAGTCCCATCATATCAGAATTTTACCTGAATATGGTTCATGTTTAATACCAGAGTCCAATGTAGTTTATCATAATGTCACAAGTATACATGTAGTTTGACAGTGCAAATGTCCAGTTATACTTTATCTACCGGTAATATGCAGTTACATGTACATACGTCGGTAATACTTTATCAACATGTACATTATTAGGTCAGTGGATTTTTATCAATGCCATCACACCTGTTGTAGAACTTGTCACCCCATAGATATACAGATTTGTATCCAAGTACATGTATGAAACATGAATTTAGAAATGAGTTAATGAATTTCACCATAAATCATTTATCTTCAGGAGAAAGTAAATGTGATGTTGATGCTGTCGGCCATGACTCATAGCATTCACCATTTCATGTACATTAGTTCCTCCACCATGATCCGATATTCCACTTTGAAATTAGTTCATCCTCCATGATGCGATATTCCATTAAGGCATCAAATTCTTCGCCTGTGAAATGTCAAGCTCCGGGCGTGGAGGCCGTTTGCTGGTGGCCGACATTTCGCAATTACCAAAGCGAATTAGGAGAAGTTTTAATCATTCCGTCCAATCAAATCAAGTGTAGGACTGTGCCATGGAGTAGAGGAATTACTTTGAAAGCTCAGAGTGATGCAATCATGAAGTGATCGGATTAGGACATGAACTGAGTGTTATAGAGGCCTATCTAGGTTCACCAAATTTGGAATGTACAGTATATATTATGCATCCTGCAAACATTCATGGTATTGTCTGTTTGGAGCCAGAAGGGCGTTATGTCCCATCATTTGTACAGAGTTAACACCTTTCTGACTCCCAACGGGACGATATGATACATGTACATGCTCCAGTGTCATCTGGACATCGATCGTGGTCTTAATATAGGATTAGAGTTATGATTGGGTTTTAGGTTAGGGTTAGGGTATAGTGTTGAGAGGGAGCATGGTGCATGTGGCCCCCAAATCAAGTCCGTACCCCTAAAATTTTTAAATTTAAGCAAGGCCCCGTACACACAGATCGTACAATTTTAAATCCGGACTCCTATTGCAAAAAAGAAGAAAACGAGTGAGGAGCTTTTGTGCTGGGTTTTGGTTAGTGATTAGACTCTGAGCTTTTTATGCAAAGAATTTTACTTCATTATATATTGAACAACCAATGAACATGAAGATCATGTCGTCAAGTACTCTGAGGAGAGGCACAAACATCTCCCAAGAGCTGGTTATTAATTGATACATAAAGAAACGAGAGAAGTGAAGCCATGTTCACACACGATAATATTAATAAAGATCCATTAAAATCCTCAGTTCTTGTATAGCGCTTATCACTTATTTATCAATTGCTGTGTGCATCCAAAGCAGTTTGGATTATTACCCATCTCAGCCTAGCTGCCCTAATGAAGGCGCTGAAGCTTCAGGGAATAGATTCCTACTGGTACTCATTTGCTTCACCCGGGTAGATAGCAGCGAATGTAGATTAATGTCTTGCCAAAGGATGTTAGTGCTGGGTTGGGAATCTGCAGTCCGGTGACTTATCCACCAGACCACAACACCTCTGCTTGCAGTAAACTGCCTCAAAAGACAGCCGCGGCAAATATGCAGTGACTTAATGCGCTTCACGTTCTGTATCTCATAAGACACAGATATGAGATAAATGTAAGTAAGCACATTTAGGCGTCTTTGTAGTTATTTCCCTCCCATTCATTCACACATGAAATGGTTTTTATTTTGCTGCGGCACTTTTTGAGGCTTTCCTGCATCGTATGTGAGCGAGGCTTTTTGCTTATTGTTGGCAATGCCATTAGGATGCTCTGCTAATTGTTGAGTGCTTGAATCAAGTGATGACATACAAAAACGTTGCCTGTTGCTCATCGTACAAGCAAAGAAATCGAACATGAAAAGATTTGTGATGAAATGAAATGAAAAGGCAATGTTGTTACGACAATCTGACCTTGTGATTGTCAATGGAAAATCTGTGTAATATTGTTTCTCAATTTTTCTATTTTGGGAATCAAATTGTTTACTTGTAAATATGCTTGGGACAACAACTGACATTATAATACGTGTAGGCCTACATTTTTTAAAGGAAAACAATTATTTAATTTAAAGAAATTGAAGGGATAAAGAGATTTTTTTTTGCTATCAGATTGCATTAATTTGATTTTAAAACCATTTTTCTCTATTTATTACCCCAAAACATCTTGTGTTCAAAATGCTGAGGTTAATCTGATTTCTCCCTGGAAACTTGGCAGGGGACAAACATTAATGTCCATATATTGCAAGATGATGAATAACATGAGATAGCTCTCTAACGTCATGAGCAACAGGTCAATCCTCCATCACTCATGATGTCATGTTATGTGCGTCATTTTCTTGAGGGCCTCGCTTGGCCAGAAAGACGATACTTTTGTACATGCAAGGAACACTCTCTCTCCCTCTCCGGGATGGTTGAATCTTGTTACTTGACATATTTTCAAGTTTGCTCAAGATATACTGTGGATAATTTCTTCTTCTGTCATCTTTGTGGAATTGTTATAACTTATTTTGTCTCCTTTAATTTACCCCTTATTGACTCGCCCTTTTTAGTCTGTTAAAAAGAAGGAATACAAAAAAGCATATTTTCTTTGCATTTACATGAACTTGCCAATTCTGATATTTTGTCCAATGTCATGAGTGAACTTTAATGTACAAGTAAATAGATGGTTTTTTTTATTGGAATTGAATTGGATTGTGATCTTTACCATTCTCTCTTTTTTTTAAATATACAGATTACAAGACGCTATCTGGGAATCATGTTTAGCTAAGCTGAGTTACCTGCAGAGTGGAGCGTCCTTCTCATCATGATGTACATGGGTGAACCTTACTATGACAACTACTCCAGGGGCTATGTGGTGGAGTTCGTGGCAACGAACCAGACCAGGTGCTCCAGCTGGCTTCTCCTACCTGCAGAGAACTTGTGGCCAGTGTGGCTACGATGTGTCCTCTACCTCCTTGCTATGTTCTATCTGTTCATCGGCATCGCCATCATCAGTGATGTCTTCATGTGCAGTATCGAGGTCATCACCAGCAAACAGAAGACAATCATCCGGTATGATGCGGACCGAAAGGTTCACGTCAAGAAGGAGGTGCTCGTCTGGAACGAGACCGTTGCCAATTTGACTCTGATGGCTCTTGGGAGCAGTGCGCCAGAGATCCTTCTCAACACAGTTGAGACCCTACAAAACATTACAGAGTTACCCGATGGGAAGGATAGCTTAGGAACTTTCACCATCATTGGGAGTGCTGCATTTAATCTTCTAATAATCACGGCGGTTTGCGTCGTCAGTGTTCCCTCTCCGGATGCGAAAAAAATCAAAGAATTTGGAGTGTTTTTGGTAACAACTGTATGGTCATTATTTGCCTATGTTTGGATTCTTATTGTGGTCTTATGGAGCTCAAGAGGAATAGTAGAAATCTGGGAAGCATGGGTGACTCTTGGATTCCTACCTTTACTCGTTCTTACAGCATATGCTCAAGACTCTGGTTGGTGGTGTAAGAGAACACCATCTGTGGGCAATGACCCTAATTGTGGAAGTCATTTGGTAGGTATCCATTTAAAAAAAATTCTGTTTATCAATATCAGGGATTTCTTACATTTTCTTGATGCCATGTTTTTGCAGACCTGTACTATTCCTTGAAAGTTGAGCCTACATGAACACATACATGCATGTACAGCCAGGAATCAACAGGGCTTAATCCTTTTGAAAAGCAAAACCATTTTTCCGAGTCAGCCACATGTTCAAATGTTAAGAAAAGGAAATTGTAGATCGTATTATGCTATTTTGAACAAAAAGAATTACATTTTACAAAAATTTATCTTCTAATCAAAATCTATTCCCAGGATTAGTGATGTAAGATGCATAAAAAGTTATTGCCTGTAGTATTTTACACAGAATGCTTGACTTTTGGTTTAAATAAACAACTAAGCCAGATGTCTAGAATATCAAGTTCTAGAATGATATTAACCTGTACATAGTTCACTCATCTGTCTGTCATTCAGTAGGCAGGACCAACTGACAAGTAAACATGTACGCAAGTAGAGTTTTAAAAATAGAAAAATGGGGGAAAGTTGTTTTCCTATGCTTTGTCCACGTCAAAAAGTGAAATGCTTTTGTAAGACATTGATGTAGCCGACATCCTTGCTAGACGAATAATTTGACATACTGTAGATCCTTGAAATCACAACATGGCCATTACAGAAATTCTGGAGAGTACATGTAGATCCAAAGTTGTTGAGAGATCTAACCAACTAGAAGTTCAGAAAGAATGAGAATGAGAAAGATAAAGAGAAAGAGAGAGAGGGAGAAGTTCTGGAGACACCTGTTGAGTTTGCCATTTGATGGCAAGTCCTCTGATGCAGTATTCTCAGAACAATTATTTTCATGTTTCCTCAGTACCAATAACATTTCACGTTTCATCACTTCAACAAAATTTCTTTGTGATTGTTTCAGTTGTAAATCACTATTCATAGGAAGGCTACCGGTAATAGGGGTGAATAGGAACAACCGGGGCTAAAAATAGGAACAAAAATTGGAAGGGTATGTTGACAAATTTTTTTATCTCTATAGATGATGCTTACCCATTTTATTTCTTTTATTCATTATAAATGAAACAGTGAAAATGGTCTTCTTCAATAGTAGGAAAAAAATTCTGTCAGGAAGCTTTTCAAATTTTTGTTCCTCTGAATTCACCCCATTTTACGGTACTACAAAAAAGAAAATGCAAATTGAAAGTCATCCAGTCTCAGTCTCTTGTATACTTCTCAATGAAAGCTGATGCTTCCCAAAAGTATATTTTCCCCATTTCTTTTGTAATTCGTGCAAGTACGAAGTATACCACGTTATTGAATTTTGATGAGTACAATTCTAAATCAAGATGAATTGGGCTAGCTTGTTGCATCCTCAAGGGTGTCATTCTAGATTCTTTGTGTGTCTTGGGATCACTCTCTCATCTTTCATCACATCACTCTTCCTCCCCTTGTGCATCATCTCTCTCCCATCAATAGATTGTCTGCATCCATGGGTGTTTGCCTCCTTTTTACAGAAACAACACGAGAGAGGCGTTTTCATCAGCCAAAGTTTTCAAGATAGCTCTCTCTAATTCTCATCCAGGGAAATAAGTCTGATCACAAAATAGCCCAAGCTCATTCACAGTGGAGATGTAAATAGTTTGCTATTTAATTGTTATGCTTCGGAAATGTGGTTGGGCTGTTAGATGTATCCCATGATAAATAGGTAGCAAAATAGCCTTTGATTTAATCAATTACATGTAGTGGGCTTATTTGCATCTAAATATGCTCTTTTTCACCTGTGGATTCACATGACTGGTGTTGCCAGAAGGCCACATGTTCTTCAGACTCTTCTTCAAATCTTCTTCCAGAGTCATACCTGATCGCCATTTTCTGTTTTGCCAAAGGGTCATGTACAGCAGCCTGTACAGGTACTTTCCCCAATTTTTCCAACAATATTAAGTTAGCCGTCTGGAGGTGAAATATGTGACTCTGTTGTTTTGAGTTAGTATCGTACTGAGATTACATACTTTCAGAAATGAAGAAACTATAAGAGGAGGTATAAGGGGATTGACATGAAGTCCAATAAAGTAAGATTATGAGTTGTTGATTCATTCATAGGTGCATGTACATGAAACTGCACTATTTCAGATTTTAATATCAGTCCTGTCAACATCAGTTTCACCCTTCTGATTCTGATTGAAATGTCAAGATATTATATACCAGTGACATTTAAACAACTATTCTGTCACTTAGTCAGAGCATGCATTTACTCAGAGCTACTCAAAGAGAATCAGATTACATGTCTACCCAAATGCTTGCTAGAAAAGTGATTGGTATTTCGGTATGTTTGTTCATGTTAGAGACTGATGGCTTTCCATACCCTGGCTAAAAATCATATTTCAGAATTTACATTTGAACTTTCATTGAAATCATATGACATTGCAGCAATACGATTTTCACTATTTAAATAAAAATAGATTGATCCATCCAGGACTTCCTTTTGCTTTCCTGATTTATCGTCATATCTTTTGTGGACACACTACTCTTCAGGGCAATATATAATTCTTGTGTGAAATTAAGAAATCATGTGTAGAATTAGACCTATATATCCAGATCATAGAGAATGTAATATTCTCAGGAAAATAAACTTGACATGAAGAGGAATCAAACCTCAATAGCAAGTCACTCTGAAATAGAGCAGTTACCATCATTTGCAAAAGTTTAAGACCACCTCTGGATTTGTGGGTATTTCAATAATTTGGAATACTTTCTTTTGTCTCATTGAATGATTACATAACATGTTTACTACAGTGATCAGTAGCACAAGAGTAATGGTATAAGTCTATAGTTCAAGTATGATACATACATTATACCATGAAAATAATTGTATGTCTGAAAAATAAGTTTGTAATTTTTGTTTCTTTCTTTGACTTATTGCATTTTGGAATAGTGGTCTTAAACTTTTCCAAATGATGGTAAATTAGTGAAGTAGTTTAAGTAATGCCCCAAGGGAAAGGTGTGGAGGAGAAAACTGGAAATAAAAAATATGTATATCAAACAGGAAAGTTGTCCATTTACATGTTTACATATATTTCACAATCCACTGACCAAATTGCCAATTTTAGTTTGGCATAGATTTAGTGACGTCATCTTTTTAACATTCATAACTCTTATTATATGTCCAATTTCTTTCAACTTTCTGTATCCTGTTTCTCTTAATTTGTTTGCTTTCAAACAAATCAATGGATAATATAGGTTGGATTGCCCTTTAAGATTGATCTGTAAAGTGCCCAGGTGATTCAGTTGTAATTTGGCTTTCACAAAGACAAAAATAGGTGATTGGGTTGTAATTCAGCTTTTACGAAGACCAAAGAAGATGTCAATGATGCTTACCCACATTAAAAGCCGCATTCACACATGATGTAATTAACCCTTTCAATACCAATGTCAACTACGCTATTCACAAAGTGAATAGCATTTTAGTCTTATGGTAACAAGAGGGTTAACCACATAAAAACAAAAACGTAGTGGCAAAACGAAGTGGTATGGGTCTTACAACGCACAAATAAGTGAGAATACTCATGCTTTGAGTCCTTTGTGTCCTTTGTTACCAGTAGCTACTTATTTTTCATTCCACTTGCCATTCATTTCACTTGCCATTCATTTATATGTAAAATATTTTCATCTTGCTGGGCAGCAGGTTTAAGAGGCATTTTATGGTATCATTTGTGGATACACTTAACTAACTAGTGTGAATGAGGCTTTGCAGTGTGAACATGCTTTGGTTTGTAGTGAGGGACTGGCATGAAGGGATAATAGATGAAGGATTGTGTGATTTACAGCTGAGAGCCATTGATATCAATCATTACCAGGATCATATAGATGGATAGAAACTCATCCTTCTCACTGCTTGCCAGATGCCAAGTAATAAAAACCATCCTGAATGAGATTTGTGACACACAGTTCACACTCGGCCTGCTGTCATGAGATTTTGGATCGCCAAATACGGGATGGGGGGGGGGGGGAGGGGTACCTGTCCCGTGTTGCCTATTTACCATGGGATACTATTGCATGTAAGTTGCTCTTGAAAAAAGAAAAAGTGAGTTATTGTGATGAATTTAGGCCTCGCACAAATTTGCATTCACATTCAAATTCACAAAGCAATTATTCATTCATGATGTGCTCTATAATAGGAACGTAATCTAAATTTAGTTCACCTAGATACAACTTCAAGTGTTTGATGCGAACAGGAAAGAAAGAGGAACTTCTGAACCATTTTGTGTGATCTAGCTCGATTTATTTCCAGTTCCAGGTTGTGTCTTGATGTACATGTATGACTACGATGGGAGGCCTATGAAGAGTGAAAGGACTCCAATTTAGGCATATCAATTGAGTATCAGGAGATGAAACACTCCCTCAATGGACCTGTCCACACTGCCTACCAACATTTTTCCTATAAGTGTAAGGCAGGGGCAGAGCCAGGATTGTAAACGGGTGGGGGGGGGGGACAATTCTGAAAAAATTACAGATTTACGGGACAACTTTTTGTGTAGGATACTTTTAGGTATGCCAGTAGATTTTGAAAGGGGGAGGGGGGAGGCAAAGGGCAGTGGTTCCCCCTAGATCTGCCACTGCTGTAACATTGTGGTTTGGGAAAGAGAACAGGGCTTGTGAATAGTTGATGGTTCCCCAACATGAATTATGTGCAAGCATGAAATTGAGGTTACATGAATTGAACGAGATTGAGGCCCGAGTTTCTCACCCAACTGTGGAGTCTCCTGTAGGCATAAGTTTAAATGCACATGTATGCAGTGTCTGTGATATATTGCATGCAAGAAGTATATTTGGAGCTCCCTGATGCAATTTGCTTGGTAGTAAGTTCTTGCTCCTACAGTGTAAATGGTAAATTTATGCAACTTTCAATATTTGGGAAGAAATCTTTTACTGTGTATCATTTGTGTGAACTGGGTCAGTCAATGAGGGTCAGTGACTATATGAACAAATGCTTGCATCAACTACTTTTTGTCACTTCTGCTGTACATTATCTCAAACATTGCTTTCATAAATAATGTACATACTTGAATTGTCACACTTGACTGAAAGTCACTATTTACTAATGTTAGTACAGTAGATTTGAAATTTGCTGATGTTCCTCAGCCAGTCAAACAGGACCATGAAACCTTTGTCCATGGGGACAATCCATGAGAGACTTGGTGTAAACTAATCACATGGTGCCTATTTCATTAGAAACTCTGTCAAGTTTGGTTAAGGTCAAGATAAGATGTAGGTCAGTACTTGTAACTGAAGAACTAAAGTTTACTTCTACCTGTAGATTTGCAATTCGTTAGTATACATGTATTTCCCATAAAAAAGTAGGACGGCCTGCTTATGAGCAAATATCAGTAAAATCTGATCTGTGTTAGCTACAGTGTAATCCTGGGCATTCTAGAAGTTATCTCCTACAAAAGAGTCTAGTAAAAATAACCCTTTTCCCCCTAACTATGAATGTCAGTTTTTATAATAGCTTGAAATATGTAGTATTGAATTTTCAATTCTTCAATATCACTATGCATTTTTGCTATAAATAATCATATGTGGGCATATGAAAGGGCAAAGCATTTGCATTTTGAAGGCTTTGTCACACTTCTTTCTTGAAGTAGATATCAGATTACATTGAGCTTGTGGTTACCCTGCCCGAAATAAAATAGCCTAAAAATATGGGGAAAATAGTGGCAAAATAGATGGGGAAAATATATTTTTTGACTATTTTTTCAATGGAAAAATAGCTTGTAAAATAGTGTGAAAATATGGTGGAAAAATAGTAAAAAAATATTTTGTTTTCATATATTATTGGAACCGAAATCTCTAGTTAAAAAATATAAAATATTTTTTTACTATTTTTTCATTTCAAAAAATATATATAGCATAAAATACCCCATTTCTACTGAAAAAATAGAAAAAATATATATAGCATAAAATACCCCCCTCAAATTAGAAGTACAAAACATAGCATGAAAATAGTTACCGGTAAGTAATTTGCAGTCTAAAAAGTATTGGAAGTACAAAAAATAGCTTAAAAATAGTACTGTAATTTGCAATATTAGAAGTACAAAAAATAGCATAAAAATAGTTAAGTAATTTGCAGTCTAAAAATCTATAGTAGACGATGTTTTAAAAATAGTTTTAAAAAAGCCTATCATGTGTGCAGAAGAAAAAAAATATGTTAAAAATAGTTAAAAGTTGTCGAGGGTTAAAAAATAGTCCCAAAATAGTTCCGTAAAAATAATATTTTGAAAAAATAGCTTTAAAATAGTTATTAATAAGCAGCTGGCCGGGAAATAGTGAAAAAATAGTCTATTTATTTTCTAGTTTTCAAAAAATAGTGTATTTTTTTTCTATTTTTCAGCGAAAATATGAAAAAAATAGAGCTATTTTTTTTTAAATAGGAGAAAAATCGGGAAAAATAAGGAAAAATAGGGAAAAAATATATTTCTGTTAGCCGGAAAACGGGCAGGGTAAGGCCGAAATCACGAACATTGGATGGTCCTCCGCAGTCTCAGTTAGCAATGACCTCGCTGTTCATGTGAAACTTCTGGGTAATACCCTTCGCATGAATTATTAACACAGGATCTGTATGTGTACTGTACACACAATCGGTAGTACATGTATCTACTTCCCGGATTAACCACGGCGATTGCTCGGCTTTTAGTTTCAGCTCGTTGTTTAGGGCTCGTGTGAACCCTCGTTGCGGTTAGGGAGTCGTGGTTTCGTTAACTTAAAGTTTCGCTAAATTAAAGTTTCGAAACCACAAGACCTGTATGAACGTAGCTAGTGGAGCATGTAATTACAACCTTGTTCTCAGTCATGTATTGCAGAATCTCATTTTATATATACATACACAGCCAATTTCTTGGAAAATGCGGACAGCATGCATTTTTCTGCACCTTGTTTGTTATGAAGGGGTCAGCCATAACTGCTCCCCTTTCAGCAAAATTAAAATAAAAGGAAGAAACAGAGAGAGAGAGAAAGAGGGAGATAGAAGAATATAAAGTAAAGAGAAGGAAAGAGAAAAAAGGGATTGGAAGAAAGAAATGGATTTTGGAAAGGAAGAGAGAAAGGAAGAAATGAAAAAGAAAGATAAAGATGGTAGAGGTGAAGAGAGAGAGAGAGAGAGAGAGGGGGGGGGGGGAATGAGAGAAATTACTAGTAATAATCAGCTTTTATAGAGTGTGTCAGTCACAATTAGCAACCCTATACCATGTTACTAGGAAACTATAAGAGGAGTGTTTGCCAAATGTGTAACTGGCCATGAATTGGCTGTCACTGTACAAAAGAGTTTGATCTTTTAATAGGAAGTCTTATACTAACTAGCTTTTGTAGGAGGCACTGGCTTTCATGTGCTTTTTTGTTGAATAACACGTTGACTGATGGGGAAAAAGAATTGAGAATTGTAGGTCATTATAGACTTGAAAAAATTACAATTATGATTGTTTGCAATTTCACTAATTAGGCTACGTTATTTAGTGAATTGATAACTAATACCCCATTTATACTGCGGCCTAAATATAGGGTGCCCCCTTGACTGTCCTAACTTTAGGATCAGCCAGCTAGCTTTGTACGCACAAGACCGATCCAAGCGCCACGGTAACCTTTACCCCCCCCACCTCCACACACATTAATGATGTGGAGAGTAAAATTGGGCCATTGATTAGGAATGATATCTAGAATTGAATTTCTTGATTTCTTACTAGTGACAAGGTTGTTTTTTTCAGTCTCATTTCAGCAGGATTGAATAGTGAAATATAAGAATGTAAGTACATAGTGAAATGATTATGTGGTATATGAATATACATGTATATCGGTAACCTTTTTAATTTGCCATTACATGCCTAATTAAAATAAATTAGATAAAATGAATTATTGGGTTTATAACCAAAAATTTTCAAAATCAAATAATGAGCAAGTTTCGTAATGAAGCAGAAGAACAAGAGAAATTTTCCAGAGCCCTTTCCCTGTTTGAACTTTTCACCTGCATTGCATGTGAGGAGAATTGCTATAAAAACCTCTCGTTTTTATATCTTGCTTGAATTGAGGAGGACTTAAGATGAGGTATTAATAATGACAGTTTATGGTGACTGATGAGCTTGGAGTCTGTACTAAATCGGTTTATGTCTCTTGCCTTGTTTATCTTCTACTCAAACTGACATTTAGCCAACTTTTTTCCCTATAAACCCCCCAAAAGCTCTTCCTCCGTGAGAGTCCATTTGGCAGTCCGAAAGATTTAGGTGCGGGGATCAAGGGCTGATTTGTTGAGTGTGTCGGCAGGCCAGCGAGGATTGAAATGTGATGGATAGTCAGGGGTCCAAGAAAAAAGGTTAACTACCTCTGCACCAAATCTCCAATATTTTGTTGTCATTTTGTTGTCTAGAAATGATGCTAGCCAATTAACACAATATAAATTTGCTGGAGTTGTCTATCATTCATTATGGCATTTTCATAATTTAAATATATATGTTGACATGACCTTAGCCTTTTAACCAGTAATTTTCTTTTAGTATTCTCTCATTATGACTGCCTTATCCAGTTACATTCTGCATATGTTGTCTCCCCTCTTTTATTACTTTTTTCAATAACTAGAACTCCTTTTTTTTAGCTTCATCTTAACTAGTATACCTTCTTACAATTAGATTGTGCTCTCACTTTCCCTTTCTATAAAAATTTATTTATCCCCTAATCAACATTCTTACTGTATCAATTTGTTTATCCCCATTTAACATTCCATTTGTTTTGGTATACCTCTCAATCACTCTCCTTTTTACCATTTAAATCTCATTCTTTTTCTGTTTGAAACCCATCATGACTCTGATCGTAGTATTATTTCTGGCACTATGAGTGTCATATCATTCATAATGTTTTAAATAGAAAAAAATAAACACATATAACTAATCACCCTTATGTAGAAAGGGCTTATCACATCAGCTGGTTAAATTGAAGATTTTCTTATTTACAAAACATGAAGTTTTATTCAGGACATCCAAAATGATGCTTTGCAGAATAATCAAATTTGATTAATATTTTTGTAAAATGAGTATTTGTCTTTAATGTGTGCACTTGTCTCTGTGCTCATACACAGTGATCAACAAATGTGCATACAGTGATAAAATGACACATAATGAATAACAGTAGCCTTTTCTGAAGTCATTCTATGCATTAGAGAGAAGCCTCTTGCTGTAAAAGAAGACGTAAAAAGTTTTTTTTTTAAGTTATATCAAAGTTACTTTAATATTCTATGAGCATTTTATTCTATTATTCTTCATTAAAAGTCAAAACTTGCAAACTAGTCTAGGTAGTAAACAAGATCTTGTGGACCATTTTCTCATGGCTGAAACCTTAGAAGTTGATTATATGTATCTCGAGAACTGTTTTGGCGCCTCGCTGATGCCTTAAGCCCTTTTCCCACCAAGCCAAGGAATCTATAGTCACCATGGCAAAGACACTTGAACTATATTTGGCTGCAATGGATGCTTTGAACTAATCTAAATCCAACTCTAGGGAGAGAAGCCATTGAGCTACAGTTATATTCAAATGACATTTAAAGGATGCCGAGGGGCAATAGTTACACTCCTGGATACAACTGCCCTCCAAACAATGCCCTATTAATGTTAGAGAAAAGGAAGGGGCTCTGGTGGGGGACAAAAGGATGCTCATCCTCTGCTGATGGCATCAAAACTTGTCAAAGGCAATTAGGTGTTGCTCTATTTGTTATGGAGGATCAAGTTGATGGATGCAATGTTTGTTTGTTGATGGCCTGTGTCATAAGCAGTTTCTACTTTTAAGAAATTCTGATAAATGCTGCTTACATATAAAGCATGTAGGAGTACCTTTAAAACTCAAGTGTTTGATTGTAGTTTGTATATTTTGGGATCTGCAAGACTGCAAGGATGTGAAATGTGATGTGCATGGCTGATGCACATTAGCTCCTTAATTTGAGGATAATGTACAGAAACTTTCATTTTCTAAAAAACGATAGGTGTATGCTGATTGAGACGTTGAGCATTTAAAAGCTTAAATTGGAGCCAAAGCTTCGAACATGCAGAGCTCATATTTCAAGTGACAGAGAGGAGGTATTAACCCCTTTATGCACAGAAATGTTACTTGAATAGAAATAATTAATAAAAAAAAAAATTAATAAAAAAAAAATTATATTCACTTTTACCATTAAAGAAAAATACCATTAAACATTTTTTTTCATTTACAAAAATTTATGATTTAAACATGGAATGTTTTGATACGATATCAAATTTGCGTAAAGGAATTTGGTAAAGAAATAAAGGAATGTTAATACAATACATGTACAATACATGTACTTTGAAGGAAAAAAATGTGTGCTGCACATATTTTAGGGCATTAGTAAGACTCTGTTTTAACACCTCATTGAATTCACAAAAATATTCAAACTAATGACAAAATTTATAAAACAGTTCAAGAAAACCTTGCAGTGTGTTTTGACAATTCCTGATTAGATTTTAAATGGTGAATTACATCCACTTTGATGACCTAAAAACCGTCTGTTGGTACAATAATCATTCATCCTACCTCCTGAAACCCCCCTTTCTAAATTAAGTTTTCTTTTGTCTCTGCTGTCAAACTACAGAAGCCAATTTCAGGAATGGCCAATTAAATGTCCATGTAGCATTACAATGCACTCTCATTTATCATTGGCCGACTGTAATTAAATGCCTGGATTTCTTCTCCATTTATCACTGTCATCAACAGTCCTTGATTTGTGTGGCAGTAATGGCTTGCACAGAGATGAGTACATGTACATGCAGAAATTTAGTGCAATCTATAGGGCTAAATTGATTCTTTTGGTGTATAGTGCTTTAGAGAAGGTGTAAATATGTACGTACATATACCTGCTGTTGATACATCCCTCCTAGGCAAAGCTCTGCAAACTCAAATACAGTCACACCTGCTTTAGCAACCACCTGTATAGAAAGACCACCTGTCTATAAAGACCACAATTTTTGTTTCCCCTGAACAACATTTCCCATTGAAACATGTATTAAAGGAACCTGTCCATAAAGACCACCTGCTCACAGAGACCGCTTTTCTTGTCTCCCTTGAGTGGTCTCTATAGACAGGTTTCACTGTACCTTACGACTGCAAGCCCAATATCATATCGATTTACTTTATGACAGCGTGATGTCCATACATCTATGTATCTGAAAACCCTCTTTAGTGTCTTCCAGTTTTTGCAGGCCGAGATGCCCATTTTATATATTCTTTGGTTGCGATTTTAAAGCCATTAATTTAGTTTCAGCAGTGTGCATTCCTATAGTTTGAATGGACCATACATGTAGTCCTGATTCACATGAATTTGAGGTAAAAAGTCCATCGAGGCCAATTGACCACGAACCGAGAAAGTTGGTCAAGTGATTGCAATCTTTGGTCTGGTTCATATCCACACAGATGTATATTCACGACAGACACCTCTGATTTTAAACCGTATTGACATTTGATTCATGAATCTTTTGTGCCTTGAGCCTGTTGTCAACTGAGACTCACTATTTTTTATTGATATACTGTCCAAAATCTTGTTTAAGTAAATAAAGTAATACCATAATGGTTGTATTCAAGTGTATTTTACAAAACAAAACTGATGAAATTAACTCAAGTTAGATGAATGAGTTCATCTTTTTGACTTCAAGAAAACTACTAAATTTTAAAGAAAGACAAATGAATATTAATTGATTTTGTAACATGATTTGTTAACCCAAAGTTATTAATTTACACACAAAATACTTTATCTGAATTATGAATTGTATTTTGATTCAGCAATAACGTGCAGGAGTTTGGTTCATGTGATCCATGATTGCACATTCACGTTTCGCCACATTTATCTGCCAAACGTGCTTGAAACCCCCGCAGATTGAGAAAGGTGACAGCATTTAGTCAATGTTAAATTGATGGTAAACAGCGTAAGATTCAACACCTCATAAATTACGGCCCATTTATGGGTAGCAGACTGCCTGATTGCGAGACAGATTAAAAAGATGTCACAACATGAATCGGCACTAGTAAAATTTATTGCCATCGCAGTATTGAGACGGAAGAATATTAATTCATGTCCAGTCTTCTCTTTGCTTGTGAATGTTTATAGTTCTGTGTTATGTTTCCTCCGTTTTTGCTTTTTTCCTGACTTATCTAAAATCCTAAAGGATCATTTAAGGATAGCTTTTGTCTCATTTTACTAAAACTGTATTGCCAATGCATTGTATTTTTTCTACTAATTTTCTATTGTCTACATTTATGTTCATCCCATAAAAATATATATAAAAAATATATAACAAATCTGTGTTGTTGGGATGAACTGATGTGTGAATTAGCCCTTTGAATGGAAAAAGAAAATATCCGTCAATAACAACTAGAACTACAATAACAATAAACAACAACAAAATGATCACCAAAATACTTGACAAAACCTTTAATTCAGTGATATGACCCCTTTCTTTATGATGTTGATTATACATTGATTATTGGGTTGCCATGGTTATATTCTCTTCATTTTTCCTATCATAAAGTAGGATGAACATCTTTTGTTTGATATTCAGTGAAGTGGCACAATTTAGCAGGTGTCAAACGAAGCATCATGAGAAATTTCAACAATGTAGTCTGCATCAATGCATTTTGCTATTCAGTGGTTCTGATATGTGGGACTGTAGTTGACACATCTTGTTATAAAACATATGATTAATATTTTCTCTCAAAATATTTAAAATTGCAGCTAACGGGCACATACTCATATTAAACAAATGTAATAAGTTTTGGTTAGGACAGAATTGATTGATAATTGTCAAAGTGTTTTCAAAGCCATGAAGAGAATATTTAGAGTGCGGTTATGCTCCTATTTTTCAGGCCAGAATGAACCTTTTGTGACATGTTTAGTTCAAAATACGGTTGCATCCACAGTCATTTTCATATAATCGCTGATTTAAAACGCTGATGTAAAACTCACAAAAATGTGCGTTTCTCCAAAAACACAGTTTCTGGGGAAGCATAAATAGACAATCATTTGTAAATGCATGCACAGTGAGGTTTGCGAAACCAGCTGTAGAAACTGAATTGCCTGGAGAAAAGAAGTATAAACGCACCCTTATTCTGTTATGACCTTACATGTTGCATGCTTTTCCAAACTGTGGTGCTAGGTGCAGAATGATATATCTTCATGAAATTACCTCATCTGTGAAAAAATCTAAATTACCAAAGAGATTCATTGGCCATTTACTGTTAAGTGGAATTAAGCTGATTTTTTATCGTCCTATCCCTACCTCTGAGATCGCAAATGCTTTCCAAAGTACATGCTTAGTATTCCCTGGGCAGCAGTCGGCTGATAGGATTATAAAACTGAAAAGGGCGAGGAGAGAGAGAAAAGAAGGAGGAGGAGGGAGATTGGCAAAGAAAGAGAGAGAGAGAGAGAGGGGATACTTACAGATAGGTAAATAAATATATATATAGAGAGATACATAGAGCTATACAGGTACATGTAGGTAGGAAGAGAGAGAGAGAGAGAGAGAGAGAAAGAAAGAGAGAGAGAGAAGAATAAAGGAGAGGAAAGATATCAAGTTAGAGAGGATGTCCTTTGTGTATGCCCTATTATTCTAGGTGATATTCACTTCTCTGCTTCTGTCACTAATAATAACTTGTGAATTCAATCAATTTCTTGTTGAACAATAAGTGGTTTGTAGAAGTGTTGGACATTCCATTAAATATTGTGTAACCATTGACCAGCTGTCAGCATCGTCCTCCTTCTCTCCCTTTTTTTTCTGATCGTGCCTTTAATGATTGGTGGAGGCAATTTATGAGATCACAAGGTCATATGATTTACAGCAACCTGTTATGAGATAGCATAATTGTGCTGAAAGTTGAACATGTATTTATAGTTCTAGGTCATTACTTATTCATGATTGGCTTTGCTACATATTATTATAAGTTTCTCTTGAATACAAATGTTATTGTTTTGTATTCTGTTCTGATTTTTTTTTCTTTATAACTGCTTTATATAACAGCTAGTTTTAATACTCTTCAGTCTCCGAACAGATCAGTTCAGACACTCTTTGTTCAAATTGACATGATCAGATTTGTGCATGCAGGAAATAAAATGTCAAATAGAAAATATAGAGCCGCCTCCTCCCCGCTTAAAAAATGCGGAAAAGAGCTTTGGATTCACTTTTTTGCAATTCAATTCAATTAATTTATTTCACATCTCTTAAAAAGTATAGAAATTATATGATTACATTCAGAAATAAATAACATAACGAGGAGATAAACAACAAAACAAGAATATAGATATAAAACATAATTCATAATAATTTTACTTAGCAAGATTTTACCTAGCAAAATAGTTTTTCTCAAAGTTTCTGAGCAGGTTTTAAAGATTGATTTAATATGTCATGTTTCCTGTATGGTTTTCCCTTTTTTTTTGCTAAAAAAGAAAAAATAGATTGAAAATATAGAATCTAAGGTGAATAAAGAGTGAAATATACATTTAACATACCATATGAGATCCAAGTTCACAAAACAAAAAAAAGTACAACATGGATCTGACGGATAAGTGCTATCCTTCTAAATCCTGTTGTTCATGAATCTCAGTTGCTATCTATAGAAGTATTTTGATCTTGGAGGAATTTGAGCAAGTGATTTGAAATCCAACCAGGAGAGTATCAGACTTTTGGAGATTTGGTGAGGATGAAGTGAAGTAGGGAGGTGGGGAGGGGGAGGTGGAGAGGGAGAAGTAACATATAATGAAAATCTAGGGTAATATTACTAAACAAAAAGAAAATTGTAAAGTTGAGAGAGGTAAACATGTGGAAATATATGGAAATATTGTGGAGTGGGTAAGGAGACAAGTGCATATAGATAAATACAGGTAATATAGGAGAGAAAAGAGAGAAAAGAGAGAAAAAGAAAGAAAAAGAAAGAGGGAGAGATGGACAGAGAGAGAGAGAGAGATAGAGAGACAGACAAGAGGAAAGTATGAAAGGCAAACAAATGAAATGGGAATGAGAGAGAGAGAGAGAGAAACAGTCTCAATGTGTCATCAGAATGACATTTATAAACAATACTCCACAACTCGTAAAAGAGACCCAAAATGGAAGGGAACCAGTTGAGCATAGATATGCCCGATAATTTCCAGATGAGATGATATAGTTGAAGGTCATATCATTTTTTCTTTTGGCCAAGTAACATCTGAAGCTCATTATCAGGATGAAACTTGAGGCCAAGACGTACAGATCAATCACTAATCTCATTTACATCTTCCAAGACATTCCGAGGAGGTAGCGTCCTTTACTAATATGATTTACTGAGAGGGAGCATCTGTATTCTCTCGATGATACAAAAATTAATTTAAGGTAACGGTTGTGGCAAGGGGCAAGGTCTCGGAAGTAGTATTATATTGTATTGCATACTTTTTGATTAATGCAACCTCTGCTGTTTTCTCTACTTGTTTCTTTTGGAAGCAACACTATTCATCGTTGGGAACAAATGTAAAAAAAAATCCCAGACATGTTCACGTGCTCAAAAATTGTTTTTGCATTTAACAACATTGTTGTAGATATTGGTTTGTTAATTTTGTTGGTAGAATATTTCATGATGGGGAAAGTTCCTGTATGTATAATATCTACATCTGTTGTCTGTATGTCAGTTTATACTCCTACCCCTTTCCCTGAGGAATACCTATTTCATGAAGGATTGGGTCACCTTTGGACACTCATGGCAATGAAAGTCTGATTTTCCCTTGATTACTTACATGTATCTTATGGACAAGGTCAAGATCATGGCATTTAGAATGTCTTCCAATACAGTTCAAGATGCTTCAGAATCAAAGATACAATTCCCCCCCCCCCCCCATCTAATCTTAAGCAGCTTATAGGATGTTGAGAGTTTGTCAGTCCATTTCTCTGGTGTCACCAGCACTTTCATACAAAAAGTAAAGAAGATGAAATATGGAGATACATAGGCCCGTATTCTGAACTCCGGTTTAACTTAAACCATGGTCTAAATGTGTGATTTAACTATGGGCAGCCATAACTTAAACCATGGTCTAAATGTGTGATTTAACTATGGGCAGCCAAATATGACACAAATATCTAACAGTAGATATTCAATATATAAGCATTTTTGGTACTCAAACTATTAAAAACTGTCTGGGAATGATAAGTACAATATTTTTCTTGACTGTTAAAGCATGAGACCAGAATCCAGTAAACATAAAGGAACATACATAATAAAGAAAGTTTTGACATTTTTAGCTACCCATAGTTAAACCACACATGTAGACCATGGTTTAAGTCAAACCAGAGTTCAGAATACGGGCCATAGAGTTTTAAGGTAGTGCTACTAGATGTGCATAGATAAGTTTCCATTTTGTTGCCTGGTAACATCCATTTATCATTATTTTTTCATCATTTTTATCATTCAAGGGATGAAAACGTTTCTTGAATGTTTATTTTAGAAATGTCAGCTATGTGCAGTTAACAATATGTATAAATGCAATGTATAATTTGATGCATTGAATGTTTAATAACTTGCATATTAAAGAAGTTAATATTATTGATAATTTATTAAGCTGCAGTGTAAATAATAGGGTGATAAAGTATGATCTTATCATTTCATGAAAGTGTTAAATAGTATGAATCTTTGTTTTGATTTTAATGAAAGTACAGATATGATTATAAACCGTATAATAATTCCATGGTTTTATGATACTTTTCATTTTTGTCTGTTTAACTTAAAGGTAAAGTTGAGTTCTGGTCATGATTTTGAATTGTGAAAGAAACTGCCTCAAAGCAAATAAGAAATGTTGATTATATATAGCACATAAGAATTGGTGTATGCTGTAAGATTTTGGAATCACCAAAATGATAAGAAATTGACTCAATCCTGATGAGAGACACATGCACTGCACATAGAAATGTGTATATGGGACTACACACAAATGGTCGGCCCGAACATTTCAGCTGTTTTTGTCATATTTTGAATGTGAGGGCATATGCAGAGCATTCCTTTTCAGGGGACATATCTACTATGATAATCTTCCAAACTAATATAATTTCTCTATCCCTCTCCCTCCCTGCCTAGCTATCATCTTGTTATCGTTCCTACAATTACTGTATTAACTGTTTTAGATTTGTATTTATACATGTACTCGTGCGATTGTAACAGAACATGCAATTCAGCCACCAGGCTGCAAAATGTATCTGCTATTGTGTACATAATAAACCATTGAATAAATAAAAAATAAAATAAAGCTCACAAATTATTTTTTACCTTTCCCAGAACTCAAGCTTCCCTTTAACATTATTTCTCAGTGTTTATTAAAAAAATCTCTATTCCATTTTTTCATATCTCTTTCCTTCTATCATTACAGAATGTGAGAGTAATAAATGGAGGAGTAAAGAAGAACAGTGTTTTCCACGGGCCTTCCCGTCAACTAGCAGCTCTAGAAGCGGAAAAGACGCAGAGGTGCGTATCCCCTAACATGATCAGAGTTTATATACCCTTTCACAGGATGTGCTAAAAAAATCAAAACAACCTCCTTCAATCTGACATTTGGAGTATCTAATACTTTCACGGTTAACAGCGTATTTGAAATGTTCATATGCCCCTAGCCTGAGGTGAGAACGTTTCTTGTAAGATGCGACAGGGCGGTAATCGTTTGGAAATGTCAAGCGATGGGAGAATTGTGTAAACTTGGTGGGTTCATGCGTTCAGTTTGCTTGCAATTAGAGAAACGGGGGAAAAGCCACCTATTTTGTCCCGTAGACATGATGAAATTTCTTTTTTAATTTTTTTCATTTTTTCATCTAATCAGTTATTTTTGCAGAGAATTCATAAACTTCTGTGCTGATTCTTGATCAGTGAATATTCAAGTTTTCAAATCAAGAAAGAAAACTCTTCCCCCACAGATATAGGGCATTAACAACATATATTTCTTGCATACATGTATTAATAATAATAATGATGAACTGTTCTTGTATAGCGATTATCACATTGTGATATAACGTCTCTATATGCTTCCAAAGGGTTTATTACCCCGGCTTTAGATAATGGTAGTTTCATTATAAACATAAGTATAGTTATATTCTAGAAGGTAATACTGCGGCATATCTCTTTGCAGAGATTATTCTTCACAACTTTTCAGTGAAAAATATTCTGATGTGTATAATCAGTTTAAAGAAATAAGCTTAGAGTAATCTTACAGTTGTTTTGATAACTTTTGGTTTTATGATGATATCCGATAATTCCATCAGAAAATTGGCTGATCTCTGTCAACCTAAGTAAGTGTCAGCTATATCTGAATGTGTTGCACTCCTGAACCTAGGATGGACTTTTACCATGACTCTAAATAAATCCTCTTAACATTATTCATGAATCTCCTTTTAGCTAGAGGGTTTCTATTTCTCCACAAGAGGAGAGAAAAAGAGGAGTAAGAATCTTTTGAAGTCTGAAATTCCCTCTTCTTTCCTAATCTCCTCTCTTTCCTGCAAAGAAAATCTTGAGCACAAGATCCTATTTCTGAGTAAGTAAAGTTGTCCTGATTTGAATGTCAATATGGGCAATATAGTCAGTTGGTTTCTGTGAAAAACAACCAACTAAACTGGAGTTGAGATACATTTACAAATACATGCTTTTTTTGGGGGGGGGGCAGGGGGATGGGGGAGTGGGTGCTGATGTTTCAGAAGAAATGCTCATTGAATTACTGCAAATTAAATGTGTAGAAAATAAAATGTTTTTACAACCTCTTATCAGAGGAGGAGAATTATTTTGATAGCAATAATGGAAATTAATGTAATATTTATCATGAATTATATTTCAAATTTTGTCTGTTACAGTCAGCTGAATCTGAAGAATGCATCTGAAGAGAAAGCCAATGGAAATGAAATGTAAGTGACTTGATAATTTATAACATCCTTCATGGTGTTCTATATGTGATTATGATAATGTTCTGGTCTTATGATTACAAATTTGAAAGAAACTAGTAGCAATTAGGGAAAGGTTGATTATGTAGTATAAGAGCTAGTGTCTGCTGCAAGGTTTTTAAACCATCAAAATGTTACAAAATTGACTGCAGTCTTACTGAAAGAAGAAAGAAAAGCAAACTTTTCAAGGGGTATTTTTCTATGATACCCCCCCCCCCCCAGCTGGCATAGACAGAATGAGAAAGCTCACCGATTGTTTTTCACTGTTGCCATAACTCGCTTTCTCTTTAACTTCAATACTTTCATATCTAAGTTAGATTAATTTTTGTTTTTTAGCATTTTGAAAAGTTGAATGCTCTGCTTATTGTGTTTTTATGTACTTGAAATATTATGTACTGTGTACTGAGTACTGTGTGCTGAGGTATTGGGTTTAGCTGAGAGGTTTTGAGGTGTAATATGATAGCGTATGGAAGGAATAAGAGAATAACAGTGGGTAGCTTAATCATGAAGCTAATGTAAATAGCTTCATGGCTTAATCAAGCCTTTTCATACCGTCTTGCTGTGGACAAAAAGCTGTGCAGATTGAAATGTGACCAGGAGAAATTGAATCTGAGTGTCTGGCTGGAATGCTAATGCCTTAAAACCACTGTATGGTCATGCACATATCTTCTTTTTTGTGCACATAATGCATTATGTAGAGCCGCAAACCATGCAGACACTTATGCAGTCAGTGAATGTTAACTTGGAAACAGATACATATTTTTAGCACTTTCTCTTGAAATTAAGTGCCATGATGAGAATTCAAAATTGTCAAAATTAGAGTTAATCAATGGCATCTTTTTATAGATGTCATTAAATCTATCATGAAAACATTTTGAAAAAACATGAGCAGACAAACTTGAGATTGGGTATCGCATGAACTCACAGCATTGCCACCATCCCCAATTCTCATCGGTCAGCAACCCAAGTGGGTACACACTTTGTTGTATACTTTATTTGGGTTTGAGAGGACAAAATAAGCAATCTCACAGACTGAACAATTGATGATTTAATTATAAAAGAGCATTCTGTTAAGGGAATCGAACCTCCAGGAGGGTTGATTCAATTAGAGCAGCTAGACAATAGGTTGGTATAACGTTAATGTGAGGACATGTTAACAACCCCAAGAGAATCATTCAGCCTTGTCTACTTTGAGCACGCCAAGGATTTTGTCAACAACCTTTTTCATACGAATGTTTCACCGGTGAAGACTGGTGAAGATAGAATCAATCTCCCAATACGCATTAATTAGATCGAGGAGATTGTTCATGCTGAATACTGATTTGATGAGCTTTCTAAAATGCCTTTACCGCTGATGTCATTTGATATATGACATGGTGAGATAGATAAGAACTGCCTAACACTTGTGGTTCTACCGTCAGAATTGGCTTGAAATATTCATGGGAGGACTCTGTTAGATGTAACCCGATCCCTGGAATGTTAGGTCTTTTTTAAAGGAGATCTTGTTTTCTGGTAAATGACTCTTTGTTGTTGAGTGCTGTTAAGGTTTTGTTCTAATGTAAAAAGCGGTATATAGAAAAGAAAAATGGAATCATGGCTTTCAGGAAGGAAGTCGTGGCTTTCAGGAAGAAAACCACACCCTCGGAAGACATAGAAAGAATTATATTTAACATCTAAACAAGATTATTTAATGAAACAATATATGAAATTGGGAAACCCTAATGGGCAAAGTATATTCTATTACTTTACATGGCTTGGACTGTCGGACAGAAGCAAGAAATTAAAATTGAACCCCTTCTAAAAAAAACGTACAGTACCTTTAGTAAGGCAGTATGAACTGGATATTGAAATTGGATAACTCTTTCCTTTTCTAAAGGTCATTTAGAACTGATTTACGGGGAAAAAAGCTTTGCAGGGTGGACTACAATGCCTAAAATGCACATTTTTAATGCTTCCTGTGAAGGAAAAATTAAATGCACACACTGATATTGGTTGAAGAATTAATATCATTTATTAAAAGCCATTAAATACAGAGAGCTAAGTCTATCGGCTGTCGGACATATAGGAATACTGGACTTGCTACGGGCAATTTCTATATTTTATTTAATTTGTAGTCACAAGATGTTGAAGGAAATTCCACTTTATTAGTTATTGCTGATTGCATTTACATTTTAGAATAGCCACAGTTGTACAATGTTGCGGGTGGATGTTCTGAGACAAATTTTGAATTGAAGCTTGTTTATATTTTTGGCTTTTTGAATGAAATGAAATTTTAATGAATACGGTGATTGATACCCCTTTTATATTGAGCCAACATAGCAGAATCAAAAGCGCTTTAGCCAGATAATGCTTTGATGTGAAAGGGTAGTAAGTTGGATATTCTGCTATTGACGGGGGAGGTCTGTGACTATCTCCAGAGGTGGTTTTGAAAGCGCTATCTAGCAAAAAGTGGAATTGATGTGAACGGTCGCACCGAATAAAGCAGAATGAAGCCCTGGCCCCAAAACAATGCATTGTGCAGATGACTCACTTCTGCTCCGAACTTCGTGCTGTATTCCCCTTCCATGAAATAGTGGTATCTTTTACGTGATATGAAAGCAAAGTGATGCGAAGCGCTTTCATGGAAGGTGCAACGACAGCGGAATCCATAGCGGAATGAAAAGTGCTTCGGCAATCTGTAAGGGGTATAAGATGGTATTAAGAACTGCAGGAACTCCATATAGAAGATGTACATGTAATACATGCTTCCTTGCATTAATTAGTAAAGAAGTTGTGAGTAACTTGCTCACTGAAGAGGAAAATCATCAAATGAATAATCACTGAAATTAAATAAAAGCCACTTTAACATCATTATTTTGTTACATTAGTGGAATGAGACCTATATTGTTATGTTCTCTGGTGGCTCAAGAATCAGGATATATCTACCATCTTTACACTTCATGTGATTAAACACTTAACTTAAAAGGTCATTGAAATAAAGGTAGGGTAATAATGTCCAAACCACTTTAGAAGCGGATATGGACTTTATATCATAATGAGATGCAAATACAGAATATTTTTAATATCATTTAGAATACACCTGCTCTCTTTGTGTACAATAACTCGTAGTCCTTCACCTTTCTAGTATCAAGTGCAATCCATTAAACATTGACATTAGATTAAAACCTGTAAATGCACTTGTTGCATCAAAAATAAAAGCCGCATTTATAATAGCTGGATGATGTAGATGCGTCTTTCTACATCATTATTTTCTACGTAATTTTTATGTCTCCGCCCACCGTAGGTGGTGCCGGAGGCATTATGTTTTCGGGTCGTCCGTCTGTCCGTCCGTCTGTCCGTCTGTCTGTATTTGATGATTGTAAGTCATCAATGGTAAGTTTTTTATTTGTACGGGATGAAAATGAAATGAAATAAATTTTCTGTCTCCTGTGCTTTATAAGTGAAAAGATTTGTAATTTTGTTGGACCAATCCTTTTTAGAGTGTACATGTATGCCATACATTTCCAATTTGGTGATGGCGGAGGCATAAATTCCGACCGCGCGGTCAAAGATTCATCTAGTTTAATGGTAGCATTTGTGCTATATCTCTGTGACCCCAATTTCAATTAACTGTATGCAATTTCTATTTAGATTTTTCAAACTTTTGACTAAGTTTCGAAAATCGTTGATCAAATATAATTATTTTCTGACCTTGATGATTGAAACATGAATTTCAATGCAGTTTTCTTCAATAAAAAAATGTGCTGCTTGCAGTTTATATTTTAAAATAATCTGTTAGAGCTGTCATTGGTTATGTACACCGTATTTGTTGTTTACATTCAGGCTATTGGTAATTCTCAAATTGTACATGGAAGAGAATTGTGAATTAGATTATTTTTTGTATTGTCGAATCAGGGCAGAGTCAATTAAATTTAGGTTAAAAGCAAATTTCTGTCAGATATTGAGGGCTTGTGCCCATTTTTGGAATGCAGGGGAGTTCTTATTGCAAGATTGTACAAACTGTAAGCCTTCAGTCTTGAAAGACATTCTAGGATCAGCTGGTATGCAAGGAGTTACAAATAAAACTAGAATAAATCTAATCATCAATTTCACAATCAAATTTAAGATAGTGGACAGCTTTCAAATTCAAGGCCGCCATGGCGCCGCAAAACGCAATGTCGCAGTTGATTCTTAGAAATACACTCGGATATTCTGTGAGGAGTTCAGCTTCAAGAATACACATGGTTTTTGTGCAAGTTACAGAAAATTCATTACCGGTACTTTAGATTATAGCGAAAAACAGGGTGCCAGAATCAAGTCATATAAATACTTCTCCTGTTTCCTGTTATATCCATAGAATTGTAGGAGGATACAAGTGTGAAATAAGAGCAATTATTCTTTGCATATAATTACTTTGTCTGTTCATGAAACACACAAATACACATGTATATGTTTATATTTATATTCATATTCTTATATGAATATATTTTTTTTGTATGGAAAAGAACTAAATTTTCTCTTGAATATTTGAACTGTTAACATCGTTGACTTTTTAAAAGTGAAAATGCAAGCATTTGGGGAATTTATTTAACAGAAGGTTGTATGATATAACCTCTTGGAGGTATTACTTCTCAAAATCTTGAACAGTCAGAAATCGTATTATGATCCTTGTTGGATTGAATATAGCATTTTTATAAGGTTCATAACTGACATGCACAAGATCTGCATGCCAGCTGGAATTCATTTTCTGCAATGTATGTGCTTCAGATATATGAAAAGAGTTATAAAGAGCAAGATAAAGAATGGAAGGCAGCACATACATGTACGCACAAAAGAAAAAAAATAACTGATTTTTATGGATTTTGCAGATTCCTTTTATTTTTCCAATATCAGGGATCAATTTGGCACAAAATTGGTCATTATTAAGAGCAGTCTTGCTCTTCAGGCTTTTTTGTAGTACCCTCAAAATCTATATTGGCCATTGTCATGATCGAAGAGTTTTGGAAGGTGCATTTTATATTTGGGCTTTCATATAGCATGGTTGACTATAAAATGACTGTTAAATAATTTTCGGTTACAAGAAGTGAATTATTTTGGGGTATATTCAAGGAGGATGGAATGAGATAATCCACTATTTTCCTCCCAGTTTGATGGGAAGAACTTTTAAAAAGTAATGTTGCATGTATGGTTTGAAGATAGACTAGGGAGCATTTGTGATTCATATGGCGAACTCTTCAGAGGTCCAATAAAAATTTTTATTGCCAATATCTCCTCTGCACTATGCAAATATGCATGCATCTTTATTATCTAGAGCTTGGTTAAATTTGGCTTTTGTGCAGAAGATATATTCTTGAATGGAGTTTTCATCATATTTTAGTTTTAGAAAAGAGTTGCATATGACTGTGCTTTCAATACTCCCCTTCTAAAGCTGAATCATAAAAATGAATTAGCTACCATATATGATGCTTAAACATTGCCACATTTAATGTGTGCATTAAGGATTCCAGAAAAAATCTATTGGAAGCATAATCTTCTTGTCTTTGCCACTATTAGAGACATGGACATAAATGTACATACAATTATTCTATGGTGCGCCTGTTAAGAAATAAGCTAATATACAGTGTGTTTCTTTAAAATAGAAACCCAACTTTCTCCACCAACATCTCTTCAAATAAACATAACTTGATTTATTGTAAAGCATCATAAAAACGAGAATTTTATCTCTTTTCATATGCTACCACATTTGTGATGATAGAGCTTGGGATCTTTGAAGAAAAACTGTTTAGAACCAGCAATGTAAAAATTGATTTGCGCATGAGAATGGAATCTTCTTGTAATCAATGAACTCTGCTTTCATTTCCTTTTCGTCTTGACTCCAGCACACCCACACTTGCTTCAGACAAGGCAGTCATTTGGAAGAACATTGTGGCTAATTTTTGGACTCCTGTATCATTCAAAGTTGCATACATGTTGAAAGATGAATATAAAGGAAACATGAAAGTCATCATATTGTAGAGGTGATGTGGATCAGTGGATAAGTCCCCGGACTGTGAACCACGAGGTCCGGGGTTCGAATCCCACCGCAGCACTAGTGTCCTTTGGCGAGACGTTAATCTACATATGCCACTCTCCACCCAGGTGTTAAATGGGTACCCAGTAGGATGCGAAAGTTAATGTCGTTTGCTTAGCAATGTGAGCGCCATGGCCCATTGCTGGAATAGTCCCCAGGGAGTGGAGAATGTGCATACATTGTGTGCGGGCAAGCCATAATCCGATGACCAGGGTAATAATATATCTGTAAAGCGCTTAGAGACATCGCCGATGTATTAGGCACTATATAAAAGCGCAATATTATTATTTTTACTTTGTGCCTTTATCACTTGTTTAGTTTCTTTGCATTTGTACTTAATGGAATTACTCTTTGCATTACCTCAGTGTGCAAACTACTTTTGACATCACTCACTTAAAACCTATCAAATCCATTCATACAAGACAATATCATTGCATATTTGGTATCATATGAAAGAGGATGAACTGAACTTTGACATGAATTATAGAATTAATCGGGACATAATAATTCTTTAGTGATTGATGGGAAAAGTTGGGTTTCTTTTTTTAGGAAGAACTATTGTTAGAACCATGCAAACCCATGCAAAATTAATGATTTAGACTCGTAAAGTTTGGCTGTCATTTTTCCTCTGTCATTATTTTCTGATTAATGAGGTTTTGACGAAGAGGATCTGAGGATCTAATGAATTTCTACCGATGCATACTTTGGCCTTAGCATATTTCCCTGTTCAACATTCCATTGTTTATTAACAAGCTTAAGAGGGAATGACGTTGGAAGTTGGTTATATCACTCACGGCATCAGTATTGTGATGTAAATCCAAGTCGAATTTCAGCATAATTATTTCCACTTAAATCTGTTACATTATTATTACAAGAATAGTGAAAAGGGCTATAATTAGGCAAGACTGAGTGTTTTATTTAAACCAAGGTTTGATGTCTGATTTTCTTTACTTCAAACTGTAAAGAACATACCTGATACTTTGTCACAGAGGATCTCTCATCAAAATGATTATTCTTACAGATAAAAAATGTTTGTTGTACATTTGTTTATCTACAACACAGATATTACAAGTCGGACAAGTCCTCTCCAAATTTTTTTTTCCTTTCACGCTGCTTTCAAAATCTTACATTGACAAGAATTAAAATAAACTGTGATATACTGTAAGTCATGTAATCTATTTGGAGTTATTGAAATATTGTTTTAAAATAGTTCCTTTTGGCTAAGGCAGGCTATAAGCCTATAGAATTCATATTATAATTAATTTTTAAAGGAGATACAAGTTACTTTTAATGTGCTACTGTATTTAACACAAAGGCACTCAGAGTTAAAGTTAAACATGTTTTAAAGTTAAACATGGTTTCTAAATATAGGAATTTGTAATTATCTGTGATTTGGGCTACAAAGAAATATCCACTCCAGACTGCAAATTGGCATATTCATAAAAATCCTCTTCTTGTATGTTTTGTTAGTAAATGAGTGTTCGGTCTGTAAAAGAGAAGAAGATATAAGGCTGCAAGGCCAGGATACTAAAAATTTCCAGTTGTAAAGAACCATTATATTTGAAATTTTGAAAAGCAGCCATATCACAGTTAAACATGGTTTGTAAATATAGACATTTGTAATCATCTATGATTTCAGCTGCAAAGAAATATCCACTCCAGTCTGTAACTGGCATATTCATAAGACCTTCTTGCATGTTTAGTTAGTAGATAAGTGTTCGGTCTGTAAAAGAGAAGAAAATATATAGAATGCAAGGCCAGGATACCAGAATTTTCCAGATGTAATGTACCACTATGTTTAAAATTTTGAAAAGCAGCTATGTCACACAAATGTCACATAAATATCACATAAATATACATGTAGGAATTTGTAACCATCTATGATTTGAGCTACAAAGAAATATCCATTCCAGTCTGTAAATTGGCATATTCATAGGATCCTCTTCTTGCATGTTTTGTTAGTAAATGAGTGTTTGGTCTGGAAAAGAGAAGAAAATAAAAATAAGGCTGCAAGGCCAGGATACCAGAATTTTTCCAGTTGTAATGTACCACTGTGTTTAAAATGTTGAAAAGCAACTAGGTCACACAAAGGCACTCATAGGTAAAGTTAAACATGCTTTTAAGGTTAAACATGGTTTTTAAATATAGGAATTTGTAATCATCTGTGATTTGGGCTACAAAGAAATATCCACTCCAGACTGCAAATTGGCATATTCATAAAAATCCTCTTCTTGCATGTTTTGTTAGTAAATGAGTGTTTGGTATGTAAAAGAGAAGAAAATGTAAGGCTGCAAGGCCAGGATACTAAAATTTTCCAGTTGTAAAGAACCATTATATTTGAAATTTTGAAAAACAGCCATATCACAGTTAAACATGGTTTTGTAAATATAGGTATTTGTAATCATCTATGATTTGAGCTGCAAAGAAATACCCACTCCAGTCTGTAAACTGGCATATTCATAAGATCTTCATCTTGCATGTTTAGATAGTAAACGAGTGTTCGATCTGTAAATGAGAAGAAAATATAAGGATGTAAGGCCAGGATACCAGAATTTTTCATCTAGAAAAGAGTTAAGATGTTAAGGAATGGATTACAAAGGCTTCATTAGGCATGGATTGTTCTTACCTTGACCTGTATCTCAAATTCTGCTTCCGATTTGTTCTCCTATTCTCTGTCTTACTGCACGAGAAAGCATCTCTCTATTGATTTTTTCATCTGGAGTAGTTCTTATTCAGATTATTCAACGCTTGCAATTTAACTGCGTTCATACAAATGCTGTCTTGCTATAATACATAATACATTGTAGATGCTGTGATGTACATTGTACATCCAGTATGAATCAGTCTAAAAGCTATTCTTTCTTTCCAGGGAGTTATGTTTACAATTTTTGTAAAAAGTGAGATTTTTAACGAGGCAGTTGAAGGATTTTTTGTCTCAAGCTTTTATTCTGTTTCCCAGAGCTGAATTGCTTCCATGTGGTTCATTTATTTGCATTGTAGGAAAAAAACATGTATACTATTACACATACAAAATGTGAACTTTGCTTTTTCAAAAAAAAATCTTGTTTACAGGAAATAAGGGTGAGATTTTTGAGCAGTGTGTATGGTAGCTAGTTCTGTGTAGGTGGTCTTTTGGGGCAATTCTTGTTACTGGTATGCCAGTGTGAATGTACTTTGCTAGCAGGTCCAGTTTATATTGAAAACTGAGTTCCAATATTCAAAATCGTACCGTTTCGAAACACTGAATTTTGTAAGCATCTCTATGTTGTTTTCTACAGCCCATCTTGCTAGAAGTACAAGTTGATTGCTACAAATTATAATTGTAATGTAAATGCAATATTAACTATAGATTTAAAAAAAAATTATTCACAATACAGCAAGAAACCTGTGAATTGCACAATTCAGTGTTCTGATTTCATGGCATGAAAAGTTATAATGAACCAGGGGTGGTATTCTGAGATTTATTTTATCTTGATTTTAGTGAAATAATTTTAATTGTCATAACAAAATGTACGCTTATGGCGCATCATTGGTTAATGACTACGCAAAAGTGGCTGTGTACGCGGAATTCATCTGCGCAAACACCAGTGAAATTTTGCAATTTGAAATTTGTTATGACAATTAAAATCTTTTCACTAAAATCAAGATAAAATAAATCTTAGAATACCACCCCTGGATACTAGTGTTGCGAAAGTTCCATGCAATAAAAAAATTGCAGGTTTTAGAGTTACTCATTTGAGACTGAACTCATTTCTCCATATTGTAACTTCTTGAGTGTGAATGGGGTGTAGAAAGCCAGAATCTGGTTTCTTGATCACCAATCTCCATGGAAGTGACCAGGAAATTAGAATTTTGTGATTGAACGTCTTGCTGAACGATGCACTGCTGTACTTTTTGAGCAAATATTTTGATGTTGTGGATGAAGGATTTAAAGCAAGCTATTGCTCAGGTTCATATCTTCTTATTTTTGAAGTTAGAGGGTCTAAACTATTGAAAATATTGATAGTTACATTGCATAGGCCCATGCATTTATGTTATTGTAATCTCATTTTAGAATACCCTTTTTTTGCATTCCGTCCATTATAAGTTATGGTCTGAAAATCTCTCCAAACAGTAATAATATTTGTCTAAAATGTAGATATGTACTGTGAATTGTTTATTTAATCCTGTCATGCATAGCAATTCAATGTGATCTTGAATTGTCCAAAATATAATTTAACCAATCATTTATGCTATATTTATAATGCACTGTTTTCAAAGGTAAATTATATTCCTATCAAAGATAAACTGTTGATGACTTCATTTTATTTTGAAGTGATGTACTTTTAAAACTATTTTATCTCCAAAAGATGAAATTCCCATTGATACCATATACTGTTAAGTCAGTCAAATCTGGGACAATCTGCTTTATTATTGTAATTCTAGATGAAGGAAATTATGTCAGAAATCATTGTAAAATTTCATATCATTTCCTGAGAGCCAGAAGAACAGTAACTCGCATACTATTTTGCTCTCAGCCAATCAGATTCAACTATTTCAGTAGCTTATGACAGTTATTGTAACTTGTTATGAATAAGAAGTAATATGAAACGAGGCCCTGATCTGTTGGAGTGAGTAGGCGGATTATGATTAAAATGGACTGAATCATGCATAGATCTATGTTCATGGAAGCCTCTTCTAAATGGCAGTTCCCCAAGTTGCTTTTTGTACTGTTTGGAAATGAGCTCAGATGTAAGCTAGCATGCCTTTTAGTGTAATTAAAAGAGACTGCGCCCAAATTTGCATCTTAAATGTTCTCTGAAATGCTAGAAAGAACCAGAGCAGAAGTGTTCTAATCCCCAATCACCATACAATGAACTGATTAGTTTTTTAAGGTTTTGACAAGCTGTTGTAATTCAAGATATACTATGCATTTTAATTAAGATATTTTTTGCACAGAGCAACTTTCTTTGTACAGAACCCTGTCTTTGTCAGCAAAGTTCAATATAGAGATCACAATATTAAAACATGTCATAGTTAAAAAGACGGTAGGCATGATTAGCCGTCCAATGGTTTGACATGAAAGATGAATTGTGGCCTAGTGATTAGGCCTAATGATGATGATGTATACTAAAGGGTTACGAGGAATGATGTTCTTCCAAACTGGCATAAAATGAATGAGAAAGCTTACAAATTAGTTTCACCCTTCCCAGAACTCAAGCTTCTCTTTAATATTTGTTAATTGGTGAAATAGCACTAGAGGATAGAGATAGGGGTGGATGATGAAAAGAGAGATATGGAAACAGGGATATAGGTTTTAAAAAGGAGAAGCGGACAGACAGAAGATGGCAGCGAGACAATTACCAGGATAAATAAAGAGGAAGGAAAAGGATATTATGTGCAGGATTACGTGACATTAAAATATATTGAGAATAAAAGAAAGGGATAAAGTATGATAATGCAGAATGATAATCACAGGATTATTTGTAAATCTGTAACAGCATTGTGTGACTGTGGTAGATACATTTGAGAATAATGAAAAGGCAGAGAGAGAAAGAGAGAGAAAGAGAGAGAGAATTGACTGGAAATAAGCATTACCAACAGACAGACATACATTAAACAAAGGAGTGAGTAATAGAGTAGCGAGGTAGAGAATTGGAGATATTGATCTGATGATATAAATTGGCTTGTGTAAGCTGGAAAGGAAATGTAGCAGATCAGTCTCTTGAGTGTGCCACCGTCCATCCATCTTCCTCCATCAGTGAGCTAACATGAATGCAGGTTTCATCAAAGTTTTACGTCAGACTTCCAGACAAGTTAATCTCAATGCGTCAAGAACTTCATTGCCTGTCTGAATTAATGACTAAATTGCACACTCCACACATCATTCTACTTTATTCTCCAAAGCAAACAAAAATATCTTGACAAGCTTGACAAGTGATATATTTCCACTTTATTGGCAAACAGGGTTGGTAGAGTAGCATGGATGATGGAATGAATTCCTCCTAAAGCATGGTAAGAGACTAGTTCTTAAGTTCCATTAGGTGTGAGTGATGTATATTGAATCAAGCACCATTTATTGGCCCCACTAGTTATACAGTACAAGCATTTTCACATTCCTACAGAATATACTATATGAAAAAGAATATAATCTTTATCCAGTAGAAATACATACTAGTAATGCTAGAATGCTTACTGAGCACAGAGCCTGTTCTCACTACCACTTAAATGTTGAAATGTAAAACTCTCATCCACTTATCTTAAGAAGATGTAGACACACTTTTCCCCTCCCATTTATTGCTGTCTTCTAAAGTTGATGTATTTGTGGAGTTTGTGCTATATATCTGCAATGCTAGTTACTTAACAAAGGGCATGTTCTTACTGCCAATGAATTATATATTGCCCCAGGCATTTCCAACATGACTTGCCTGCATGCAAGTTTACTCCAGACCTGTTCCTACTGCCATAACATGTTGCAATGTAAAATTGTTGCCTGGGTAATCCAGTCTAGATGTAGACATATACTTCTTCACTTTCATCTGAACTGGTTATACATTATAAACTAGGCTACCCAGGCTATTGATTTGTCAGATGCAAGCACAGCTCACCATGAAAAATATTGATCACTAGCAAGTAGTGATGCAGCTATTAGGGTTTTTTATGGTGGTATTTATGTATCTGGATTATGAAGGTTTTCTCAAGCAATGGGAATTTTTTTACTAAACATTCAGTTTAATAAAAAAAATTCCCATTGCTTGAGAAAACCTGTGTTGAAACAGATCCGTATAAAGCTACAAAACACAACATCTATTAGATTTTGAAAAAAAAAATTATTTGACTATACAGTGAAACCTGTCTATAAAGACCGCTCAGGGGAGACAAGAATAGCGGTCTTTATGAGCAGGTGATCTTTCATGTATAGGTTCCTTTAATACATTTTTCAATGAGAAACACTTTTCAAGGGAAACAAAAATTGTGGTCTTTATAGACAGGTGGTCTTTCTATACAGGTGGTCTTTCTATACAGGTGGTCTTTCTATACAGGTGGTCTTTCTATACAGGTGGTCGCTAAAGCAGGTTTGACTGCACTTGTATAGTGAAAAGAATAATATGGGAAAGAAAAGGACAGAAAACAAGAAGCTTGGAGATCTTGCATACATTTTTTTGTTCAACATTGCTCTAGCAAAACACGCATCTTTTACATGAATTTGGCTGCTAAGAGCCAGAAGGGTGTTAGTTACATGTTATATGATATGAGTTAACAGCCCCCTTTCTCCCAGCGGATGAATATTTTCTAGTTCAGAAAGCCGTCGGAACCATGCGACACATTGCGAAGAATGCTGTTGGCTCTGTCTGATGAACTCTATACTGTATGATTCACAGTGGAATATATTCTAGCCATGTCTGCTACAGTTTGGATAGGATTACGCAGCTTATGCTGTCTTTTTAACTTTTGAATACTAAACGAGCGGTAACTCGGATTGAAACCCAGCGGAAATGCATACCGGTATATGAAATGAAATTGACTTAAACGGGTAAGATACAAACAGGGAGGGAAAAACTATATCTTCGAGCCTAAATAAAGGAAACATTACAAAAATAATCTTGTAAGGGTTGAACATAAACGAGTAGGAAAACTATATATCTTAGAGTCTCAAGGAACAGACATTACAAAAATGGGGTCATCTTTTAAGGGTTGAACATTAACAAGAATGGGGAAAACTATATCTTAAGAGCCTCAAGAAGCAGATATTTCAAAGCTTAAAGTCTTGCACAAAAAGAGGTAATGCTAATCAGTCTGGCTATGCAATGCATGCAATGCACCTGTCCTTATTCAGGGTTTCATCTTACCAATTTAAATTACACTTGAGTGAAACAGGAGAAGGGCAGTGCCAAATTCAGGTAGGGTCGTAGCTGGTAAGATTCTAAGCTATACATGTACATGCTTTTAAAAATGCTATAAACATTTTAGGATGTCTGCTCTTCACCTTGAAATATGCTTGAATATTTCAGAATGTTTGCGGAAAGATTGAGGAATGTTCCATATAAAGATGATCATTCATTGTGCTTAAGTAATATTTTGGGTCCTTAGTCGTTGAACCCTGGTTTCTATTTTAGTTGGGCAAATGCCATTGTGTTTACCAAAACAATATTTGTTGATTTTGTGCCCTTGTGGAATATATCTAGATATTTCAAAAGACCCTTTAATACACTTGAGAATGTTCATATACTTGGCACAAAAGTAAGAAAGTGCGGGTGTGAAGAAATTGAAAAATTTAACACCTGATGTGATTAAATCTTCTGTTGAGAGCCAAAAGGACATTATAACTCTGATTTAAAGTATGAGTTAATGCCCTTCTGGCTCCAAACAGACAAACTGTTTTTATTAAGTGGTTAACTGAATCTGCGGTATGGTCTACCACTATGTAACATAACACAACTACAAAATCAATCAAATTACAATGAATTTGGGGCGAAATATATGAGAAATGATCCAATTTGGGGCTAGTGTCGCAAGTAACATAGACATTTAAATGCCAAGCTACTGATCATGATGCGTATAGGGTGCGAATGTGGACACAAACGAAGCTGGCATTTAGACGATACACGATCAATACGATGAATCCACAATGCTTGTTATTACATGACTCTGTATATTCATGATGGAAACTTGAGACAGGTTCTTGGATTGGGAGATCGATGGATCCTGGCTAAGGAAAGAGCGGGAAATACTGGGGTACCTTCGGAGATAGAGATATCAGCGGTAATTGCCATGCCCACTATCAGATTTACATTACCTCTACCTATTGAGAAGTACAAGGATGTTAACTCAATGTTGAGTTAGTGGCCTAATAGTTTTAAGCAGATGATTATGTAGTCCAGAGAGGACTACATAAGGAAGGAATAAATTTAAAAGAATTATGGAAGAAGTGAAATTGAATTCAAGAAGGAATAAAAGAGAGAAACAGAGGAAGATGTAAGAGGAAAACTGAAAGATGTTTACTCGTGACAACATTGAGTTAGCGCCATAATGGATTTGATCAGATGATTATATAACAGCATGAGAATGAATGAATGTATGTGAAAGGATCGAGAAGGAAATGAGAGGGAAATTGAGAAAGATGGAAGGGAGGAAAAAAGAAATATTAGAAGTGAGAGGTAGAAGGAATGAAAGAGGAAAGAAGTAGAGGTGGAAGGAGTAACAGGAAGGTGAAAAAAAACTTCCAGGGAAAGAAATATTATTTGAAGATGTACAAGAGAAAATTAGAATGTAAAGACAGAAAGAAGGAATGTTAGAAGGAGCGAGAGGGGAATGGAGAAGGAATGGGAGAAAGTATTATTGTGAGAAGAACTGAGACAAGAATGAAAAGGGAATGGAAATGGAAAGAGGGAAGTAAAGTGGGAGCGTGGAGGGGTTTATTGATGTAAACTCGTTGAGCCACCTAATCCTTTGAAATAAAGAGAACTGTAGGAGTATTAGAATCAATTAAACTGTACGTGCGAAATAAATCTTATGAAGGTTTTTGTAGTTGCCTGCGAAATATCTAATTCCAAAGCTTATTAAGATTTTGTTAGAAGTTAAGTGTTGTGGAAAATGAGTGCTGTTGTGTTATATGTAGTAGTATTTATTGTATCCCCCGGCAGTATGCCGGAGGATACTTTGGATTCAGCAGCGTGCCGCCGCCGCCGCCGCGTCACATTCTTGTGTGCGCTCTAGCGGTCACATTTCTCGACGAATTTCTTTCAGACTTCCTGTGGACGTGTATCTTGGTAAAATCTGGACCCCTATAGTTTCTGGTGATGCTGCCCCCAGTGTTCCGTCTTTTATAGGGTAAAAGGCCATATTTTTGGGGATAGTTTGTGTGCGCTCTAGCGGTCACATTTCTGAACGGATTTTGTTCAAATTTTGTATGAAGGTGTCTCTTGGTAAAATCTGGAACCCTATAGATTTTGGTGATGCTGCCCCCAGTGTTCCGTCTTTTATAGGGTCAAAGGTCATATTTTGATAGATGTCTTGTGTGTACTCTTGTGTGCGCTCTGGCGGTCACATTTCTCAACGGATTTCGTTCAAATTTTGCATGAAGGTGTCTCTTGGTGTAATTTAAAAACCTATAGTGTTTGGTGATGCTGCCACCAGTGTTCCGTCTTTTATAGGGTCAAAGGTCATACTTCAGGGCATGGCGTGAGTGCACTCTGCAGGCCACATTTCTCAACGGATTTTGTTCAAATTTTGTATGGAGATGTATCTTGGTATAATCTACACATGTTTAATTTTTGGTGATGCTGCCCTCATTGTTCCGTCCTTTATAGGGTCAAAGGTCATTTTTCCATTTCTTGCACTCTTCTGCATTTCTCGACGGATTTCGTTCAAATTTTGCATGAAGGTGTCCCTTGGTGTAATCTAAAAATCTGTACTTTTTGGTGATGCTGCCACCAGTGTCCCGTCTTTTATAGGGTCAAAGGTCATACTTCAAGGGATGGCGTGAGTTCACTCTGCAGGCCACATTTCTTGATGGATTTCTTTCAAATTTTGTATGGACATGTATCTTGGTATAATCTACACATCTTTACTGTTTGGTGATGCTGCCCTCATTGTTCCGTCCTTTATAGGGTCAAAGCTCATTTGTCCCTTTTGTGCACTCTTACTTCTGCATTTCTTGACGGATTTCATTCAAATTTTGTATGGAGATGTATCTTGGTATAATCTACACATATTTAATTTTTGGTGATGCTGCCCTCATTGTTCCGTCCTTTATATAGGGTCAAAGGTCATTTTTCCATTTCTTGCACTCTTCTGCATTTCGTGACGGATTTCGTTCAAATTTTGCATGAAGGTGTCTCTTGGTGTAATCTAAAAACTTATAGTTTTTGGTGATGCTGCCACCAGTGTTCTGTCTTTTATAGGGTCAAAGGTCATACTTCAGGGCATGGCGTGAGTGCACTCTGCAGGCCACATTTCTTGATGGATTTCTTTCAAATTTTGTATGGAGATGTATCTTGGTATATCTCTCAACACATTTCTTTCAAATTTTATATGAAGATGTGTCTTAGTGAAACCTACACATCTAATTTCTACACCATCCTTTTGTTTGAGGGAGGGGATGGGGGAGGGTCTTTGTCCCTCCTTCAAATTGCTGCCAGTGCCGGGGGATACATTTAGCATTGCGCGGCCCCAGCAATGCACATTTCTAGTTTGAAAAGAAAGTTAAAATTAGCATTTCCCTTTGCCAAGGAGAAAGCATAAATTGATTAATCTAGTTACGATTTCTTTTGACGTGTATAATAGTATAATAACTAAATAGTTTCATCAGAATAAAGAGAATTTTTGTGAATGATTATTTCATATTCTCATCAGGAATAAGACAATAATTCATTTTCCTACGTAAATAAAAGTGCAAGGTAGTAGATTGTATATATGTGAAAGGGACTGTCATACTCAACGTTCCATCTTTCATAAATTAATCACCTGTAGTGCTTGAAATAGCACTCCCAGAATAGAGGATATAAATTATTCATACAGTATGATTCAGAAAATTATGTAAAAAAAGAACACTTATGGTCTGTAAATAGCAAGATTCACACTGAGATACAATGTGATCATTTTTTTTTTTTGGATTTGTTAAAAAAATACCTGAAGGGATGTTTATTTTCAACCTACTCTATAAATATCTGACCAAGACAAGGCCTAAAAAAGGCAAAGAAAACAATGAATATTTAGATCTTTACTATGGAAATATATAATTTTAAGTTCTCATTTGCCAATTGCTCTATTTTTAGAAGCAAAATGGATGAGTGAAGAAATTTGATATTTTATTTGTCAACTGCATTTCAAGAGATCTTTAAAATATTTATTTTTTTATTTTTATTTTCTGGGGGGGGGGGGTATGTTTACCAAACCTATATTGGCTTGAAGACCATTTCATGATTGTGTATTGAAGAGTGGTAAAATCTTATGCACATTTTTCGTAGCAGCATAAAGATTACTCTAGTGTTTACGCAAGTCCTTTTTCTGTATCTTCTAGGGAGAGTGAAATTTCCTCACAGCTGATTTTCATAATTTTCTCTTTTCCCTAATAGCTTAGAAAAAAAAAGTTTTCCTTGACTTCTTTATAGGCTTCTCAGAAATGTAGATCACTCTCTGCTTCTATGTATTTTTTTATCTCTCTCTGTGCTTCCTTGTAGTATGTAATGGGTTAAAGTAGCCATGTTACACCTGGACACTCATAACATCCCATCTCAAACATCTTCAGACAACCAGAAGGCAAATTAGCAACAGCCGAATTCAGGAGAGACTGTTGTATTGCCCCCTAGCCCTTAACAACCATCATCTTTAATTGCTCACGAAGGAGCTCGGCATATTCTGCAAATAAGATAAAGCGGCTCTATGCATTGTCTGTGTCTGGGTGTCTAGAGGATATACAGGATGCTTTGAATGAACCTACTTCTTCAAGACATTTTACTTAAGACATTGGAAGGCTGTGCACGTGTAATCTGTTACTTCATTATTTAAGATGTGTCGGGATGCATTCACGTATCGTTGAGAGCCAGAAGGGTATTAACTCTGTGTTGTCTGTTTACGCAATTTATTTCACGGGGGGTTTTATTTTTCACAAAATTGGCAAATTAAACAACATGCTAAATTATTGCCAACATAAGTAGTGAGAAATTTACCTCTTACTTTTGCGAAAGTACGTCGTCATTGCTGTTTGTAAATGTGAGAATTGCCCGATCACGAATTCAACCGTTCGCGAAGTTGTCTGGCTAGTCCGATTCGTGAAATTTATGGTGTATACAGTAAATGAGTTAATGCCCTTCTGGCTCCATACAGATGATATGATGTGTAGATGCATCTATTAGTAGTAACAAGGCTAAATTAATGCTAAGGAGTTAAGTTGGAAAGGAGGAGGGGAAGAAGATGAGGAAGAGGAGATGAGAATGGTAGATGGAAGAGAATGAGGAGGAGGAGCATGATGGAAAGGAACATGAATTGTAATTGATTAGAAGAAAGAATGAGAAAGGCTAAGATGATGTTAACTGCCTGTTCTCATCATCAGATTGAAAAGCCGAGATATAACATCTCCATCTCTCTCTCAGATATAGATCTCAAATGACATTCAGGCATGGCACGAATTGAGCTGTGAATGACAAGTTTGAAAGCCTCCTCCCCAAAAGAGTTTGGAAGAGAGCTCTTGAGTTGTTGACATTTTGGATTGGTGAGGAGGTCTCGTGAGAGAGTTGTGGATGAAAGGATGAGAATTAATACCCCAATGTTGTGCCATCTTGTGTTCTTGTGCTTGGCAGCCTCTATTTGCACTGCTACTCATGTCATGTTATGACGTGATAAGTCGGGTTTACTCTCACTCAGGGTTTGGTATTCCTAAGAGTGTTCCCCCATGATGCATATTGGCAATTTAAGGTGTGAAAACCAATGAATAAAAGCCTTAAAGGGACAGAGACCCATCTTTCAGACAACCGGTCACAAACATACAGGAAGTTTTGAATGGTCCCCATTTTTTTACTTCCAGATTCAGCCCCTGGCCAATGTTAATTTCTCACAAGATACTTTTGTAGCTTGCAGATATTGGGCAGTGGTTGGTTTACAAGGTTGTCAGAAATAACTATTTTATAATAGATTCAAAGATATTTCTGTAATCTTTTGATGTTCATATTTTCTGTTATGAGTGTCTGTGGAACATTCCAAGTATTGATTAAACCCAAATGAGAAAAGAAAAAAGCTTTAGGCTTTTGAAAGAAAATTTTAAGCAATTTTTCAATTGTATCAAGTCCTTTAAAATGTGTCTTTTTATAAATTTAGTTTTTATTCTGTGTTTCTCTCCTCCCTTTGTCACTTCTTTTTCTCTACTCTCTCTTTCCTTCTTAATTATACCTTCTTTTCTTTTTCTTTTTTCTTTGCTCTCTCTCTCTCTCTTTCTCTCTTTCTCTCTCCCTCCCTCCCCCTCTCTCTCCCTCTCTCTCCCTCTCTCCCTCTCTCCCTCTCTCCCTCTCTCTCTCTCCCTCTCTCCCTCTCTCCCTCTCCCCCTCTCCCTCTCCCCCTCTCCCTCTCTCTCTCTCTCTCCCTCTCCCTCTCTCTCCCTCTCCCTCTCTCTCCCTCTCCCTCTCCCTCTCTCTCCCTCTCTCTCCCTCTCCCTCTCTCTCCCTCTCCCTCTCTCCCTCCCTCCCTCCCTCCCTCCCTCTCCTCCCTCTCCCTTTCCCTGGCTCCAACGATTTAGCTCTCTATATTTTCCATTTTTCCTAAGTCATATATAAATCTATTCTCTTGCACATGAAATGATGAATGCCGATGTGATAAGGTTAAATGAGACAACATACAATATAATCTTGAATATCTCTGTTTGTGATCTATTTAATCTTCAGGGTTTTACGAGATTTAGAGGCAGGAAACGATGACAGCAGACCGCTCTATCTCGAGGAAGAGAAGCAGCAGTTTGCGAGAGCCAGGTTAGTATTTAACCTAATCAGAAATGTATTTTTCATACAACGGCCCCGATGAAGTATGAATAACAGGAAGAACCAAATGGCAAACACTTTCAACAAATTGACTCTATGGCTATTTATCTAACCCACTGCAATTTATGAACATCACAATGACCACTTTCTGTACGCAATAAATGCAGGTATTGAAATTAGTCTAGAGTTGATTTATTGAAAGTCTAAAATTATGTCTAATGTTTTAGTTGAAGATATGTAACAATTGTTACGTTTTTTTTAGATTTTTAATTTGTGTTTACTAATCGTAACATTAGATCAGCATTACAATTTAGCTGAGAGCCTTTGTGAATATGTGAAGCAATTTCTCTTTCAATTTTATGTTTACTAATCATAACGATAGATTAGCAGCTTAGTAGAATGGAGATCTCTTGTGAAGGTGATAAGCAATTTCCAATTTTAAATTTGATGGTAGTATCTTTAACAAGAGTAGTAGCAATTAAGTAAGTCTTTAATGTTGTATGGATTGCATGAATTATCTTCATGAATGTTTCATGTGAAGGAATTCTAAGCGAATGAGCATACTGCATGCACAATAAGTTAAAAAAAAACTTTAAGTCATATGACTTATGAACTTTAATGTGATATACATCATTATCTTCTATTTGTTAATTTTATATAAATTACATTAATTCTACAGATGATTTCTTTATGACTGATATGAAAGGTATGTCAAACTTACATGATTAGTCAATTTTTATGTACTTATTCATCTTCAGAATGTATATAGAAATCCAAGAGCTAACTAATATTAGAATTTATTTTTCACAGTGAGGAGTATGTTTGGTAATATATGGTAATATGTTTTATTTTATGATATTTATGTTTGTCAAAGATCGAATACTGTTGTTAGTCAAGTAACAACAATTAGTCAAGTTAGTCAACGAAGCTGGACCCCACGATACAGGTAGCTTTTCCCCTTTTCACCAGTATCACCATGCTATCATTTCATCCAATTACCTTCAGACATTATCATTTTTCTCCATCTTCAAAACTACATGTAGCAGTGAGTTGCAACAAAAACTGTCCCAAATTAATGGAAATCATTTGTCAGTTAATTCAGCAAAAATGAATTCAGATTTTTGACTGCTGGAGAAAATTCTATGTCATTACTTTCTCCCATATATTGATTTTGTTTTTGTTGCAATACTTGATGATGGAAATAGATCCGATGAACCTTGTGAATACAGGGTTACTATTTGGCAATTCATTGTATGTTTTGAGAGGTTTGCATATTTCATCCTCAGTCATCGTACCTTGGAACTATGCATTTACAACTGCTGTGTAAATGAAATGGGGCTTTATATAATGGATTTCTTTAATGCCTGCTCACTCTTGTTTTCTACAAATAGACTGTCGAATGAGGAAACTAATGTACTTTTTTGTATTTTATTGAAAGACTTCAATGACATTGACATCATTTGTCAATTGTCAATATGGTTTGGTTATATATCTTTTGGAAAAGGTGGGAATGTTTTCCTTCAGCAAGAAAAGTTGTTGATATTTGTTATAGAAAATGCTTTCAGTGTTCTGCTGCTGATGTAGTATAGTTTACTGGAAAATTTAGAACATTTATAAAAACTTCAAAAACATTGTTGTGGTGAAATCTTGGGACATGGATATTCTAGAAAATAAGGGTGTCAGGAATTTAAAGAGAATCAGCTACCAATGCTTTTTATCTTCTTTTTTTTTTAAAGAAAATGTCTGAAGAGCTTTTCTCTTTGCTGGTGTGTTGAGTTTCCATAGCTACAGTTTTCATCTTCTTTTTTTGAAATCATTTTTTGGTGTCTGAATTCATAATTTCTGGTGTGGGAGCTTTAAGTCTTTGTACTATAATGATCTTGAGCCTTTTTCAGTTTTATCTTTATACATGTCAATGAAATAAAGATGATAATGTGACAATTAAACCCATACTTTAATTAGGTAAATATTACTAACTGCAGACAATGATGTTTTTGCATTAAATGATATAGGAAATACAATATGGATAATTTTAGAAAATGAACAATGCAAATTAGAAAAAGAAGAGAAGGAGTTGTAGTAATCTAGATGAAAGAAAATTTCGAATAATGATTCATTAAAAATGGAATTAAGTAGGAATAATTCCTTTATCTTTTTTTTTTGTAAAAAAGTCCAACAATTCTTTCCCTGTTTATAAAATTTAATCAGTGTATGCATTCAAAAGACAGCAACATAAAAACCATGTTCTTCTTTTTTATTAAATTTTAGATTACCGTAAATGAAAAATAAAACACAATCCAATCCCATTCTAGAATGATATGATGTTAAACCTGTTGAGAGAATTTCCCCTGTATATGCCTCTAATATCTAATCAGGGGAGCGTTTCATCAAGCGTTTTGTCAGTGATTTTTACCGACAAATTTGCTCCCAGCCAATCAGATGCGAGGATTTCAGTAGCTTATAACAGTTGTCGGTAAAAATCACTGACAAAACACTTGATGAAATGCTCCCCAGTTTGATTTTATTTTATTTTGGTAGGCAACAATACAATTCCTGTGCATTTAAAACCTTGTTCACATGTGATGCAACAACTGCCTTAAAAATATGCTGCGTTCACATATGATGCAACAACGTCCTTAAAAATATGCTGTGTCAAAATGGATTCACATAAGCGTAGTGAGATCCACAAATTTGTATACTGGCATTATAACCTACAAATAACAGAATACATTTAAAGGCGTTGTTGCATGCAGCGATTTTTAAAAACCCATCTTGCCTTTCATTTATACGTAAATTTCATTTTATTTTGTAATATTTTTTTTGGATAACCCTTTTGAGACAACCACATTTTGTGATTTGGATTTTGATTCAAAGCCCTAAAAAATATACCAGATACATGAGTAGAGAGAGCAAAAAATTACTGTATGCACTCTGTCCATTTTTCTTGCATGACCATATAGTACTTGATGCCAGGAATTTTAAAAAGGAGAATAAGCTTTAAAATCCTTAAATTGGCAACACATTGAGAGGTTCAAAATCATTGTTTTTTATCAAAATTGGCAATTTTTTCAACTTTTCGTCAAAGTTCTTAAGCCGTGTATGTTTCCAAAGATATTACATTTGATTAGAACCATGTCGCATTAAAAGAAAAATATTAATGTTGCCAATTTGAAGAACAAAATGTGATCCATTTAGCCCATAAATAATTACTGTCATGAAAGGAATAAAGCAGTTCACCATTTCATAAGTGAACAAGGCTTTAGAGGTGCAAGGTTGTGACGTACATAGGTATTTTCATTAGGGTACAGCAACAGAGGTCATTCAATTCTGTATATGTGTATGATGACAAAATTACTTTGCAGTTATCTGCATGCAGAATCCTTTCTTATCATGGAGATACTATGTGATTATTTTCATACTTGTTCTTGTTCTTTGGTGGGGTAAAACTTTATAATGATTTTGAATTATGAATGATTTATTTCAAATTGCAAGGCTTAAATTATTAGACATGGTTCCATCAAAAGATGTATATTTGGGCCTGCAAATTTCGAAATGAAAATGGAAATAATAATCATGTTCTAATATTACCAGGTTTAATAATTGGATTTGTGTTTCTGTACATATGCATATAGCAAGGAACGCAAAATAATCAATTCATAGTCATCATCATAATTGATGAGAATTTACAAAAGCTCAAAAAGTGACCTTGTATTTTGAACTTTTCTCAGGCAATACCCTATTTGATAATCCTAACAGTGTTGCTACATGCAGCTTGTTCATGCTTTGTAAAAGTTGTCAAGTACAAAATAATTTTTAAAATTGCTTTCACGTCCCACACATCAGAACAGCTACAAAAGTAATCTTCACTCCATATCCAGTGCTTTTCAACATTTTGCATTAATATATGCAAATTTCACTTTCATGACAATGATCTAAATTGCCTGCCTGCTTTTCATGATGATGATGTAAATTGCCAGCCTCCAGCGTCCAAAGCATCTCTAGTAATTAAATATTTAAAGCATCAAAGGATACGTAAATTGATACTTTCCCAAATCATCAAAACACATTTTTTGGAACAGTGAGTATTGGTAAGAAAGGTAAACATTTGAAATCTTGACAATGCATTTTAAAGTCTCTCTGGGCTTTCTGTTGTTTTTAATGTGTGCAAAAGAGCAGTAATAGAATAGATTATACGTTCATCACAAGTCAGAAATTGATGCAAAAAAACAACAAAAACAGTTGTCATATTTTGCCAATTGTAGTTTTTAATAACAAATGTGTCTCTCTTTATTAGTTTAATGATTTTTAATCAGTTTATCTAATATATGCAGAAGAGAAGTAATAGGATAGATTTTGTTTATCACAAGTAAGAAATTGATGCAAAAAAACAGTTGTCATATTTTGCCAATTGTAGTGTTTTAGAACAAAGCTTCTCTTTTAGTTTAATGATTTTTTGAAAATTTCTATAATTGCCCAAGTCCTGAATTCTTGCATGTTTGCATACTGCTGGTCTAAATGATCGATACTCTTATTGAGCTTAAAAGGGACCTTTAATTGGTATATCATTAGTGGATATAAAATCTTCCCCCTTGGTATCTATATGACATTCAAATGGTGCAATGTCAGTAATTTGACTTGCCATATTACTTTCCAGAAATATTATCTAAAGCTGATATTTTTAACACAGGATATCAGACTGGAACTCCAAATGTACATGTATAGAGCAAAACAATTAAATTAATTGTTTTGGTGATTGATCCTTTTAAACTACATGTTTGGATCATTTTTTGTAGGACTATACCCTGACAGGTATCCTGATGCCTAGTCTGTACAATGTATAATTGATCAGTCTTGCCCATTAGGCTAAATCATTTCTGCGATAGATTAATGAGTGTCAACATTGTAGCGTGCATGTCTGGAAAGCGAAAAAAGAAAAAAGCAATTTGCAGATCATGCATTCTTGACAACAGAGGGCCCGGTATGCAGGCTTTTTTTTAGTGCTATTAGGAATTAAAGCCCTTAATTTCTTCCATATTTTTTTCTTTGATAAAGTATATCCAAATCTATGTCTTGGGATAACTATAATGCTTAAAAGCCATTCTGAACCCTTCTGCTGTGAACAAGACACTGTCTATCTTCTTTGTGAAGCAAGATTCACAGCTTTCGCTTATCTCATGAAGATGGACAAGCCACAAATATTTCGGAGGTTGTCAATAATAAATTCATCTCATAACCATGTCCAAAAAAAAAATACTTTTTTAAAAGTGACTGCCAATATCACTCTGGTTATCATAATTGTACATAATTGTCACTGGTCTCGGGAACTGGCATATATATATATATATATATATATATATATATATGCATAGGCCTAATGGTGTTTGCTGTTCTGCAAAACCAGTGATAAATTGTCTATTAAACATATGTGAATATATAATGCCATGGACAAATAAGCCAAGCCGCACTTACTGAAATGCTTTGTATTCTTTTTTGCAAGTATTTTTTCTTTCAGTCACTAGGTTTACAAACCTCACCGCCCCCTTATTTCATTTTTTATTTACCTCATCATACCTCCTTAGCCACTGTCAATCATGCATTGTATCACACAATTTAGCCATTAATATTTCAACTTTTTACATCTCAATTTCTTCTTCACATGGGTTTGTGGGCTCTTCAATAAGTAATCATGCGTAGAATAATCACAAGATGAGAATAATTTTGTGCAAAAGCTATAGCCTTTTTATGCTATTTCACTTGACTGATTGTTATAAGGTAAAAGTGCTGCCAGCTTTTCCATGATATTGCCTAACAGAAGAATTTAAGTAAAGTGTGTATCCTTTTTCATATTACAGCAATAATACATAAATACCCATTTCTCATCACTTTAGACTGAATTTTTGATTCATGTGATTGTATGTCCATGGTATGATATCCCATGGACATATAATGTTCTTTATTGATGAAAATTTGAAGGAGTTTTGACAGTCTGGATTAGATTGCAGTCATTTAAATGATGTTATGATGCAAGCTATTCCTAAAACACTTCACAATAATGCAATTTATTTCGTTAGAATACATGGTATGAGAGAGGAGTCATTTGCACAAATTTCCTTGCACAATCATATGTTACGTTAATATATATAATCATAGCTTTCAGCTTTCCAAAGTGACAATCAGAACAATGATAACAATTTTTTCTTTTCACCTCTTTATTTTAGAATAATCATATACATTATCATGTAGTTTTTATGTATTGATTAGAAACTTTGAGCAAGGAGTTTAAAAAATAATTGTGAAATCAACTCAATAGGTAATTGCTGTGATTGTAATTTTTTGTCACATGTTATATTTCAATATAAATGATTTTTTTGGCTAGAGCTAGATGCTAAAATGATGCAGTATTAACATTACTTATTGGAATATGAAAGCATGTTGCATCAATATTTTGTCTCAATTATTATAGGCTTCAATAGCTCCAAGTATATGGAGGGGCATCTCGCTGCAACAATGCTAAGTTAGATGTAGGCTTATTTCTGGCTTTGAAAGTATACAGAAAAATCAGGGCTCTGCAACAATTTCTTCATATGATATTTGTTATGAATAGCGACCAGCCAATTACAATTGTATTGTGAAATGTATTGTTTTATGTCAATAATTCAATTCCTTTGAGCTTTTGACTTGGGAATCAATAGCTCAGTGGTGTGAATTGTGTTGTTTTTAGAAAAAGAGAATTCTTGTTCTCCTATCTAATATTGTCATCTTCCTTTCATGTTTTTCTTCTCATTCCCTCCTGATCTAGATACAAGTCTGTTACTATTCACACATAGACGTAGACAGTATTCTATCTTCGTTAATACGTACAGTAGAGCATTTGAAATGTCATGGTATACCCCTAAACTGTAATTTTCTCATTAACAGGAATGCCTAACTGTGCACGATGTGTACCTCTTCTTTTTACCCCCTTTTTCTCTTTCACTCTTCCCATGTCTGATGTGATTTCTTTATAATGTGTCATCTTGGCCTACTTCTCTGTCCATTGCACGGACTCCTCGTTTGTGTTGAATCATGGGAATGATGATGTCATCACTGCGTAGATCAAGGTAGGGCATAGATTGATGTATGGTGAAGTCTAGCCGCATGTCATCATCTTTTTGTTGTTCAGCATGATAATATTTCCATTTTGCAAGCAGGGAAAGTCTTAAGATCCAAAGTCATTTGTAAATCTGGTCCGACTGGCTGATTGCGTTTCGCTCATTAGCGATCGAATTAAACGCTGATTTAATACTTTTACAGTCTATATGTTACGTGCTACATAATTACATATCTATTTATTGTATCTAATCGACCCATCTAAATGAATAGTATTGGATCATATTATTTTAATATTAATATTGTTAGATTAAAATTTTGATAATTTGGGGGACATTTGAGATGAAAAATCTGCTGAGAACGAGAAGGGCATTAGCTGATACCGCTTGAAATATGGCTAATGCCCCTCTGGCTCTCAGAATCTCACCAAATGATATAATCTTCTGAAAGTCAGATGGGCATAACTCACATCATTTAACATAGACTATGTGGCTTTCAGGAGATGATAAATTTGGTTGATATATGACAAGTGTTACATGATCAATTTTAAAAGAAATTCAAACTTAAATGTAATATTTTAGATTCAGTGTTTAAATGTGTGAAGCACTCTGCCAGGAAAGACTAGATAATATGAATGATTCATGTTGTCAAGTTTGGACCTTCTACAAAGTTTTGTTTGTATTTGTTTGGCTTGTTTGGCTTATTTTTTCATCATATCTATTTATTGTATCTAATTAACCCATCTAAATGAATAGTATTGGATTATATCATTTTAATATTACTATTGTTAGATTAAAATTTTGATAATTTTGGGGGCATTTGAGATGAAAAATGTGCTGAGAACCAGAAGGGCATTAACCGATATCACTTAACATAGGGCTAATGCCCCTCTGGCTCTCAGAGTCTCACCAAATGAAATCAATCTTCTGGAAGTCAGAAAGGCATAACTCATATCATTTAACATAGGCTATGTGGCTTTCAGGAGATGATAAATTTGGTTGATATATGACAAGTGTTGCATGATCATTTTTAAAAGAAATTCAAAATTAAATTCAATATTTCAGATTCAATGTTTAAATATTTGAAGCACTCTGCCAGGAAAGACTACTTAGATAATATGAATGATTCATGTTGGCGAGTTTGGACCTTCAAAGTTTTGTTTGTATTTGTTTGGCTTGTTTGGCTTATTTTTTTCAACTTATTTGCAAGTGAAGACTCCATGTATCCATGAGTGGTTTCATAATGAAATACATATAATTGGAAGGTGATAGCATGACAAGTTTTCATGTATATAAACCTTATACTTGTGCTAGTTGTTCTTAAATAGTGCTACAATTCTTTTTCTGCTTTATTTTCATTCTTCCATCATACTTTTATTCAGTCATCTAGATGTCATTTTGTCAATCCATTGATTGTTGTATTTGGGCGGTATCAAGAGCTTGTGTGTGGCTATGTTTGGAATTAACTCATTACCCCTATTTCTTATCTTTGAAATCTGCCTTCTGGGCCCCCGTTTCATAAAACTTGTTATCAGTAACAACTACCACATTTCTATGACAAATTTGCTCACAGCCAATCGGATGCAAGGATTTCAGTAGCTTATAACAGTTATTGCAACTTGTTATTGATAACAAATTTTATGAAACAGGACCCAGGTCATTAAATGTACAACATTCAGCCTTGTTGATGGTGCAATCACAATCATCATCTTATCACGCTTGAATATCTTTCTTGAATGTATAAGAAAAATGTGTTTTTAACACTGTCTTGTCCTGTTTGTGTTGAGGGGCATTGTCGGGGTGTTATACGATGATGATGATGATGATGATGATGGCTTCATGTATAGGCCGGTATGTGCCTCTACTTTCAAATGCCTTTAACAATGATTAAAATTGTGATTTCATATGAGATACCATCAATCTAAAATCTTGCCTTACATGTATATAGAGATCTCTCTGGTAGCAAAATAAATTACATCTTTCTCGTGTTATAGAGAGTGCCAGAAATACAGACCAAAGTTTGTGAAGTTAGGATGGGGATATCCCCATCATAATTACAACTTTTGAAAATCAAACAGTCGAGATGTGTTTTGCTTTTTTCCCCTCCAGACTTAATGTTGTCCGTTTGGAACCAGAAGGGCGTTAACTCATATACTTTAAACACAGAGTTAATGTCCTTCTGGCTCTCAACAGATGATATGTAAGATTAGAGATCTACCCAGCTACTGCAGTTCATTGTAATTATTCATTTCCCAATGACTGGAGGCAAAATAGAAGCATTATAATCATTGCTCCTTTCTCTAGGCTCACTCAAGTAGGTAATTATTCATTTGAGCTTCCACCATGTTACCTAGTCCATGACCATGTAACGATCTCCCGTATTAATGTGCAGAGCTGTAGCTCATGGTATTAAATACCATATTTTTTCAATCCTCTTCATGGGGATATGACTTATGAAAGTGAATTTAGAGGCATCAAAAGATCTTGATGAGATTGCCTGGGAGTCCATTACCTAGGTAACATCATTGTTGCATGCCCTAATCAAAAGTCCCTTTTCCCCTCTCAATCCGACTGTAATTGACAATTTTCATCAGGCAGCCCTGTTGGCTGCAATGTATGCATAACTGAAAGTGAATACTAATTCATTCCTTTTTAATTGACGGAGCTTATTTTCTGTTGCTGTCTGCTTTGCTGGGTAGTGTTATAGGAGCATAACAGCAATTTGGGTGGGATGACTGATTTTTAATATCTTTGAAAGTGAAAAAGCTGATCCTTTTATTAGTTTCCACTGTTTTACAACACATGGGAATATCCCATTAAAGTTTATAAAGTAATATTGTAATTGCATGTAACCCCCCCCCTCCCCCATAGTGTAAAATTTATGTTATTGATATGAGATGTTGTGAATTTTAATGGAAAATTAGTATATCAATTGATGTGGATATATCATCTTTTGATGTCTTGTTAAGATAACAGTATATACAGCGACAACATTATTTGTCTTTGCTTACTATTAAAAGCAAAGGATGGCCACTTATTTTTATTATACCCAAGCTAAGTATTCATGCCTGTGAAGGCATCGCTGCAAAATCCCACTGTTTTGTTAACTTCACCACTTTCACCCTTTCAAGGCCTTGGTTTGGATTTTGAGAGTAGTTTACATTGTCAGTAACAATTATGTCCATAATAAAAACTTGGGCAGTTCAACCTGCCCGTGCTTGTTGTATGGTACAAGGAATGATCGGGGAAATTTTCAGATGGGTTTGATTTCATTTCTTAGCATAGCAATTTGTTTGCTTTCAATATCAGATCAAACGCAGTTTGCAATGGAAACATTTTGGGGTCAAGAAATGTTTGATTTTGATGTTTGAATAGCTTCAAAAACAACCCTTGAGCACACACGTTTTGACAAGAACCTGAAGTTGACTGCAATGAATAGGTCATCAATGTTTGTCTTGGAACTAAGGAAAAAAAGAGAAAAATACCCACTAATACCCTCGTTCTTGCTTCAAAATTTGTATTTATGCTTACACTTTCGATGAAAATTGACATGTACTGGTATGCAATCATACCATCTTTATTACGGCATGGTGGAATTATAAATGTTAATCGTGTTAGGAAAATGCCGCGTACACTCAAGGGAGTTCTAAGCTCTACTTAATTTCTAGTAGGAATCAGTGATGTTTATATACCAATATTTATTTTAGAGCACAAGAAATCATAACTTTATGATTTGCAGTTTGGTGTTGATATACATACATAGTGTTTATTTAGGAAAGTTAAAAAAGGATGAAAGTCCTATATCTTTAAAATTGTCAGCGCTAGTGGTTTTGCAAATATGAGTTATTAATAACAATATTTTCACATTTCAAATTAAATGACAAGCCTGCTGTCTCTTCAGTCATCTGTGTTTTCCCAAATTGAATTTTCATATTCCTTAATTTGATAAGAATGATTAATCAGGATTTGTGCTTTATCAGGCTAAGATGTGAAACTATTCAGACATCAATTTGTTACCAGTACGTATATGGGATAAACTAGATGGAAGCCCACATGAAACGTGGTCCGAAACGTAACAAGGCTAAGAGTGGGAATGGAAGGTTGGAGACGAGGTTGATTAATGTTAACAAAACATTTATTCGCCAGACAGATGGCAAGGATGTTAATTGATTCCCAATGCAAATCTGGTTAAGCTATGTATCCTGAAAACGGATTCGCTCGGCCTAATTTTAGGGTGATGTTTGATTAAAGTGCCGTGATTAAGAGAGATTGAGATAGGGGGAGGGAAGAAAGAGGGGAAAAGGAAGAGAGAAATAGAGAGAGAGGGGGAGAATAGAGAGAAAGAGAGAGAGAGAGAGAAAGGAAGAGAGAGGAAGATATATATATATAAGTAGAACACAGTAGAAATGCATTGATTGCCAACAGAAAATTTATTAAATCCGAATTTTCGGGGGCCTCCCCCTTCTTCAGGGATATAAACTAACAATGCAAGATTATACAAATAATAACAAAGATGTTGTTTATTATAAGCGAACGCAATCTCAGCGTGGTCATGACAACCATTAAGGTGCGCAGGTGATACTAAGCATTTTGGCGTAAAGTTTGATAACAGCGTTCATTGGTTAAGCGCATAAAAGAGCATTATGACGCAATATTATTGACGTCATAATAAAGTCACGCTGAGATAGCGTAAGCTGCACAGAGAGTGAGGTTAAATATACACCTCAAAGTCTGAGAATATTAAAAATAATAGATAGTTACGGATCCTTGAGAAGGAAGAGGAAGAGAGGAAAGAGGAAGAATTGCGGATGCCAGATGAAAATGAAAATAATAAAGGATGAGCCTATTGATAAAATGTGAATGGGCTGAGCCAGGAAAGGTCTTTGTTTAAGCCGTTTTCAAAGCTCCGGCATTCCACGATGTATCGCAATTTCGCCCATATATATATATACATACAAAACTGCGGTTATGGGGACCTATAACAATGCAATTTATTCCGTCAGTGTGAAAACAACCCGATTACGGGGACATGGAGCCCGGTTATGGGGACATTGGGATGACGTATAACAATGCGAATGTCCCCATAACCACATATATACAAGTATATATATATATATATATATATATAAAGAGAGAGAGAGGGGAGAGAGGGGACAAAGAGAAATGATAAAATACTCTCAACAGCAGATTTTTGTTTTTATAATGAGAGAAAAAGAGAGAGGGAGAAAGAAGCATTAGTGATGTATCAACATTATAGAGGAGACAGGAATTAAAAAACTGCATTGAATTAGAAGTGCCAAAAGGGGTGAATTAAGATTATTACAGGTTTGTAGACTGTCATTAAAACATGTTATGATTGCTTCTCCATTGCTTAGATACAGAAACTTGTTTGACCTTTTGTAGATATTTAATTACTAGTGCTCTCTTAAACCGAGGATTAGTACTTGTGATTTCTGAATTCTCCATCATGGTGTAGGCAGATTAGTGTAGCAAATAGGTTGTTTTCAATATACTATGGTGATTTGTTATTAATTAGGGTTGTCAAAGTGTACATTTATATTGCAGTGCGTATTCTATTTCCCTCTATTTCTCTTTTTGCTTTTAATCAGAGTACAGACTCTTCTTATCGAGCTCTAAAAATAGACATTTCCTACCTTCACATTCTATTTCTTTTGAAGTAATGCACATTTCTGTATTAAGTGTAACTACTTTTTGCCTTTGTTTAAGTTCATGCCCATATATATTTTAATGGTATGTTAGGTGAATGTTGCATTGTTTGTTGAATGTATGATCTGCTTAGGTTCAGAAGGTTGTCAGGTCATGCATTTCCATAAATGCATACATTACTTTAAACGCCCTTCTGTTTCTAAATATTATGATATGCACCTTTCACAAAACTCACCTAGCTTAAGAAAAAGAAAATTGTCCTAAACATTGCACTATCCAATGCTTCACTCCCCCACCACATTCTATTTGTACAAGAATTCCAATCCATACAGCTCTGTGCTGTTGTCATGGTAACATATAACCTCATCTGACTCATTCTATTGCATCCCTTCTGAACTCTAAGTCTCTTTCTGCCCTCATGCAGTTTGGCTAATTGCGTAGTATAAGCATCATCATTCATCCAGTATTTGCTTATTTATTTATTTATTCATCATCTCTCTCTATTCCTGTGCCATACGTATACACTTTCACAGTTTTTGGAAACTCTTTTGTCTACAATACACACCAACGACTGTCATAATTAGTTCTTTATAATGAGTGGGCCTGCTTATTAAATTGGCAATAAGCAGAGCTCGTTATGCAGCCATTCTGTGTACTTTTAGCTTATCATAGGAAGCACGCTTTTTGTCTAATAAATCACCTCGCAATCCTTCCTTATCCTTTTTATGATGCCTGATTATAATATGCATCAGCAATGTATTTTTTAAGGTACTATTCAATATTTGAAATGAAGGAAAATAAGTCCAATGTGTTGCAGGCTGTATACAAGAAGACAAAATATTGAAACTATTTTTCAACCAAAAAATGCAATTTGGAGATAAATTCAGCAAGATTGAAGCTGCATTTTCCCACATAACTAATATTGAATTTGATGTGGACCCAAAGAAGGCACTCCTTTAGCCTTTATATTAAGTGCTAAATGATGAACAATTTTCCTTGAAACTTTCATCTTTGAAAGAAAACATTTCAGAATGATTTTATGCACCACCATGGAACACTTTCAAAACATGGAAAAGTACTTTGGATGAAATATTGATGCGAAATAGGTACCTCTACTGTACCCTCTCCAGACCCCACATCCCCTCAAGAATTATGAACCCTTTTATCTTCATGATTTAATATTCATCATCCTCACATTTCATCCATGCATCATGCTTTATGTATAATTCACCCACATTCATGTTGATGCTTAACCCATCTCATCCCACATTGTCTCCTTTTTGGAATGCATGCCTATGATATATCACCCATCCCTTTACATTGTGATATGTGATGCATCCGTTTTGCTGCATGTTTATGTTGTAACACTGCACCCACAGTAAAGCGCCCAGCACTCCAATACTGAGGTGAGTTGCATTCACGGTAATGGCTGGTTCCCACTGCCCTTCTAACATGCCCTTACACATCACATTTTGTGTAATTGTCTATTTAATTTGTATTGTCAGAGGGAACATGCTTTTCTCATAAGCATTATACAATTTTGAAAATTTCAATATGCGAGCCTGAGAAACACCACGACAGATGAAAGTTTTTCTAGAAATTCTTTTAAGTTATTTGTGAAAAAATACTGTATGGCTAAGAGGCAACAATAACCTACTAGTCACAAAAGTATGGTGGCCAATTGAATATCCTATTGTATTGTCTATATAAATCGTGCTGTGGTTAAATGTGAGGTGATTGATTGTAAGGATCACATACTTGATGAGCTAGGCTATTGATTTTACCCCAGAGTGGATTTCTAGAGAGCCTTTGCGAGCATGTTCAAGGTACTCATTCCACACTTCTTTCAAGTTGACAGTTCATTATAAAGTTTTACCTGATCAGGGCCTTGTAATAGAAAGCTTTAGATTGATCGTACAATTGATTTTTAAGATCAATCCCATTGACTACAATGTACAATCAATCGTAAAAATCAATTGTAAGATCAATTTCAAGCTTTATGTTACAGGGCCGTAGACTGAAATGAAGCTCAGAAATTGATTTGAAGCAAGAGGATTAAAGATAACACATACCCAAAAGGAGTGCTTGTGGTCAGAGCATGAAATTACACCATTCTTAGAGTGTTCTTGTGATGGATTAAAAACCACTCAACGTTCATTTTCATGAGGTTGGATGGCAGTTTTATCCTCATGTGTGTGTGTAAAGTGGAAAAGCATGAAACTAAACAAAATAAAATCATAAAGTTAGATATGGATATGGAATGATCGATAAGGAGAATGAGATGTTAGGTATCATTTCATTTCCAAAGAGTGTACTGAAGAATTATGTAATGTGCTCCACTGATGTAGCTATATTTAGACATGATGTAAATAAATATCTGTCTGATCAAACTTAGTCTGCAGGAACAGACCCACTTTGTTCACCATGCAAAGTCTGGTTACGAGACTGATAAGTACTGTTTTGAAAAAATCTGAGCATTGATTGTACCACTCATGGTACACATATTACAGACATCTAACATTACAGAATGTTTTAGTCTTTCCATCGTTCTACATCATGCTAAATGTTTAACTAATGTCTGTAAAGGTATCCCAGATCAGCTTGTGTCTAGTGTAACAGAGCAAAACAAGATTTACATGAATTGCCCCTCCTTTGTAAATAGCCTCTCCCTCTCCCTCTCCCCCCCCCCCCCCCCCCCATCTGTGGAATGGATTAGTCCAGAAATTTATTGCATTTTTCTGTTTGAAACAAAATTAAAAGAAAGCACTGCACTCGATAAGCTCACCGGCCATGGCGCCGAAGAGCCTGTGAAGTCAGAAAGTTCTCTCCTTTTAACAGGTATGTTTATTAATTTTATATCTGTAATAGTGTAAGAATGTTGTATGTTTTACAGCTAATCTTCTGAAGAGTTTTAGTGATTAAGATGTGTGATTCAGTGATGTTTTACAATGATTCAATCTCAGCCTTTCATGTGGCTGCTGAACTTTATTATACAGTGCACAGTGTAATGAAGAGTTCAGTTATAAGTGAAAGTATTGATTCATGAATTGCTAAACTTTATTACTCCTTTTGACATGGGGAGACTGCATGATAGTTAATTCCAAATTGATTGTATATGATTGCATTGTATTCATCAAGTTGTTAGGAATTGTCAACTTGTTATAATATTTCATGTTAGGCCTATTTGATCAATCAAATATTTGATTTATGAATTGCATATCTTAGGTAGATGTGAGAAAAGTTCACACACAAGCAAATTTGGGATTCAGTTGTAACATGCTATTTGCATAGAAAGTTACAGTGTGTGTATCGTGTGTGAGGGTGTGTGTGTGTGTGTGTGTGTGTATTATGGCTAATAGCAGTTAGGCCTGTATGTATAGTACCTGTATAGATAAGTAAGGACCATGTAGGGCTAATACACATTTTAACTTAATGTATGTGTGTGTGTATAGCTGTGGCTACGTGTGTTAAGTTGGCAGCAGTGCTGGACTAAAATATGTGACTTAACTTTATAGGTAAAGATGAAACAGGACAATTGAGATGATATTGTTTATCTAGCTATGCATAAATGAGACTTTCAGATTATATGATGAAATTCTGCTTCTTACAATTGTAGATTTATTCAATGCTGTATGTTTATTTTGCAAACACCAATTGGTTAGAACTTAGAGGGATTTTGTTGAAAACAATCAGATAACCAGTTGAAATCCTCTCACTAGATTGTAAGTGTTTTTGTCATATGTTATAAAGATAAGTTACTCTACGAGATAGTTTGGTCTAGAGTTTATAACTTTATCTGTCATGTTTCTTTTAGATTACAGTCATCAGTATCAGGGCTATGAAGGCTGATTTAATTACACTTGCTTGATGGGCATGAAGTAGTCGGGGTGAGTGTATGGGAATGTACTAACGGGTTGAAATTAAACAAATATTCACATTTTAATTTATGAATGATACTTTGTTTTAAACGAAGTGCAGTGAAGTTCAAGTAAGATAATTTGTTTCATTGCTCATTAAGACTGAATTAGCAGATTACTCTGATGGTGTTTCTTATTGTGACACTTTCTCTTTAATTGCTATACATGTACTAGATTCAGTGGTAAAATACTTTCAAATCATATATTGAATTGCTATTTATGAAATGCTTTAATGTTTTCACTAATGAATCAGGTTAGGCATCTCGTCTATTGTTCTTAGTGATATATCTATTCGATATTTAAAGCAGCTCAGCGTAGCATCTTAATGAGTCAATCGTTTTGTATAATTGTAATTGAAATGTGTAGATAATGTATGTAAATATTTCTAGACTGTTTGTTACAACATGTACACCAAAAGTGACATGTATTTGTTATTTTGTTGTATTTTGTACAGGTTCTTCTTCTTCTTCTTCTTCTTCTTCTTCTTCTTCTTCTTGTTCTTGTTTATATTTTTTCGTACTCCATACGACGGGAGGAATAAAGTGGAAAACCCTCATTACATCTTCGAGGCGTCGTTTATTTCCCTGTGTTACATCTTGGCGTCACGGACAGGATTCCTCCAGATGGGACGTCGTCACTCAAGAACCCTGACTGCGCAGGACTGATGTGATCAGCCAATTGTTTACCACCAAGGGACCTGGAAACCTCGATTCCAGAGTGGTCGACATGAATGTGTTAAGTATTTTGCGCGATTAATGGACATTTAAATACTTTTATCAGCATGGTGCAGTCGGCAGGATTTTCATCTTTGCAAAGCCCTGGCCTTCTGTGCAGCTTCTTCAGCAAAGGACTCTGTCAACTTTGATCTTGGACGTCAAAGTTTTGTAAATATTACTGTAGGTTAAGGTGTTACCATGGTAACTGTGTATATTTCTGAGTGCTATAGCTGGGTCGGTTTCGATATTTTATATATTGATAGGACATTAGGAGGGATGACAGTAATACAGTATGAGTAGAGCAGGTATGCAACTCTAGCGTTGATGGCTTTGTCAATAATGAATAATCAGAATATTTCTTGCCTTGAAATTTGGGGACTTTTGGAATTGATAGTCCAGTAAAGTGTAAATTTGAAAGTATGAGTAAATGTTGTTAATTGAGGGTACGTTGGTTTGCTGGTTTTAGAGACTGCTTTTGAAAAAGCAGGGAAGCCTATGTCCGTAATGGTTTATTTAATATTTTGGTCAGCAATGGTAACTGAGTGCGTGTATAGTCTGATATGGATATCGTATTGCATTGTTTCATATTGATATTTCTTATGTTACTAGGAATTGGATGGAATTACTGTTAGAATTAGTCGGTTGAAGTATTTAATGTTAATTTCGAAAACCTCGACATGAGACCGGAATTGCATGAGAGAAATACGGGTTGACTATTCGGAACAGTAAAGAGTTTCTCCGTACCTTTGTTTTTCTGTTAACCTCGTGAGGAGGCCGGAAAGGGCACATTGGTTGCGTTGAGTGTTAGCCATAGGTTACTAGGATTTCTTTGTGTATTGCAAAGGTGATAGGGATATCCATTATCGTAACGAAGCACAGGTTTGTTTTCCTGGTGGGTATTATGCGAAAGTATTCAATTGTTTTATCAGAAATGACACTGGGTATAGGTATATAGGGTGTATATACTGTTAAAATCATTTGGTTTGTGAGAGACGCCTGTAATATGAATATTTATGTCGACAACAAAGGCTTGGTAGTTGAGACTCTAGAACTGTTAGGATCAGTCGGTTAACACTTAGGCTGATGTCAATGCTAGGAGGCTCGTCATGAGTTTAGTATTGCATAGTGAGGAGTGTAGGGCTGAAACAGTTGAGTTATGCACTAGATATGTTTTCTGCGATTCTCGTCATGAGACCTGAAAGTTCGTATTAGTGGTGCAGGTTGGCCAATTGTGTTATGACTTGAATTTTTCATGTTCTGTGTTACTAGTAATAATCGCATGATTAATATTAGTTTGCATATTAGCAAGGTGGTAGGGTTATGAAATCTGAAAGAGCTGTGATGGTGACAATATATAAAGGGAATTTGGTGAAATGAATTTTTGTAGCCTGAGTGTCGGGACGCCACTCAATTAAGCAGGGAAGTGTGTAACAGAGCAAAACAAGATTTACATGAATTGCCCCTCCTTTGTAAATAGCCTCTCCCTCTCCCTCTCCCCCCCCCCCCCCCCCCCCCCCATCTGTGGAATGGATTAGTCCAGAAATTTATTGCATTTTTCTGTTTGAAACAAAATTAAAAGAAAGCACTGCACTCGATAAGCTCACCGGCCATGGCGCCGAAGAGCCTGTGAAGTCAGAAAGTTCTCTCCTTTTAACAGGTATGTTTATTAATTTTATATCTGTAATAGTGTAAGAATGTTGTATGTTTTACAGCTAATCTTCTGAAGAGTTTTAGTGATTAAGATGTGTGATTCAGTGATGTTTTACAATGATTCAATCTCAGCCTTTCATGTGGCTGCTGAACTTTATTATACAGTGCACAGTGTAATGAAGAGTTCAGTTATAAGTGAAAGTATTGATTCATGAATTGCTAAACTTTATTACTCCTTTTGACATGGGGAGACTGCATGATAGTTAATTCCAAATTGATTGTATATGATTGCATTGTATTCATCAAGTTGTTAGGAATTGTCAACTTGTTATAATATTTCATGTTAGGCCTATTTGATCAATCAAATATTTGATTTATGAATTGCATATCTTAGGTAGATGTGAGAAAAGTTCACACACAAGCAAATTTGGGATTCAGTTGTAACATGCTATTTGCATAGAAAGTTACAGTGTGTGTATCGTGTGTGAGGGTGTGTGTGTGTGTGTGTGTGTGTATTATGGCTAATAGCAGTTAGGCCTGTATGTATAGTACCTGTATAGATAAGTAAGGACCATGTAGGGCTAATACACATTTTAACTTAATGTATGTGTGTGTGTATAGCTGTGGCTACGTGTGTTAAGTTGGCAGCAGTGCTGGACTAAAATATGTGACTTAACTTTATAGGTAAAGATGAAACAGGACAATTGAGATGATATTGTTTATCTAGCTATGCATAAATGAGACTTTCAGATTATATGATGAAATTCTGCTTCTTACAATTGTAGATTTATTCAATGCTGTATGTTTATTTTGCAAACACCAATTGGTTAGAACTTAGAGGGATTTTGTTGAAAACAATCAGATAACCAGTTGAAATCCTCTCACTAGATTGTAAGTGTTTTTGTCATATGTTATAAAGATAAGTTACTCTACGAGATAGTTTGGTCTAGAGTTTATAACTTTATCTGTCATGTTTCTTTTAGATTACAGTCATCAGTATCAGGGCTATGAAGGCTGATTTAATTACACTTGCTTGATGGGCATGAAGTAGTCGGGGTGAGTGTATGGGAATGTACTAACGGGTTGAAATTAAACAAATATTCACATTTTAATTTATGAATGATACTTTGTTTTAAACGAAGTGCAGTGAAGTTCAAGTAAGATAATTTGTTTCATTGCTCATTAAGACTGAATTAGCAGATTACTCTGATGGTGTTTCTTATTGTGACACTTTCTCTTTAAATGCTATACATGTACTAGATTCAGTGGTAAAATACTTTCAAATCATATTGAATTGCTATTTATGAAATGCTTTAATGTTTTCACTAATGAATCAGGTTAGGCATCTCGTCTATTGTTCTTAGTGATATATCTATTCGATATTTAAAGCAGCTCAGCGTAGCATCTTAATGAGTCAATCGTTTTGTATAATTGTAATTGAAATGTGTAGATAATGTATGTAAATATTTCTAGACTGTTTGTTACAACATGTACACCAAAAGTGACATGTATTTGTTATTTTGTTGTATTTTGTACAGGTTCTTCTTCTTCTTCTTCTTCTTCTTCTTCTTCTTCTTCTTGTTCTTGTTTATATTTTTTCGTACTCCATACGACGGGAGGAATAAAGTGGAAAACCCTCATTACATCTTCGAGGCGTCGTTTATTTCCCTGTGTTACACTAGGAACAGGGAGGGTACCCGTTGATGAAATGCTCAAGGTACTATGAGCGTACGACAGACCATAGAATGATTAAGATATAAAGATAATTTACAGGTTCCAATGAATAATTAAATTGTTTTGGGATTCTTCATTGTTATAAGGACCCCTGAGAGCATGAAAGGCGATAAATCATTTTTCACAGAGTTAACCCCACTTCAGACTGTTAGGGCTCTCAGTAGATCAGTAAATTAATTGTAGTGTACAGATAACAATGTAAAACAAACGATACTGTAGATGATCAACAGAGAACCTGCGGAAGCTCACTGTGGTACATGTATATTGATACTGTACTCTCATATGATAGGTCCTGGGATTGATCGGTGATTGGTGCTGACATCCTTGGACAAGGTGTTTTACCCACATTTTGCGCTCTCTACCCTGGTGTATGTAATGGGTACCTGACATTGCTGGGGTAATAATAATTGCAGAGCATGCAGGAAGAGCAGTATTAATGCTGATGTGGCTACCCTGGGTAAAAAAGGCCAACTAAGAAAAACAGTAATGACTGGAAATCTGAGAGTGCTCAGGGAGCAAATGAAAAGTGAAAATAACGATGTTGCAAGGTTTGCTTCCTTGAGAGAAAAAATATATCAGTATATGAAAAGAAAGCTTGGTTAATTGAAGAAGTATTAAGATTCAGGGGGAAATTGTCCAGATTCGTTCATACGATTTATCCTATTTGTATTTCTTGACGCATGGCACGTGCTTTACAATGCCAGTTCAATTACAAAATTCAATTTTCCGGCACATTAAATCTCCACTGGATCATGAATATCATTCCCGAATGGAAAGCCAGGATTTTAAACTACTGGCTTGAAAGTTATTTCCTTTAGATTACTGCCTGATAGGGGAATGAATTTACTTCCTTCTCAGAAAAAGTGTTCACATTACAACTATCTTCCAGAACACAAAGTTCTTGAAGATGGTCAGCAATTTTTCTGAAACTATGTTCTAGAATATACACAGCTATCTTTCAGCATCCTAAGTTTGAGAAGATACAAGTTTATCTTCTAAGCAGTTTTTGAGGATGTGTTGCAGTTTTTTAGAAAACTAAATTCTAATAGATACACAGAAATCTTCCAGAGCCCTAAGTTCTTGAAAACTAAGATCGTGAAGATACACAAGTATTGTCCGTTGTTCAAGAAGATACAGTTGGACAGAATGTTGAAAAAGAAGTTGGATGGAAATTCTAGTCATTTCTCACAAAAATGTTGGAGTAGTTTCCAGCTGAGTATAACATTTAGGTGACAGTTATAGTGTAAACAGTGTGGGGATATTCAAGAGATTTGTCGCTGATATGACTCAAGGCTAGCTTCTCATCTGTGGTCATGTAAGGGGGAGAAAAATTGGTGGCTTTTAATTTTCAAGAAGATTCACTCATGGGACTGATGCAGGAAAAAACTCTCTGGTCAACTTTGTTGAAAACTATTTTCTACGACATGGGTTGCCCCCAGAGGCGAAAATGTTGAAGAGTGTTGGCTTGCTCACCTGGCTCAGGTATGAGCTTCAGTAAGCTTTCATAATGGGAGATGTGCGTGCCAATGGGAGAGGTGAGAAATGAGTGTTTCTTGACAGATTTGTGACAAGGATCAGTAGTGAGGCTGAACCATGGACTTAGGAGAATAAAGGGGGCAAACGACCATGTGCATTTTCTGGAACATTTCAGGTGTGAAATGATGTATGGTGTCTGTGAAGAGCAGTTATGTGGGGGGGGGGGAGGGATATGGTGTTGAACAAGAAGATGGCTAATTTTAGAAATTCAATTATGTTCCTGATTTTATGCCATTTAATCATTGAAGTATCATGTCCTAAGAGCCAGAAGGGCATTAACTTGTATCATTTAACACAAAGGTAAGGGCTTTCTGGCTCTCAACAGCTGAACAGACACTATTTACAAAGTCATTTTGGGGGCTCGATGCTCATGGTCTGATTAAAAGTGAGCAAATGAAAATTAAAAATCATATTCATGATAGGGAAAGATGGATCAAGCATCTGAACCAAATCCAATCAATCAATGTAATATGTCTTGAGATGATATTCAAGAAGAAACATTTCAGATAGAAAGTATAATGTGTCACATGACAGCTAAATTATGGCATACCCATGGAAGGCCATGCTCCTCCCCTTCCCAACCAGCAACCTCTGACTAGCTATAAAGGTAAGGTCATTTGTGATGACAGTATTGGTAATGATGATCCCCTTTTGATGCCTCTCTTAGAAAAAAAACTGTTCTCTTATAAGTCAGAGTCAGGGAAGAAAGGTTATCTCCATAGCAACATGAATAACAAATATGAGGAATTCAAACGTTAACATGTTTGAAGCTAATGCTTCAGACAAAGTTTCTTGTAAGAATTGAATTTCAGTTCCTCTAGTGACTCTAAAATACTCACTTTAAGGTCCTATTGATCTAAAATTTCAGTTTGTAAAAGGATAAGGCAACAAGTTTCCAAAAATATCAAATTATGAAAATTCATGTTTCCACCCCTATCACACTTTTTCTATAATTGAAGTTTTTTTAATGACTGTATGTTGCATTGTATGGGTTTCTAATAACACAGCCATATCACTTTTCTTACTATTAGCAGTGATATAATTGTTCATATTCTTTTGTGTCTGAAGTAATGTATATTGGGCATTCATTCTTCCACCGAGACTGGTATATAGATATCTTTCATGATTTTGATGGAATGTCACTTTCCTTTGAAATGTTAACCTCTCCAAGTGGAAACTATATCTAGTCATTTTAGATGTAGAATTGGAGTCTGCATCAATTTAACCCAGCTCATGGTGATTGATGTACCAGGGAGAAATGAGGATCTGGGTACCTTTCTTGTTTAATCTGTGGTATCCAGGACGTTACCATGGCAACAGCCATTAAATCATGTGCTTCCTTTTAAGCATCAACATCTTTAGTTACATGTATGAAAAGAGAAAATCTCAAAGCGTGATATACATCCATGCATGGTGTTCGCTTTCAAAACATGCTTCATTTTTGCTCTAAATAGCCATCTCATTTATGTTTTGCAAATGGTTCTTGTGTTGACTTAAATCATACATTCCATGCTTATTTATTTACATCCATTTATTATTGCATGACATGATATCATATATATGCATTTTTAAATTCATATGTGAATATTTCATTGTTTGTTTTCTTAAATCATTTTGGGGTTACATTGGATACTCAGCTGTATAATCTTTACTTCCGCTGCATGTAATAAAGTCATTTACTTTCTCTCATCTCATTCAACCTATTTTAAGGTTCATTTTTTTTCATTGCTCACAGAATGTTTGAAAAGTAATGTTTTTTTATATCACATGTTTTAATTTTATTGAATACTATTTTGCAGTGAAGATCTTGCTATTGGTACTTTTCGAGATTCTTTTTCTGCAAATAATATCTCAGCTCTGTATAAAACCAAATTACAAGTAGTTAAATCATTCTTCTGGGCTGTGTAATATAAAGCTTTAGATGAGCTAGGCTATTGATGTTACCCCAGAGTGGATTTCTAGAGAGCCTTTGTGAGCATGTTCAGGGTACTCATTCCACACTTCTTTCAAGTTGACATTTCATTATAAAGTTTTACCTGATCAGGGCCTTGTAATATTAAGCTTTAGATTGATCGTACGATTGATTTTTACGATCAATCCCACCCATTGACTACAATGCTATCAATCAATCAATGCAATCAATCGTAACAATCAATCATAAGATCAATTCCAAGCATTATGTGACAGGGCCCTGATGACATAACTCTCTCCCAAATGGAGCTTATTGATTTCCAAATTTAATTGAGGTTTCCTTTTTGTACCCCAATAGCAAAGAGCTAGAATTTGTAACACATCTTTCGAAGATGCTGTTTTTGTGTATTGCATGAAAATTAGCCTCTGGAAGAGCAAACAAAGCCTAGGAAAAAATCGTGATTTGCCCCAACGATGCTTTTTGAAAAATTCTGTAAGCGATATCTTCCAAAGTTACTTTTGTCCCCTTGAGGTATTAGGAATAGAAATCTTTATGATGGATTTTTCATGCATTTGATGATAATATTTTTGGATTGGCTCCCCAGATTCAGGCATGCTGTGGTGCGATCCATGATTGGGGGCAAGAAGCATTTCATGGCCCAGAGAATAGCAGCCGGTGGGGCAGCGGGCAACCAGCCCAGGCTACTTGCCCTAGTCGACAAGGTTCAAGCTATGCAGAAGGCCAGTGATGGGGCATTGTCAGGTGAGCTATTACCGTCCAGGGGCAAATTATTATTAGGTTGAGCTGTTAACCCATAGATTACAGGAACCGGGTGGCTCCTATATTAAGCCTATGAGAGTTAAAGAATTCAGTAGTCAACGTGTTAATAGTCCTTTTTAACTGAGACTGAATGTAGTTAGAGGTCTTGTTATGGGGCTAAAGACCTGTATTTTCTTATAAAGGGTAATCTTCTTTTAAAAATGCTGTATTAATGATCATAGATATATAGCTTTTTAGCTCACCTGAGCCTAAGCCTCCAGTGAGCTATTGCGATGGAAATTTGTCCGTCGTCCGTCGTCCGTCGTCCGTTAACTTTTTACATTTTCATCTTCTTCTCCAAAACCCATGATCGGAATTCAACCAAACTTGGTAGGAATCATCCTTCGGGGTAGGGGACCCAGAAAATTATTTGATAATTTATGCGAAATTTATTAAAAAGATCACAAAAATGGCTTATGCACTCTTTATTGTATTACACAATAATGAGTTTTGGCATAGCACCCATCGGTGTGTGTGGACGTGGTACTACTCCTGAGTTCTACAGGCTGCAATAGAGAAGTAGTTCACCCTTTCGGCCCTAGTTTTCAAGGTGAAATGCTGTTACTGATGTAAGAAAATTGTTGAAAGAATTTCTTTGCTGGATGCCGGATGAGCGCCACATTATTGATGTGCTAGTTTCTATATTGGGTTTGGTGCACAAAGGATTACAAAACTACATTGTACAGTCAAACCTGCTCTAGCGACCACCTCTATAGAAAGACACCTGTCTATAAAGACTACAATTTTTGTTTCCCTTTGCAAAGTGTTTCTCATTGAAAAACGTATGTTATAGGAACCTGTACATAAAGACTGCCTTTTTTGTCTCCCTTGAGCGGTCTTTATATACAGGTTTCACTATAATTGGATATTTCTTTCTTTTTTTTCTCCTTTTTACAGAGGATCTGAGAGGAAAGTTCACCTTTGCTTTACCTAACTACAGTGTGCTGGAGAGCGCTGGCAAGCTTGATGTTGATGTTCTATTCCATAGATCAGCACCGTAAGTCATCCATCCTATTTTACATTTCTTTTTCATTTTATGTTTCATAAATGATCCTAATTTTGGGGAGACCTGATGGTACCCTTTATAAATGGTAGATACTTGGCTCACACATTGAAACTGAATGAATATACATGTACCTTGAAGGTAAACCCTTATGAAAATTCAAATCCCAAAAGCAGGAAGTCCAATTGATAATCAAGAAAAGAAGTCAAATGTATTATTTCTGTAAATCAATTGGTGTATGGGAAATGTATATTGCAAGTATTCAGGATTTTATCATTTGAATATTTTCAGTTAACAGCCATAGACCCCGTTTACAGTGAGAGTAAGCCCGGGCCAAGGCCCGGCCTTCTTTCACTGTAAACGCACGCGGGGCCAAATGCGGTACCAAATGCGATCCCGGAAGTGCAGCGATCATGACATCATTGGATATGATGTCATGATCCCGCGGTTGCTTTGAGCGTTGCATGCATTGTACGGCCTGAGCTGCTTTGTTGTCTTTTCTGCTGAGATTTCCAAAGTTTGTCCGCGTAAATAAAAGTCGAGATACTAGTGTTTTTAATTCAATTATCATCGTTCATCTCTTGTGCTGTTTCATTCGAAAGAGCAGGCCATTCCTCCTGCGACGATTCTCCTCACCTTGCTCTATCCTCATCCTCCTGTCACGATGATACCTTTGAATTCTACGAATATGACCTTCCTCATCCATCCTCTTGTCTTCTCGATCGTACAAAGATATTAAAATTGCGTAGAGAATATGAAATTATCTGATAAGTTAAGTGAGCAGCTGTGGTGTTCGATCGTTCGACCTGCGGCACACTGTTACGTTTACCCACCAAACTACCCGCCAAAATAAACGTTTGTTTTAGTGTCCCTGTATTAAAGAGTTGCGACATGGACGTCTGACTTTTCTGGAAACAAAATTGCGTTCGAATTCTTTCTATTGAGAACACCCGGGTGCTCATCGGAATTGAATAGAAATGTTACGTAATAGTGGAATCAAAATGGCGTTCAAATCCCCAGTTGTCGCAACTCTTTAATACAGGGACACTAGTTTGTTTACATTCAATTCAGAGCGCCACTATGACAAAATATTGAAAGGTTATAATTTAGGCCGGCCCAAGACTCGCACTGTAAATGCACAAAATTGAGGGGCCGAGTAACGCCATTATGGCCGGGCCGAGGCCGGGCTCGGCCCGGCCCTGCACTGTAAACGGGGTCATAGCCTGTTTTCTGTGAATTAGTGAATGCAGGTATTAGCCAGAAGTGCATACCAAAGTAGGGCACGGTTATTGGTGGTTGTGTTGTTTTCCTAGCCTAGTTGTGAAGGTTAAAGAAAGATCCTAATCACAATGTGTTCTTATGCTATAAAAAGGAATGGAAATATATTGACCTGATTATATTTCATTGTTTTCTTGATAGAATTAGTAAGATGTAGTTTGATGTTACTTGATTTTAGAAGGGGGGGGCATTGATGATATGAATGAAATATATTTCACCAAGAAAATATATGTCACTGTTGAATATGGGTGGGGTTTTAGGATAGGGCAAGAAGTTATATAGAATGATAGAAATAATACATGAGTATCAAATGCGGAAATAGTTTGTAAATAGGATTAACTGTAATCACCCTTCCCATATTTTGCAATATACTGACACTGACTGTTTTTCATTTTTGGCCAAATTAAACCAGAATGCTTTCTCTGTAGGGAATATGAATAATAGGCTTCGTTTAGCGTAAAGCTTGAGATCAATCTATATTGACATTTCTAGATCAACACATGCCTCATGAAGTCTGTACCATATCGTATAGTTTGTTACTATGGAGACTTTGTTGCTAATTAATGTACAGCTCATATATGAAATCATGTGCTATCGTGCTCATTATCAAGACAATGAAATCCTACTTTTAGTTCAGGTGGCGAAGCGAAACGCAATGGTGCATGAAGACGCGGGGGAGACACTAAGAGCAAAATTGTTAGTTTTGTCTGTGCATCTATAATTACAATAAGACTAATCTGAATAAAAGTTTTCATATTATTTTGCTGAAAAGTGTTCATAGAGTTAAATACTTATTCTACATCATAATATTTTGGTTCTGCCTCTATAAAATAAAATTTTGATTTTGAATAATTTTGTCATAAGCGTCTTTCCCGCGTTTTTACATGCCATCACATTTCGCTATAAAGCTACCTTATGACAGTTAACCCTAGAAAGCTAAATAATGTCATGCAATGTCCTTGCAAATAGGTCTGTAATGTGGCTTATGTATTCCCCAAAGCATGATTCGAAATTGAGTTTTTTGTTAGTAGAGTGTCGACGCAATCTGTTAATTAGGTAAAAAGTGAGTATGTAGTTGCCCTTGTGCTCAGTCAACCAAACGACTCACTTTGATCATAACACTTTCACTGTAATGGAAGAAATTAATTTTCAAAGCTGAGTGGTTGGCTGGCTACAAGATCGTCAGAGAGAAGAGACAATAATTAAAATTGCCCTTTTCTTTCTCCTGGATCAAGAATCCATGGACAATGCCTCTTGTTGCTATGGTTAGTGCTGAGATCAGTAGGTGTGTGATTAAACTGATGGAAAGAGGAGTATGACAGGTAAAATGAGGAAAATGAAATCATGCTTGGTTAGGATGTGGGAGGAAGCGTTGGAAAGGATAGAGTCAGAAGCAGGCGTGAAAAAACAACCTGAAAATTATATATTGACCACTTCTAAATCATAAAGATTGGTCAATGATTAATGGAGCAACAGAGCAAGTTCGAGGGCCATACTCGGAAATCACCCTGATTTCACATGTGCTCTGTTTTAATTTTTACTGACATAGCCATTGGAGGGATATGGAGACAATTTTACCCTGTGCTTCTTTCAAAGGAAGTGATAGGGAAAAATTGGGAAAGAGAAAGAAAAATTCATATAATCTCAACCACCCCTGTTTAAAATCATTGCTTTATATTTGATATTTGTTGTTCTTGTTTATGTTAGTTTGTACTCATGACTTTAATAAGGGTAACCATATTACTGGACCTTTTCAGACATACATTTTCCCACATACATTTTCCCAACATTTTATTGTTTTTATTTGTGAACACTAGACTGCACATGGTTTTATCATCTGAACACAGACTGACTTGTAGTTCTTACCATAAATTAATTATTAACATTTCAATGAAATGATAGTTACTTTCTTTCCCTCTGATAATCAACCCAAAGAGACTTTTCACTCATCCAACAGTAGAGCATAGACTGGTACTGACATGAAATTCTTTGTCGTTGGTCACTTTCTTAATTAAATTGCTCTTGACCGGGTCAGTGCGAGGAATCAGTGTTTATCTTCCGTGTTTTTGTAAGAAGCTACCCCTAGAAGAGTCGTCTATAGTAATGAAGATTGCAGACATGGAATGCTTGTCCATTTTCAAAGAGACAGTACCGATTAGTGACTGACCATCTATAGTGACCATTCGCTGACTACTCAAGAGTGGACTTCGGTTTATTAAAACTGATCATTTCCTTTTTTTAAACTTACCATCAGCTTTATGACCATTCAGCCAGAATTTAATTCATAGGAAAATGAATTTCCACTATTTCACATTTCAGTATGAATACCTATAGGATTTGCCCATATACAGATGCATAAGAGACAGAGCTGAAAAGTATTAAGATGAAAATAATTATTTTAATGATTTGATGATATCAAGACAGGGAATGGAATTGTACTAAATAGTCATATTTTCACACTAAACTACATGTTTCTGTATTTTTTTCTATCCAGCAGACTTTTTCAATCTTTTCATTTCCTATCCATCTCTCTGTATTCATTTCTTTTTTCTATCATTTTACTTTCTTATCAACCTTATTCTCCCTGGCTAGTCTTGCTTCTTGTACATTGCTCACTATTACTTTCAAAGTCCCTCTGTCTTTTGTTCGTCCTCCTCCCCCTCTCTTGATCTCATAACCACAAAGCGTAATCAGCTGTAAAAAAAAAAACCTTCAAAATCTCACATTAAAAATCTAAGCATATAATTGCCCCCGCCTCGACCTGTCATTCCGATTACCATGTACCCATCCCCTTGTCATATCTGTATCGATGGTGTATGTGTTCCAATAGTCATTTGACAGCCCATGTATATTGTATAACGTAGCACATAATGGATTATTGATTGGCGTACAAGGCGGCTGCACACACCTATTGCTTCTAGTTGCTATGTGTTGTATCGAGGGCTACAGGAAAAGTAGAACAGAAGGAAATAACGGCATCGTCACTATTACTTAAAAATGCATACTAGATTTTGTATAAAAGCTGGGCAAGCAAGAGTAATCATTTCTTCTGTAACACCCCCAGGAGTAGAATATTTTGCACAGAGCTGTCAGAAAATTAGGAATGACTTTGTCATCTGATGTGCAACATTATGATATAATCTTTCTACTTGGGCAATTCCATTGTAGCAGTGACATAGTTTCTTTTTTTTTTTCTCTTTTTCTTTTTCGCTTTTATTTCACTTGGTGTAGATTAATATTGGGTTCTTACCGATTAATCTAGCTTTAACAATGTGAGATGATCCAATAACTATCATACAGAAAATACCCCTTGCACATAAATAGGCTTCAATTAATATCAATAGAAAGGTGGTAACAAAATTATATCAGATAATTTGGCAGCATTCATCCTTTACTAAGGGGAAAAAATCCTAGACTGTATGACATGATGAAGTTTTTAAAAATTATATTCTATTTCTTTTAATGGAAACATTTCTGCATGAACCATTAGCTTTTTAGAAAAGTTTAATACAGTACAAAAATATGGGTGTGTATTTCTCCCATGCAGCATGCACTGCCCAGCTGCCATTCTTTCCATCTAGAATATTACCATCCAATCACCAACTATACCAGATATCAATATAATTGGCTGATATTATTCTGTATGTGTTGGGGCATGGGGGAGGGAGTAGGGGAAAGAAGGAGTAGGGGAAAGAAGGGGTAGGGAGGGAGGAGGAGGGAGGGGAGGGAGGAGAGAGAGGAGGGGAGGAGAGGGAGAAGGGGGGGGGGGGGCTCCATTGACCTCCCTCCATATTTTCCTGCCACTTACTGGATGTTTGACAAAGTTCTTACAAAAGAAGAATAGAGTAGTTGTGAGAAAACGGTAAATAGCTCCAGGCAAAAATCTATACCATTAATAAATTCTCTTTCATCGCTGATCGTCAAAATCAATATCTGATGAGCCCATTTTTTTCTTCCATCTCGCTACCTGATAGATGACAGCAACCACTGTGCAGAATATTAGCTGGCAGGGTTTTTTTTTCTGTCTGATGCATTACATGCACCGAACACTCAAATACCAGACATTAATATTTGATAGCATTTCAGAAATATGAATGAAAAACAAGTTAAAATTAACGTCGAAATTTGTTATTTCATTTGACACATGATACTGCAGATATTTTTAGGAGAAATTTTATTTAAATAATTTTTAAGTAATATGGTGTGGGAAATTAAGGCTTTTATGAGATCTGTGTAAAGTAATTAATTTCTATTAAATGATATTTGATTGTAACACATTTTTACTATCCCAAAATATTGAATTGTCTTCGAAAATGTCATGTCCCTGGGCTGATGTGAATTTATATATCACGGATCCGTTTATGCCAGATTTGTGTCTGGTAAATTTTGACACGCTGTTTCCGTTTATATTGTTCGATTTCGGCTTTCTGGTCATTCTTACGGTTTACTCTGATGAGTGCAAGACGAAAAGTTTTAGTATGCCTTTCTTCAACGCTATTCTCCATGCTGTTTATGCAGGTCCTATCATTTCAGTTTAAATCATTTTTTTCATAATAAGACATTTCTTTGTTTAGTTTTATCTAATGATTAAGATAATGTGAAGCAAATTCTTTCAAAAGGGATCAGCACAAATCACAATTATTATAACTATATGATAAATGTAAAATATATCAGGATTTTATCAATATGATAGTTGAATAAATTTGTAGGTTTTCACAGGAAACTAACTAAATGTACATTATTTGCTTTGATTTCCTTCCCGTTTGTCTTAATATAGGAGAAGGACTCGTCAGCTCACTCAGGTAAGTTGAAATTGTCTACATGTACAATTCATAGTAATCAGAATCATTATTTCTATCTCACTCTGTATGAGTATTGATTTGTTCCACTGGATTGCAAATAGTGCCATTTATAATCAATATAACTTACAGCATAATAGCATATGTAGAATGAATGGTATTTGGTCATGTATGTTTTTTTCATCTGTATGTGATCAGTACAGTGTATATGAAATCAAATTATATGACAATTGCAAGAAAGGTTACTAATGCTACCTCCTTATTATTTATCTTCAATGTAAAATCATACTCCTCGTGACTGATATTGGTCACAGAATTCCACTATTTCTCGCTATAACTCTAGTCAAGATTTAGGTTTAACAGATAAAAGGGTTAAAAATACAAGAGCCTCTTAAAATAGTTTGGAGCTGATAATTCCCACTCAATAAACATGTTAATATTGTTAATGATAATTACGATGTCGTATTATATTTATATATTTCTTAAATATACATGTAGAAGTATACCTGCATTTAAAAGAAATCTCTTTCTCTCATTCACCTATATATTAAATAATTCCTCTCAATATGTCTCTGTACCTCAGAGTAGTTTACTAGATCGATGACACACTGCAAATGCTGTATTTGTTATTATTTATCATATCATCATATTTTCTGTCTCTTATTATCGTTTAGGAGAATGGAAGACCAGGTCATGAGATTGTGGATGAGATCAGTCGCAGTGATGCCTACGATGATCATATCAAAGGTACTGTCTACGTGACGTACGAGACGAGGGATGGCACTGCTAAACAAGGGACTGAGTTCACTCACTCACAGGGCAAACTGGTATGATATTGACCTGCTTACACATTTAAAGAACAAATCCTGATGGTAGTTTGGTTTGGTTACCCCCCCCCCTTTCACATTTTAAATGCTTTACTGTAAAACCGCAAACTTTCGCGACATAAAATATTCACAAATCGTTAATGACAGCCAAGTTTGCGGCAAGAAACTAATTTTATGTTTTTTCAAGTATGATTTGATTCTTTCGCGGCATGAAGCTTTTGTGAACCTGGACCAGTCGCGGAGTTTCATTCTTGCAAATATTTCTGGTTTTACCGTATAATACCCATTTTTTATGCCTTCCTTCTTATTGCTAGGGATTTAGTGTCATACACAAGTACATGTATCTATCAAAATTGAATAAAAGATAATATTTTGCAAAAAGAAGACATGTATTGTACTTTCATCACATTCATACTATGAATTCAATGTTTACGGTGATGTATGCCAGTATCTCCTTTAGGTTATCACATTAAGTTTATGATCTATCATGATTTTGTATTTAGATCTTATTTCAATACCCTAAATACCACTCTATAAACCGCACTTTTTTTCCCGCCGAAAAATGTGAAAAGGGTGCGGCTTATATACGGGTGCGGCTTATAAATCGTTATTTACGGTAGATTTTGGGGGATCTCAAGGTCAAAATTTAAAGGTCTATTTTAGAAACTTCAAGGGGACAGTGGTCTATTTGCTATAAAATATCTATTTCCTTGGTGTATTTGATGATTGTAAGTCATCAATGGTAGTTAAGTGTCTTATTTGAAAATAAAATGAAATAAATTTTCTGTCTCCTGTGCTTTTGAAGTGAAAAGATTTGTAATTTGCGGTTTATAGAACTTATTTCGGTACACAAAATGTCACCCCTTATGTTACATACATGTATATCTACAAAAAGACAGCTATGGGAGCCACCGTATAAAAGGACTTTGAGATGTATATTTTAAGGTGTTAAAGGCCAAGTCCACCCTAACAAAAAGTTGATTTGAATAAATAGAGAAAAATCCAACAAGCATAACACTGAAAATTTCATCAAAATAGGATGTAAAATAAGAAAGTTATGGTATTTTAAAGTTTTGCTTAATATCGCAAAACAGTTATATGTACATCCTGCTCAGTATGCAAATGAGGGAACCAGTGACGTCACCGACTCACTATTTCTTTTGTATTTTATTATGTGAAATATAGAATATTTTAATTTCTGCATATTTCACAATTAGGAAGCTCTCATTGAATTGTGTATAGGTTGCAACAATGGCAATTACACATGTTCAGCGAGGAATCAAACTTTGTTTCACATTATAACAAGGAAAAATTAAAATATTTCGTATTTCATGTAATAAAATACAAAAGAAATAGTGAGTGGGTGACGTCACTGGTTCCCTCATTTGCATACTGAGCAGGATGTGCATATAACTGTTTTGCGAAATTAAGCGAAACTTTAAAATACCATAACTTTCTTATTTTACATCCTATTTTGATGAAATTTTCAGTGTTATGCTTGTTGGATTTTCTCTATTTGTTCAAATCAACTTTTTGTTAGGGTGGACTTGGCCTTTAAGGCAATGAGAAAACTTCTGCAATTCAGTTATATTGATTTTCATTGGCGAAATATGGGGGAGGAGGAGAGCCAAAACAGTTATTTGTCCATTTGTCTTTGTCTTTAATACTAGAGTATGTAATTTTTGCTACTCTAGGTTTATTTCTTTTTTTTTGCATGAATTATTCTCAATCCATTGTCAATAGGTATTCACTGAGACAGAATGGAAGAAGACGATCACCATCCCCATCATCAACGACACCCAGTACGAGAACGACATGGAGTTCTATGTCATACTCAAATCACCCGAAGGAGGGGGAGCGTTAGGGGATCCAAGCGTCACCAGGGTGACAATCATTGATGATGATGGTGAGTATGGAGACTGGTAGTGGTAGTGGTGGTGGTGGTGAGCATGGTAGTGGAGTGGTGGAGATGATGGTGATGATGATGATAATGATAATGATGATGGTAGTGATGGTGATGGTAATGGTGATGGTGATGGTGATGGTGATGATGATGATGATGGTGATGATGATGATGATAATGATGATGGTGATGGTGATGGTGATGATGATAATGATGGTGATGATGATGATGCTTGTTATGATGATGATGATAATGATGATGGTGATGGTGATGGTGATGATGATAATGATGGTGATGATGATGATGCTTGTTATGATGATGGTGGTAATGATGATGGTGGTGATGGTGATGAAACTGATGATAGTAATGATGCTGGCGATGGTGATGATGTTAATGGTAGTTTTAACACACACTACTAGGTAGATTTCTATTGTTGATAATTTAAATGTTCATATATTTTGTATGAATACGAAATGGATGAATTTTTAATTTCATATTGATAAATCTTTGTGATCTTCTCTCATCCCAGTGCCTGGCGAGTTCTCCTTTGATTCACCAACTTACACAGCTGATCTTGAGAAGGGTATGGTTATAACCACAGTGAACAGATCCAAGGGATTTGATGGGACTGTCACTCTCCAGTATGCTACCATGTAAGTCATTATAGCTTCCTTATAGCCAAAATCATTTTTGAAAACACATAACACTCATGTCCTCCATAAATGGGTACCCCCAGAAAGCAGAGTGAAAGGTTATTCAATTGATTAGGTATATTTTATTAAGTCTACCTGGTAGATCATTACTGTAGCAGTATAGGCATAATTATAGTCATGGCCCAGCCTTGACTCCCCTCCCCCTCGCCCATTGACCTCAATTATTATCATCGTACTTAATCTAGTCATTTTTTGCTTTTCCAAGCAACATATTAGTGCACAATAAACAATTCAAAATGATGTTCAGCCAGCTTTTCTTAAAATACAGTTCCATTGCCAGGACTCATAATACCTGTAATCATACGGGACCTTGAGAGACCTTGCTCGCTTTTTGTCTACATATTCTTTGTAGTTAAGAACACCTTTAATATGTAATACCACATTATTCTTCCTGTTCTGTACAGTAGACTGACCTCACAATGGTTTTACAGCTGATTTGTTGTTTTTCATAGCAATATCCAAAAATGGAAAATAATCAGAATTGCTTGAGCCCTCAATCAAAAGGAGTACAAAGCTTTAATCAGAATGCTAGCTCTGTAATTATCTTTCAGTAGAAGTTGACTTTCAATCATTAGATGTGTGTATAATATTTAACGAATATCTGTGTTGTATCCATTCTTTTTGGATGAACTCAAGTGGAGCAAACAAAAGATGCTGATTTTCAATCTACCGAGGTCTCGTACATTCCAAGGTTGTTGTGAATGTACTCAACTAATTAAATAATTTCAGTATTTTGTGACAGTAAACCTTCTCTACTTCCTCTTAACTAGATTGCTCTTACGAGGAGTTGTCATGGTAACCTCTTTGGGATGTTTTGTGTCAATATATTCCGCCATAAGAAAGTACAGTGTTTTTTGTGGAGGAGGGGGATTTCTCTACGTAATTAGTTGTGTTGGATATTACTCTGATAAGTAATTGTGTAAATATATCATTGTTTGATTTCAACAAGGTGTATAAACAATGCCTGCCTGTGGGATAATTGTCTGGATGCATAATGTAGAGATGAGTGGGGAATCCTAACATAGACCCCGTTTACACAGAGACTGAACTCGACTTTAGTCGAATTTGAACTCGAGTTCATTTGTGTGTAAACAGGGTAGTCGCAATTAGAACTCGAGTTCAAAACTCGAATTCGAATGACGACCCAGAGCAACTTTTATCGAATTCAAACTCGACTATTATCAAATTTAAATTCGCTATTTGCAGTGTGAACGGACACGTAATTGAAAGTCGACTAGCAGTGACCCCGTCATACGTCACTTCCGGTATCGTTAAGCGCTTAGCATCGCTAAGCGTCGCATCAGTAATACAAGCGTCATTCAACAAGTGAACCACAACGAACGACGACACATTCACCGAACTGGCTTGATTCAATCCACCACGCGCTCATCATATCTGCAAATATTCGTTCATAATTTTGTAATTCCGACGTAAAATCATACGAAACCATATCAAAATGGCTGCGCTTACAATACTCGCTACCGCCATTTTGAACTCACTCGCGGGGTTTTCACAAATTTAACCCGGAAGTTGATTATCACGATATTCCCACCAAGCGAGGGCGTAATCAAGTCGAATTCACTTTCCTTCTGAATTCGAGTTCGTCCAACGCTTGGTGTAAACAGCCCACCGAAAAATAATTTTTGCTAATCCAAGGTCGCAATTGAATTCGCTGTCGAATTTGAACTCGAGTTCACTCTGTGTAAACGCGGTCATAGGCATGATGAGTTTGTACATTTTATGTATATGTTCTCAGAAACATAAAGGATTTGCTTATATTCGTGGAAGATATTATGTATAAATTTGCTAGATATTGTCATGAGAGGAAGCGGACGATTGATAATGAGAAAGTAAGGAATATAATGAGAAATACTAGAGAATAAAGGAAAAAATGAGGGTTCATTGAAAAAGTCATGTACTTGATGGACTGCTGCAATCGCATTGTTGATACACTTCTTGCACAAACCAAAATCATGTGATCATTCGCTGTAAAACCAGACATTTTCAATCTAGATTTCATATCAAACTTATGCTTGCCCCATTGATAAATTTCTCATGATGGGATTTTTAAGTCCTGTCATTCGTGTCATGGCAGATTTACTGTCATTCGTGTCACTTCAGATTTGAATAAACTTTTTCGGATAGTGGATTACATAGTTAATACCTACATCAATTGTATGTAAAATTTAATTTAGTTTATATCTAACATGAGCATGAAACTTAACAGTACTCCTGATTTACATAATTGTATACTTTCATGCTTAATGATATGATTTTTTTTCTTCATTTTTCTGTTATCTTATAGGGATGGTAATGCAAAGGGCGATGTGAATTTAGAAGGTGGAGCTGACTACCGGTCCATGACAGGAACACTGTGCTTCAAACATGAAGAGAAGAGCAAGACCATTGAGATACCGGTTAACAAGGAATCAATGGTAAGATACTCGGTGCTTCTTGTGTTTTTACTTTTAATACTGACTAAAAGAGAAGCAAGAAATAGGGAAGTATTTATCAGCTTATTTATAAAGTTGTCCGAAGTTTTTCAAGATTTGTTTAAGTTAAGACATTTTGTACCACAATCTATACTTATTCTCTTGTATAAATTGTTTATACAAACACATATACTTTATGGAATTGAAGTTTGGGGGAATACGTTTATATCAAACTTGAATTGTATTGCGATTAGTCAAAAAATGGCAATGCGAGCAATCACCTTTAGTCCACTGAGAAGTGAATCAAGAGCTTTATTCCAAAAACTTCAAATAATGGATATTTTTCAGCTACGCATTCTCGCAATAAATACATTCGTATACGATTTGCTAAATGGATATTTACCACATTCCCTGGTGAATTACTATCAGAATATACAGCATATTTATTCAACAAGAGGAAAAGAGAATGGACTGCTTTATTTACCAAAATGTAGGACAACTCTTGGTCAATTTGCAATTTCTTTTGTGGGAGCTAAATTATGGAACTCTTTGCCTAAAGAAATAAGGGAAAAGAAATCCAGAAATACATTTCGAAAACACCTGGTGCGTTATCTTTATGACATGTAAATATCGTATATTGTTCATACACGTATTGTACTAAGTTCATGCGATTATGGATTATAATTTACAGTACCCATATCTCATTTATTTTGTTCTAGTTCTCTAGTCGAAAAATTTGCCAAAGAGTTAAAAGGATCAATAACAACTAGCACCTGTGCTATCTTTTGATCCTTTTAACAACTCCATACTGTACACTATACACAAGTAAGATATGTAGAACAGAAACAACTAGGCATGTACATTATGTATCAATCGTGCTAATTCTTGTTTGCATGTCTTGCTGAATAACTTGTACTTTTGTAACAATATTATAATGATACTTGTATAATATTAATGTTAAGATATGTTCTTTTTTATATTATATTCTTAGTATAATCATTATTGTAATATGTAAATGTACATATGTTGTTGTTAATAAAACTTCAAACTTCAAACTTCAAAAAAACTTCAAAGATGTTTGTTTGAGTTATAATGAGCCCCACCACACTCCAGCTTTGTACAGGATATCAGATGTGCCTGATTGGACAAGAGATGGGGCTGTTTCCTGGGCAGAATTTTATATATTGCAAAATCTGTAGTGTGGTCAAACATGACTGCAGTGACAACCAAGAAGTGTCTCTTCAAACCTGCATTAGTGTTCACTCATTCACTACACCCTTCTTTTATCCTTTGAATGATCTGGGGAGCGTTTCATGAAAGTAAGTTGTCAGATGTTTTATCCGACAACTGTTATAAGCTACTGAAATCCTTGCATCTGATTGGCTTAGAGCAAATTTGTCGGATAAAATATCTGACAAGTCCTTTCATGAAACGCCCCCTGTGCATACAAGGTTGTCTGTATATCTGATAAAAATCCATACTGATAGATAGATTGATAGATGGATCAATTATATTTTGCTTAATTTGATTGGTGTATTTTGTAAACCACATTTATGTTGGTTTTATAGAAAAATGAAGTTATTTAATGCAACTCTCGGAGTTGGACATTGTTCTTGAATAAAATTAAAATATGTCAATGGTAAACTTAAAGATATTTTTCTCTTTGTAATCTTCTCTGCAGGGTTTGAAGAACTTTGTCATAGTTCTAAGGAATCCTAGCATTGGAGCCAAGCTTGGAGAACACAGTGCAGCTGTAGCCAACCTAAGACCAGGTCAGGTTTCTATCACTACTTATATTCCACTAATGATAAATGAAAAAGTGATTCAGCCTGTGTCTGAATATTTTCCAAAATGACTGGGAAAAGGCATGAATAACATTATATAGGTCACACATAAAAGCATTAAAAATAGTACTATTTGAAATATCACTTTCAATGGAAACCCGTAATATAATGTATTTATACAGTGATCCAGATTTTAATTCATGAGCCTTTGGCAATTGAATTAGGAATTCCAATTTCTTTTGGTGAAAAGTTCTTGATTTATGGGTGCCTCTCACATTTTTAGCATTAAGTCCCTTTCAATCTACATCAATATGGTTGGGAAAAAATGTGAATGGCTCAGACTTTGTCATTCCGTTGTATTTTCTGTCCAAGCATTTATTTGAACTCCATATTTCTTGTATCCGCTGCAGATGACATCGGTGAGCGAGTTGCTCAGATTCTTGAAGATGAAGAGGATGCGGAAACATGGTTTGGACAGATCAAAAAGTAAGTGGCATACTAATGTAATGACTGGGCATTCAAGATGCCCTTTATTTATGTTCTATTCTTCTGTGCTGTTGATGATTATGATGATGATGATGATATTGAGGAGATGACAGATGAAGAAGAAGATGATAATGAAGATGATGATGATGATGTTGTTGATAAGGAGGAGGATGATGATGGTGATGATGACTATGATGATGATGATGATGATGATGATGATGATGATGTTGATAAGGAGGATGATGTTGATAAGGAGGATGATGGTGATGATGATGATGAAGACGATGATGATGATGACGATGAAGACGATGATGATGATGTTGATAAGGATGATGATGATGATGATGTTGATAAGGATGATGATGAGGATGAGGATGATGATGGTGGTGATGATTGATGATGATGAGGATGATGAGGATGATGATGATAAGGATGATGATGATGATGTTGATAAGGATGATGATGATGAGGATGATGATGATGATGATGATGATGATGATGGTGGTGATGATTGATGATGATGAAGTTGATGATGCTATTAACATGTTTATTATTTTCTCAACAGTGCAATGACCCTAGGAGGTGACATAGATGATGATGGTAAAGAGGTCCCACCCTCTAAGATGGACTGTCTTATGCACTTCATTACATTCTTCTGGAAAGTCATGTTTGCCATCGTACCACCAAGGTAAGTTGACTCTTACTTAGCAAAAAGTCCCTGTAGAATGGATGAAGTAAATCTTCAAATACCATAACAATTGCAAGGTCCATTTTTCTTGTGACTTGTGCACAATTTCCTTCAGGTATCATTTATGTGAATTTATATTTAGGAGGTTATGTAAGTGAGTTGAAAATAACTTAATGTGAATTTTTTTCATTGTTTTGCTGATAATTGTAACAATTATTTCATTTCAAGGGTATAAGAAAATTGATTGCTTAGAGATATTTGTAATGAAATGTATGTGTGATTTATTTTGACCAATGCATGTCTCTGAGTAGAAATACTGACATATTTCATGTATATGAATACAACGTTGCTATGATGTGATGCACCCGCGCTTGTGTTTGGCCTCCGAATACGCACCTAATAAAAGTGTGATCTCCATACTGACTCGTCTCAGAAACACCTCAAATGCACTGTTTCATTATTAGCAGTATACGACCCAACTTAACCCCTTCCATGCCACCAGATTTTTGAACAATTGCCAAAAACGAACATTCAAGAGTTAAATATTAACTTTCAATGCGATTTCTCTTGAGCAAACTGGGCAAAGATATATTGCATAGGAATAAACATTATATTGATGGCACAAGTTTCTGTATGAGGAAGGATTTGCAAGCCATTCTGAGCCTAAACAAAATGTTCAACACTCAAATTTTTGGGCAGGATTTGCCGCCCACGGCATGGTAGGGGTTAACATGGTGGCAGCGGTGGGATATGAATTGACTATGATCATATTTATCATGATTGTAGTCTGGCTTGTGTACATAACGTATGTTGACATGTTTTCAGTGAATTGATATAATTTTCATTCCTCTTGTTTCGCAGAAATTATTTTGGAGGCTGGCCCGCTTTCTTGGGATCCCTAGTATTCATATTTGGACTTACAGCTGTGGTTGAACAGGTACAAACCTCTCAGTTTTAATCAAAATAAAGTCCTTACTATTCCCTCCCTCCCCCCCCCCCCCCATCTCTTCTCTTTGGTACTCATTCTAGTTCATACTCTCCTTTTTCATTTTTCCCATTTTAGTTTGTGTGTGTTCTCATCTGGAACCAGTAAATCAATATTTTTCACCTAGATGGACATTTCTTTTTTTCTTTCATATTGTGACAGAGATTATAACATAGTCATTATAATGTACGTTAGGAAAAAGTTATTGCAGAACTATTTGTCAATGGTGAAAGATACTACTGCTGATAGTGATGTTTCATGTCATTATTTTGCAAATTATTATAATACTCCTGCGACAGAAAGTAATTTGCACAAATTCTAAAAATAGAGTTAAGATGGATTAAGACAAAGAATTGGTAATGGAATGTAGAATAATGTCTCATTTAAGAAATTGAAATGTATTAGCTATTGCATTATTCCCCAAAATGGGACATAGACACTCTGTAAAATTCTGTGATTTTTCTTTTATTACAATAGTATCATCTAATTATTTTGTCAAATAGTTAGAAAGTTTTACCGTGGACATCTCTGATATAACCATGACTCTACGTTCTTGCCAGATTGCTACTTTGCTGAGCTGTGTTGCACTAATAGAGCCCAGTGTAGCAGGTATTACCATCATAGCCCTTGGGACCAGCGTACCAGACACGTTCGCTAGCCGAACAGCGGCCATTCAGGACCAACACGCTGATGCTGCCATTGGCAATATCACAGGTAAAGTCCAATCATGGATTAATAACATAGGCAGTGGACAGGAATGTCTTTTGAACAGCTAACTAGAATGGCTGAAAACAAGAATTTATAACATGTGTCTGAAGATCCATCGCATTATCACCCCAATAGCCCCTAAGCTGTTGGACATAGATACACTGATAGATAGATAGGTCGATCGATCGATCAGTCGATCGACAGATAGATAGATGAATTTCAAAAGCAAAACTTTCCTTGAATACTCCACCATATCATCTGATGGAGGTATCATTTGTGTTTGTGCTAGATACCTATTTCCCATCGTGCTGCATTTCATGCTGTGCCAAAGATGTTCTGAAGCTGCTACAAGGAATATTTACAGGAATTTTATCTTTTTAAGAGCTCACACTGTAAAGTATTGCGACTTTACAGTGATCTTGATCTTTTGTCCTTCAGATATTAGGCTTTTACTTTGGGGCTGACTTGCATTTGAATTCCATCATATTGAATACTAAGATATTTTTACTACTGTTGCAACACCCTGTTCACATTTTAATCTGTTTTATCTGTTCCTTCTTGCTACAGGTAGCAATAGTGTGAATGTATTCCTTGGCCTTGGTCTACCGTGGATTATCAAGGTCATGTATCTCTACGCCAACACAAACACACCGTACTATGTGGGAACAGACAATCTGGATTTGGCTGTCATCCTTTTCGCAGGAGTTGGTACATGCTGTATATGCATCATAATAGGGAGAAGATATGTAAGTATACCAGTCTTCCAATGTACATTCTGTGGATAACAATCTGTTTGACCTATAGATGCAGGATGTAAGGTGCATAGATGCAAGTTTGTAAGGTATTTGTTTCATATTGTGGAATACAGGTTCCCATCATTTGTGACAAATGCCAGATCATCATAATTTTTCCTCCATAAAAGAAAATATATTGGTGTGGAATAGTTTTCAAGAACTAACTGTGTTTGTTTCAATGTCTATACAATAAGAATGGTTTGTGTATTTTCATAAGTATCAATCTTTGTGCATACATGTAGGACACTGGGCATTGAGATTTGCATTTTGAAAAGCACTCAGATAATATTTTTATTTTTTATTTATTTATTATGGTATATGATAATTGACCAGCAGCACAGGGGCATGAAGGGGTCAATTTACAATCAGATATACATGTACATATATACATTATCATCATTATCATTACCATCAACATTGTCATTGATATTATTCAAGAAAGATTTTATTTGAAAGTGTATTTAACAAAATAAAAGTGGATCCTGACATGATATCTTTGTAATTACATGGACTGTTTTTATTTTAATTACATTATATCACTTGTCATTATTTTTAGTAATTGTTTTTTTTTTGGTTGTTGTGTCCTTCAGATTGTTGGAGGGGAGTTAGGTGGCAAGAAGTTGACCAAGTATCTGACAGGACTTTTCCTCGTCCTTCTGTGGGTGGTATACGTAGTTGTTGCGTCACTCAGGTCGTACAAGATCATCTAGAAAGTTCAAAGGTCATCTAGGAAGGTCATCCAAGTAATGCTGCTAAGAGAACAGCACAAACAATGGACTGCAAAAAAATATGGTATTTATACGTTTGTAAAGCCTAGTAAATATCATTCAAAGATCGATGGACATATGCTGCAATATCAACACATCGACACGCTGGAGTACCATTGAAGCTGAAGGATGAAATCAACAAATCAACTTGCAAATGTCTTCGGAGTTGTTGTGAAGAAAAGTGAAATTGACACTTGAGGGTGACAAGAGATGATAAGTACACAGACCTGGCTGCAAGCAGGACTGAGAACATCGGAGCTTCAGTGGAATGTCAAGAGTTGTAATTCTCTTCTTAGAAACCAGAAACAGAATAGAATTATGGTGAAGTCTGAATAGATGCAATCTTCCTGCGATCTGAGCTTCTCCAACTCATCACATGGATGCCCTTGTCCTGCTGGTCTTGAAGCATACTTTAGAACGACTTTGAAGCAGTCGAAAAGCAGCATTATTGGACCGAGAATACCATAATTGCCAAACTAATTTGCTTTGAACAGTTAACCAATATGCAAAAAACAGAATGAGAGTATGGGGTTTAGTTTTATGGAATGCCTTAAAGCATTCTATATAATTTAAGCGTCCCTGTAGTCAGGAATCATCAATGTGTGCTGTTGCAGTTTTATTTTTCTGACATTTTAATTCTTTTGTGTGAATATTTTTGCTATCTTTTCTAAAACATTCCATTTTTAAGTGTATAGATTGAAATTAATGGATGAAGGTCGCTTTACTGACATTTTAATATTACGGCCAGAATTGATAGGGTAGAATGATATGTTACGTTCCAAGTATATAAGTATCGCAGATGCATTTTAGTAGAACGGTCTGTTGATTCTGAAATTTCTTTTATTTATTTGAATAAATAATGTATTTAAGAAATCAATATTGCAGAAAAGGCATGTAGAAATGAAAAGTTTAGAAACAACTTAAATATATGTGAATGTTTTTTTTCTGTATTTTTCATACCCTACTAATATTATAGCGTTTACTACCCTTTTGGAATATATTTTAAAATAATATTTTAATATATTGACATAAATTCATAGAGAATAATGGATGAAAAATGTATGTCAAAGTATAAGTTATGAAAGGTTGACAGTTTTTAATGACACAGATTTTAAGTACTTCATAAGAATGCTTTATTTCGTGGTAACTTATTATATCGATGTCAGTTGATGTTAGGGTCATTTCATGACAGCTATTGGAAAATGTAAAGAAATACATATGTATTACACTATATCTGCCTTAATTATTGAATGAATTATGTAGTCTTCTAGAAAGCAATTTATAAACAACTGGTTAATAATTCAGTAAAGTTTATTGCATTCTTATGAAATATATTTCCAAAGTACAGTGTGAATTTTTATATTTCATTCTTTATTTGGAACTTATAAAAATGAATAGCAACATAATTATGCTCTTGTGTATTTAGCTGTTTTGAAATTGTATACCAATCTTACTGTTTCAGAAAAGGTCATTTTTATCAGGATATATTCATAGTATTTAATCATGAAAACAAATCAGAAGGTGTGTATTACCAGTTATTGGTAGTATATAACATATACCGATACTTGTTTAAATCTATTATCTATTTATCAACAATTAAAAACAATAACGTAAATCTTTGGTTTTATCTTCAGTTATATCAAAAATATCAAAAATGCTATTAATTAGTGGCATTATTTTTGCGATTCACAGGTTGGAAGAGTTCCATTACTTACCTGTAAAATAAAAAAAAAATATATGTTTTCATATGCATACAAGTAAAATCAAACAAGGATTTTAGAATTTTTATTGGAAAGTGTCACAGAGACATAGAATTGTCAAAATAGGGTGTTGTACCACAGATCATATCTTGTTTATCTCCATGCGACTGTCAAATCTGAGTAAAATGACAGTTATGAAATGTTAACTAGCGCAAATTTATTTGAAGATTTTATTTTCGTTGCTTTAGGATATATGGGTAATATTAGATTTGAATATATAAAGTTTGAAGTAATTTGAATGTGTAGAGAATTAAATGATTCATTTGATATACGATTATATTTTAAACTGTAAATGCAGTCATGCGCTCAAATGAGTACGAACATTCTGATGGATGTTCAGGTTTTTATTATGAAATTATCAACATATTCAGAGTTGTTCATCTTTTATTCTCCTTCATCTATGCATCAAATTTGAAAGTTATCAGATATATTTATTGAATATGCCCAGCATACGTGTGCAAATGTAGTAAGTTTCAAGAACATATTCTTACTCTTTTCACTATCTAACCAAAGTTTGTGAGTATACTTGTATGTCCAGTCGGTAGTACATGATATTGATGAAGCAAAGCTGTTGATTACTTTACATAGTTTAATAATCTTCGTAGTAGTAATTTGTACATATTTTCTACATTTCTCCTGTATATAATAAGCATGTGTTGAGGTGACGAATTGTAAATTGTAAAAATATATTCCATTGCATGATGCCTAGAGCGTAAATTAATGGGGTTTCCCCCAACATGCCATGTACATGTAGATATCATTTACAAGTGGATTATGATAACGACTAAGTCTTCATATATTAACAGTTAGTCTTTCAAACAAATAAGGAGAAAAAGAGAGTAATGTTTTTTGTTGCTGAATTGCGGACAGTTGCAATCTTAACATACTTGTATTATGAATATTCAATCTTTTATTGCATTGTACTTAATCAAAATGATTAAGTATTATTTTAGCACTAATCTTTCTCTTTTATGTAATAGTATTTTGAATCATGATTGGAAGCTATAGAGAATTGGTTATGGCTTGATGCTGATTTGCAGAAAGAAGAAATGTTGCTGTTCAGGGACTGATCAATTCCAAAATCAAAATCAATCACTGTCAAAGTAAAAAAATCAATGAAAAATTGCTAAAAAAAGTGATTCAAATCATGATATATATAATAAATATATGAATAAATTATCCTGTAACAGGCTGTTATCATTATGGTATGAAATTAATGATAAAACAATGCACAGAATGTTTAAAATCCCAAGGTTTAACAAAAAAAATTGTGTGACGTAGTTGACAAAATAATATATTACAATAGTTCAAATACAATGATTGTTTCTGGACATCTATAGTACTGGTACAGGGAGAAAATGAAAGTAAACATTCACAATTTTTTGTATTCTCTGATTTGGCTACTACCATAATACTTAAGGTATATTCCAAGCCTTTTTTATGGAGTTAAGAATGGTAAATTGAATGTTCCCTATTTAATTCTTTGGACATTTTACCGACCCTTATTAATGTAAAGCTGAGTTGAGGTGAGTTTTTATTAGTAGGAAAAATGAAAATTTACTATCCTCTTTACTAGACCCCTTTTTGTTATACTGGAAACGTATTATTGTGACAAGGAATGATGGTTTCTTTAAAAATAAAATGGTAGCATCATCAGCAAGAAAGTTTGAGAAACAAGGAAACGTCTTTGAGACATTTGAAAAGCATGTTTGTGACAGACTTAAAAGCCAGGTGTATGTGCCCGTATTGGACATTATTGTTTTCGTGTTGTGTGTGATTCTTTTAATATTAACAGCAGGACTCGAGTCTTTGTATGCCTTTGTGCAGTCCATACTAAAGCAAATTGCATGCTCCTAATGTCCAGAAAATAGTACTTACCAGTATTTATGTAAATAGTATGTTGACATGTAACAGGTACATATTATATGCAATCTCAAATTACAATCCTTCTCAAACCCAACACAAAAGCAAAAGTCACACAGAAATGATTAGCAGTTTGAATATGCTTTGTGAAATTTAAAGGTAATACACATTGTTGGTTGTAGTCTTCGATTTGGTGAAAATGTGATTTTCTGGGTACATCTACATGTAGACAGTCTAAGACCTGATCGATAATCAGTTTTCTGCAGTTGGCTTTGAAAGTTTACAGAGGACATTATAGATCAGGTTCATCTGTGTGGTTGGACAATATACATGTTATACACTTAGAATTCACTGTTCTGCTTTCCATTTCCTTGTATTTTAAAATTTTAAAATTTATCAACACGAATAGATTGGGAATCGTGTTTGGGAAATGCACGTTTTGAAACAATTTCATAGGCATGATATTCATGATTGAGTGAATCTGCCACAACACGAGAAATCATTGTTACAGATAAACCCTAAAAATCATTGACGTGTGATTTCTTGAAAATGCAAGCAATGCAGAGCAAAGTTTTTAGGGGCTGTTTTCTACTCTCATACAGGTAGTTCTGTAAAGAAATCAGAAAATTAAGGAAATCTGTTTTTAAAAAACACCTTTGACTTATGCCAACACTGTGTGTTACATTTAATATAACACTTACAATTTATTACAAGGGGTTTATGCTCTGTATATTGTATTGTGACAAAAAATGCATTATTTCTCTGTTTCATCATTTGAAATAAGGTAGTTTAGCCTAACGCATTGGCGCATAAAGATGCAGGAAAGAGGCAAAGAGGAAACTTGCTAGTTTTGTCTGTGCTTCTAAAATTAGAATCAGACATATCTGAATAAATATTTTCATATTATTTTGCTTAAAAGTGTTCAATGAGGTACCGGGTAAATACTAATTCTACATCCTTATATTTTGGTTCTGCCTCTTTAAAATAAGATTTTGATGTTTGAATAATTTTGTCATATGCACCTTTCCCACATTTTTAAGTGCCACGTTTTGCTAAGCTACCTACATGTACATGTAAGCATACTGGCAAAATGATATAACTATTCTTTTGTGGCCTGTTAGATTAGTGCCAATTTTGATCATGTCTGAGATAATTTGTTGACCTGAAGATGGGGTAGTTGGAAAAGGAAAAAATGCAGTTTTTCTTATAAAAGTACTTCATGTTACTATTCTTCACAACAAATTTAGATTTATGTGTATAGAGACTCTGGTTTATGCTGAGAAACATCTAAAGTCAGGATATATGTTTCTGTAATTGTTTTTCAAGGTATACAATGAGATCGGTGCAGGCTTGAAGGTGTACCTTTTAAAGAAGGCAAAGTTACATTATATATGCAAGAAACATCAACAAAGGGGTGAGGTAAATGCTCTACCAAGGTCATGTTAGGATTAGAAGGGCATTTGCGCAAAAGGATGTATATTTCTCAACACCTAATGAACATACGTCCTTCTGGCCCTCAGATTTGAAATCAGGGATATAGATGCATGCAGCATGTATGGTTGCTACATGTACAGTGAGTGAAGAGAATTGAGCATAATTCCTGCTAGTAGTATACTGCAAGGATTCACTTCACTGCATGGATACTTTGGAAAAACTCTTAAGGACTTTCAAAGGACGAGTGCTTTCACTCCATCAGGATGTATTCTTTTCAGAATTTTTCATCAATCACACACCAAAATAATGCATAAGAAACTGACAATTACCCAAACAAGCTCAAAGCTTGTTTACGTTTATGTTTTCTACTGAATTCCTGTGTCAAAGTTTAACCAGGGGAGCGTTTCATCAAGCGTTTTGTCAGTGATTTTCACCGACAAATTTGCTCTCAGCCAATCAGATGCTAGGATTTCAGTAGCTTATAACAGTTGTCGGTAAAAATTACTGACAAATCGCTTGATGAAACGCTCCCCAGGACTTGTTTAGAAAAATGTCATTGGCATTCATTTGTTGATCAGCAATCCCCTCTATCTACCTCTATCTTGTTTTGAAATCGTTCTATTTTATTTCATTTTTTCCTGATTTACTGCTAGGATCATTACAAACTGAAAGAAGACACAATATTGGTATACTACCCGACAGTCAGATTATGCTGAAAGCTCTTCACAACCAATAAGCTCTCAGGCCAGGAAATCCTGGTTACTCAAATGCACACAGAGCATATAATAATGTTGCAAATCTGATCCAAGACACACTAAGACAAATATTTTAAATTTGGACACCCACAAGCAAACATTTGGCACTCTATACTCGGCTCGAAGGTGTATGACTATTGGTGTATGAAATAACGTGAAATTAATTTGTCTATGCACCATTATGAAGATATCTGTAACTGAATTCAAAATAGCACAATGCAGTATAGTTGTTATTGCCTGGATAGTAGCATATCCTGTATGATCATGTCATTGTTATGGAAATTTAGTTGCAACACCACAACTGTTTTTTTTTTCCAGCAAATTATCAAAGGGAACAAATGAGATGCCTCGATTTGTTTCTCTTACATATTTACATTACCCACCTTCCAGAGTTCATTATGCATTCTCTTTCTCACACACAATGAGTAACAGAAACTTAGACTAAGCTCTTGATGACCTTTTTGCAAATTACTGGATAAAATTATTGCTAGGCAGTGGAATCCCATTTAATCAAATTCAATAATCATAAATCTGTTTAATATTCCCCTTTCTCCCACTATTGCTAGTGGGAACCTAAATGTAAATGACTACATTGATAAGGATTAAGAGAGATACACTGGAGAGAGAAAGTTTATTTTATATCACAGATTCTACTTAGATGACAGAAGTTTTCCTTTTATCTTTTGATTTTCTTTTGTGTTTTGCTCAGGAGGGTTTCAGCATGGGCAATAAATTTCTACTATGCTCTACTTAAAAGAATGACTTGTCTGAAGCTGTGTTTTAATTTCTTGGTTGATTGGTGTCTTTTAGACTTGAGTGTGAATGAATGCTACACACATAAGGGATGGAGGAAGGGAGAGAGAGAGAGAGAGAGCGAGAGAGAGAGAGTGAATGCAAGAGAGAGAGAGAAAGCAAAAGTGATAGCAAGAGAGAGAGAGAGAGAATGAGAGAGATGAATAAGGCAGAAGGGTGGAGAGGCAGAGAGAGAGAGAGACAGACAGAGAGAGAGAGAGAGAGAGAGAGGGGGGGGGGGATAAAATGTAAACTGCCCTGTAATGTCAATTATATTAATTCATACTTTCCAACAAGTTTAATGATTTTAGGATCAATGCGCAAAGCACTTGCTTTGTTTGTCCGGGAAGACAAACTTGACAAGAAATTAGCATGTTTCACAAAACAATTGGACTGCTCAAAGCATAAGTAATATTGAATTCTAAGTGAAATCAAAACAATATGCATTTGTAGTTGTAATCTTGTAATAAAGCCACGTGACACCCTGAAATTCTACATAAACACAGATCCAGTGCTTAATTTCACTTAGCATGCTTAATTTATTTCACTTTCTTAAACATCAAAATATATACAATATATGTTTCATAGTTGATTGCAGATAAGAAGTGGGGGAATCATAAAAAGCCATGTCGACTTGTCAGTTGTATAAAATAAAATATGAATAAAAAGTAATTTTTAAAAAATCTGAAGAAGACGATATTTGTAAACACAATTAATATTTGTAAGCCGATAATTGTAACGATCTATATATTCATGATTGAGTAAACCAGACATTTGTAGGTGTTTATTTGTAGGTGATATGCAGTCTCTGCATGGGAAGTGTCGTTGAAACGTAAAGATAGATAGATAGATAAAGCCAGAAATTAAGGGCGACCTTGATTGGTTGAAAGTCGGGTGACGCAGATAATTTCAGTTTCTGATACAATTACGTTTTTTTGTGCTTGGACGCAATTCCTCATGCGGGAGACACCACCGGTCACATAACCATTACTTGGCTCAAATCATGTATTATATGAGTTACTTCTAATCCACCCACAAAACTGTTATACAAATCGGCACTTCATAGCATTTTTTGCTACCAGTGATTTGGGAGATATTATATTGATATAGTATTTTATGTCACAACTTACTGTATTAGATACTTGTAAATAGATGTTTGTAAGTAGATATTTCATTTTTTTCACGACTGGATGTTTGTGAACATCCCACACACTAATCTACACGAGATCTAAGCTACACTCATTCCAGTATTAGGGGTAAGAAATACGGTATATCGCATTACACTCAATTATTTTGGACAAATATATACGTGATATATTTTATTACATTACATTAATTTCATTTGCATTTGCATCATTACTGTGACATTATGTATACCGTTATGATATGTACTTGACTGAACATTGGAATATGATGCAGGGCCTATAGTTGTATACCACTGATAATGTGCTTTACAGTAGCTTCAGGAAGGCCGTTGTAGGCCGAAAAGCTTGTGTGAAATAAACAGAATCAGTGAATTACAGCTACTTCTCTGCTTTCTCGTATGCATCTTCACTCATATATATGTACATATATGTGTGTATATATATATATATATATATATACATATATATATATATATCTTATGTATATATCTTATGTATATATAACTTATGTATATTTGAACATTATTTATGTTCGCATTGTCATGCTATATTCATTTTGTTTTCATTTAATTTTGATTTGTCTTGGTAGACCCTGAAGAAGGCCAAATGAGGCCGAAAGCTTGGAATTAAAATCGAGGTTAACCGAGAGCTACGTCCCGTCTCATTTATATCTCTCACGCTTATGTTATACACATCATGAGACACCGACTACGTTCAAGTCAGGAGACATCTCTCGCACTATATATATATATATTCACATAGGTGTAGTTAAATTTGGAGTTAAGGCATTCAAAAGTCCTCATAGCCCTCATATTACATCAAACCTTTTTCTATTAAGAGACTCCAAACTTGACTACTCACAAAGGTCATTGTCCAGCAAAGATTCAAAGGGATTAGTAAAATACCTGTACCCGCATCTTTCCTCCTCCATTCATCCTTGCTCTATTCGAACCCCCTCTTTCTTTCTTCCATTGTAGAATCCCTTCTATTGAAAGATAGACTAAACTGGACTTGTAATATAAGTTTTCCTGCACATTTTCGTCACCTCTCCATTCGATTTCGTCAGTTTTCAATTCAATTTCGCCAGGAGATTATTTCTCTGTTCAAATCCTAAGTTTAATTTTGTCACATTGTCATTCATATTCGTCAATCGTCAACCAAATTCAACATTAGGCATTGTAATTCGTCAGTTGTCACTGAAATTCGTCTCTGCCGCCAAGCGAGTGCGGAACGGTAGGATCAATTTCGTCATTTTGTCACACAAATTCACTATTTTGTCATTCAAATTCGTCAAACCTGTCAATTGCTTTATGGATTTTATTTTTATATGGCCTTTTTCTAAACCACTTTATTTTTTACTTTCACTTGATATATATATTTGTAGAAATTGTTTTACATTATCACACCATCATCCAAATATGGTTGCTGCTGAAAACAGACGGAGAGGACCATACAATCGGGTCTGCAATCAAGATAGGAATAGAATCATGGAGGCCTTCCTTGGTGAAGATGGAGACTATCTGGAAGTCGCCAACACACTTGGTATCAGGCGACAGACGGCCAGATCGATCATTGTTGTCTACCTGCAGAACAACAGAAGGGATGCTCGGTCGAGAAGAGGTGCCCATCGAAACAAGGTCGACCAGGAGTGCGGGACGAGCTTGCAAGGATCCTGGATAACAACCCACTGCTCACCCTCGTGCAGATCAACGCAGAGCTACAAAGACGCCTTCCACAGAAACCGGCGATCTCCACCAGCACCCTCGCCCGCACACTCGACGGCATGCTGCTGACTCTCAAGCTCGCTGAAGACGTCTCGGGAGGCAGGAACGCCCCGAGGGTGCTGGATCAGCGCGCCGAGTATGCCCAGTGGTTTCTCCAAGAAGGCGTACTGGGACACTGCATCTTCGTCGACGAGTGCAGTTTCAACATATGGACTCGAAGATCCTGCGGAAGGGCGCAGAGAGGACAACCAGCCACACGGGTGGTCCATAACCAGCGAGGTGCGAACTGTAACGTCACCTTTGCGATCTCTAATGAATTCGGACTGATGCAATAACTCCATCCGACTGGCGACAACAACACTTGAAAGTTTCCAGCAATTCATCGCCGAGCTGTGCGCCGAGGCACGTCAGATGATACCTGATGGGAAGTTATCTACCTCATCTAAGACAATGCCCGTCCCCACGTTAACGCCCAGGAGCCAGAGGGTTTCGAGGGCGTGGTCATTCGCCGCACCCCACCGTACTCGCCATTCCCGAACCCGGTGGAAATGGCACATTCCGCATTCAAGTCAGCTGTCAAGCGTAATCTGAGTCTACCTGAGTGGCAGACAATTAAGACTAGGGGATCGTGATGCGGCCAGGGAAGCAGGGGTCAATCTTCAGACTTGGTGAGCAAGATGCGTCCAGGAAGTAGCAGAGGCCAACGTTGAAGTCATCACTGCGGATAAGTGTGCACGATGGTTTCATCACACACAGACCTACCTTGCCCGATGTATCGCACGCCAAGAGATCGCAGGACAGATGTAAACAAAGACATATTGTGTCACTTTTTAATGTATGTCTGAGCATAACTGAAGTGGATATTGTGAAGATATGAGTGAGGTTGTGTGCGCTGTAAACAGAAAATGTGTTTTTATGATTGAATCAACTGAAATGTTGCAAGTAAATGTAAGAATCACAACATTAATTACGCTGTATGTCTGAGTGACGATTTTGATTGAAATTCTGACGAAAATGAATGCACATAGACGAAATTGATTATGCTTTATCTTGCCCAGCCACTGTGACCGACGAATTTGATTTGCAATTGACGAAAATGAATGAAGTTTAACGAAATTGATCGACCAAAGACGAAATTGAAAGGAGCATTCGCACATTCCAAAGTGTCCCGGACGAAATTGAATGCACATTTTATAAAACTGTTTGACGTTTTGACGAAAATGAGCGGGAAAACCTATAGTACACGTCATCGTACTCTATTTATATGTGCATAATATTCTTGTATATAATCTGCCAAAGATTCAAACTTCATGTTATAGAGTACCGAAGTGTAACGTCATCAAATTTTGATTTTTGTATTTCAGTATTTTTATGACCATATTTAGGTAGAGCATGATGGAAAACGTTCAGACATCAAATTTGACATGAATCAGTTCATGGTGGCCCAAGGTATGGCTATATGAATATCTAATTAGCCCCAATGAAGTCAGTGTAAATTGGCCTGGTTCTTAATAGTTTAGAACCAGGCCAATTTAACACTGACTTCAATGGGGCTAAGGAGGTATTCATGCAGCCATATCTCGGGGCCCAATGAGCCAATTGCCATAAAATTTGGGCTCTGGATGTTTTTCACCATGTTCCTTTGAGATATGGTATAAAAAAATGTCAAAATGAAAAAATAGCTTTTTGTGACGTCATCACTTCGGTACTCTATTCCACCTGAAGAAATAAACGAAAACGCGTGTGGAAACCTTTTTACTGCTGTGTCTTATTTGTCTCTGAGTGAACTTTTCATTTACTTTATATAGGCATATATATATATATATATATATATATATAACTCTAAAGGCTACATTAGGAGGACAGTTTTTGTCTTATTTCTATGCTCAACTGTCCACCTAATGTACCAACTGTCTACCTAATGTAGGGGGCGCTATTATGACGAAATAAACCGCATTGTTGTGTGTCCACCAATTGTACCCTTTAATAAAATATACATAATAATATATTATAATATATATATATATACACACACAGCCCTGGAAAAAAATTATTAGACCAAGCTTCAATAAGCTGAATATATATGCATATATATATGTGTGTGTTGTATATATATAGAGAGAGAGAGAGAGAGAAAAGTGTGGTTATGGGTACTTATAACAATAAAAATTCGAGTATACCCATTAATCAACTATATCCTTTTATTTTGTCCATAGACAAGACAAATATGAAAACTATATACATTTCTTTTTAAGAACAAAATATAAACATAATTTGCTCGTAATATTTTTTATTACAGCTTGTTTATATACTGGGAGATGAATTAATTCTATTTTATAAAAGCGACCCTACATATAAGATTTTTTTAAAGTACATATGAGTATATATAATGAAGCTGAATACAACAAGAAGTGAAAACACAAAGAATTAAAAAGCTGTTGTCATAAACAAATTATATCAAAACCAATAACTTCCTAAATTAATTTTAAATTAAAATATTTAATATATTACAATTATCTTTTATAACAAATACAAAAATTACAAAAAAGGTTATATATTAATAAGAATAATGATAATGATGAGAATAATAATAATAAAAATAATAATAATAATAATGATAATAATAAGGATAATGATAATAATATTAATAACAATAAGAACAAAACAAATATTAATAATGATAATGATAATAATATTGGGTGTGTGTATACAGCAAAAATTGAGAATAGCATGAAAGTAAATTGGCTTGCACATAACAACAAAGACTAGGCCTATATCAAATAAACTGAAAGATCAATGCAAATCTAAAATATGAAAGCATACATAGATGACATAATCCTGTATTACAAATTAAAACCAAGTCTTTAGAATTGATCAATTATAGAAATTAATTAGAAATTAATATTGATGGGCCACAAGCCACCACACATTCAAGCAGTGAGACGGTCTGTATATACCTGTATTTTATCTTATATTTTGATGACAAAACTTACTTTTCCCTACGAGAAAGTGTCATCATCTTTGAAACTGGAAAGTTAAAGGGCAATCCAACCTTGGTAATAAGTTGATGTGTGTGAAAGCAGAAAAATAAGAAAAACAGGATGGTGAAAATTTGAAAGAAATCAGACAAGGAATAAGAAATTTATGGATGTTTGAAAAATGAGATCACTACATCAATGCGAATCTCAAAGTGGCAATTCGGTGAGTCGATTGTGACACTTTTTAGTACTTGTGGACAACTCTCCCGTTTGTCGTACACAAATTTATCATTAATTTGCGGTTTTCTCCGAAGTGCCTTTATCCTCGGGGCAGTACTCAAAATATATTGGAGATAGCTACTTAGTAAAACATTTTGGGAAAAAATGACATTGTAATAGTCCATTTGTGTGTTGGAGCAAATGGGGGAGTTGTCCGCAACTACATCACAGGGACATTACCTATTCGGCCAATTTGAAATTCCCATAATGTATAGTGATTACAACTTTAAAAAAAAATCATAACTTTCTTACTGCTTGTCCGATTTTGTTCAAACTTTCACTAATCTGCCTTTCTGATTTTTCTTAAGGCTGGATTTCCCTTTAAGTGATATTCGATCAGGAGATTTCAGCGCATCCGCACTAGCGAACTCCCTTTAATTAATACCAGATAAAGTTGGAGTGATCTTGGGTGGACCAAATTTGGTTTTAATTTTTATGGATTGAATCTTCCAAATATTTCCTGCCCAATAATCTATCATAAGTCCACATTGTTGTTCAAAGATTCCAACAAATCTGTGCGACCGCTCAATGGTCCCACACACCTCAATCTTGACTAGACCATTTGGCTCACGGCGCCCTCGAGTTCCTTCCCTCGTCAAGTTGGGAATGAAACGCAGACCTTTTTTTTGCACCAGGCTTCCTAATTCGGAAGCGATCACTCCTGAGCCCTGGAAGACTTCTTTGTGGGGTTGAGATTCTTCTAACACCTCTATTGTTGTTAATGTGGAATAACCCATGAAGTGGTGAGGGCCCCAGTCACTGGTAGATCCAGCAGGCTGACTCGGGTGAAGATGGTTGAGTTCCGTGAAGAACTGTTTTGAGTATTGTTCTGCTTCCTTCTGGCACTGGTCAAACGCTGGCACTGCGAACTGTGGAGTTGATTTGATCATTCATTTTTACAAGCTGTGCTTTTCCTTAGGTTCTCCCATGATACTGCTTTTTTCTATTGACTAATGTAAATTTTCCACTTTTGACTGTATGTACATGATAGATTCGAAATTTTGAACGATGTATGCTCACCAATTGTAATGTTCATGCATATGCAATTGTAATGTTCATGTCAGATTTCTGCAGTCATGTCAGATTTCTGCAGTATTATGAAATAAATTCATTCATTCATTCAGTCATTCATTCATTCATAATGCTAGAAGTGGAATTACTTGATTTAGATTGGAAAACCATTCATAAATCGATATTGTAAAGTTTATAAGCATCTAATACAGTTTTTGGCTGTATATTTGTTTTGTTTTGGCTGTATATGGAGGCGCGATTGTTCAGTAGTAGAGCAGTGGTCTCGTAACTGGAGGACCCGGGTTCGAAACCAAGTGAATGCGTAAGTGCCCTTTGGTAAGGCATTAATCCTCATTACCAAGTCCCTCGGAGAGGACTTAAAGGCGTCGGTCCCCTGGTTGTTTAGGGGATTAGCATGCATGCTTTCTTTAGTAGTCATGTAAATAAACCATCAAACCACTGTTATTGGGTTTTCTCCACATCTTTGATTAAAGCCACTCTCATGCTTTTAATACCGAAACTCGTCAACTAAGAATTAATGATGCCAAACCCCTCTATCTTACACGCGAATTGAAATATGTTTTATCTACGACGAAAGTGGCATAATTGTGATCATGCAGGTGGTGAGTAAACGATATGATGAGCAAATGTAGATGCATCTTGCTTCAGTGTAGTATAGAGGACGATTTTGTGTGAAAATTTGACGAAAACGAATGCCAAACGACGAATTTGATCTCGTTGTTTTGCGCCCAGCTACTGTGACCGACGAAATTGAATCGAAAGTGACGGAAGTCAGCGACAAATGACGAAATTGAATGGTAATGTTTTTAAATTTAATGATCAAAGACGAAATTGAAACAAGCATTCACAAATTCCTGCGGGCCGGCGACGAAATTGAAAGATCATTGTTTGAAATTGATTGAAAAGGTGACGAAAATGGGCGGGAAAACCTATATTAACGCCCTTTATCTTGCTTGCAAAGATTGAAAATGTTTCTGCATTTAGTTTCATTGTCATTTGTTTGATTATTTTGTACATTTTAACTGCACTTTAATTTTCGGAATTATGAACCATTTTTTAATTTCAGGAATTATGAACCTTCCCTGATAGCAGAAAGTGTTAACAAATGACGTGATATTTACGTCGTGGTTTTCGTCTTTTTTACGTCCTGTAATTACGTCAATAAGACGACAACTTGCACCAACGCAAGACGTCAAGAGGACGTCTTATTTTGACGTCATCTCTACGTCTTCATTCCTTTTCCCTGATAGCAAAAAGTGTTAAAAATGACGTGATATTTACGTCGCGGTTTTCGTCTTTTTTACGTCCTGTAATTACGTCAATAAGACGACAACTTGCACCAACGCAAGACGTCAAGAGGACGTCTTATTTTGACGTCATCTCTACGTCTTGTACACTGTAAAAACTAAAGTGCTACTTTTAGGGGCATGTATAGTGACTGCACCTGAAATGCTGTTTATAGCACTTGTAGTGTGCTAATTTACCAGCAAAAAAAAAAAATGTGACAGTGGCGAGCCTCGAACCAGGTTCCGCTGATTGAGAGGCGCTGACGTTACCGATGGACTAAGGAATGCTTCTTGCAATCCAGTTTAGTCATGGGAGTCAAGTAGATAACATGAACTATGTGGTGTCGTAAATTCACTATGTAACAATATGATCTGCTCTAAATCGTACAATGTGAGTTAGTCTAGCGGTAATGCCAGCAATTTTCGATCAGCGGACCCTGATTCAAAGCTCGCCCAAATCATTTTTTTTAATGAATGTCTAGCAGTTTAAGGAGCCGGTCCAGCTCCCGTGAAAGTGCTGAAATAGCACGCTGTGTGCATTCAATAGCACTCTGAGTGCAGTCCCTATGCATGCCCTCAAAAAGTGCTATATACAGCACTTCAGTTTTTACAGTGTACAGATGACGTCAAAATAAGACGTCCTCTTGACGTCTTGCGTTGGTGCAAGTTGTCGTCTTATTGACGTAATTACAGGACGTAAAAAAGACGAAAACCAAGACGTAAATATCACGTAATTTTTACCACTTTCTGCTATCAGGGCTTCGGATAAAGGAACCTTCGGAATAATGCAAAAAATGTTCAGAATTATGAACAATTTTTCATTTTCGGAGTTATGAACCCCAAGGTATGGGAAATTTGTGTTTCGGAATTATGAATCTTCGGAAAAAAACAAGTGCCTCCCTCATTAACACCGTGCTTTATTGACTTCTCTTAATTTGAATACAACGAGAAGTTTATTTTAAAAAATAATTTATCCCTTTTTGAAAATAGTAATTTTGTGTCTTGTAAAGGATTGTCGCTCCATCAAGCTCCCCTTTTGTGACAGTCCTTTTTTATGATTCATTTATGGTAACACTACAACATGATTGCTTTATAGGATTTGATTTGAGTTGATTTGATCTATTTATTTCTCTTTATGATCTTTTTTTCAAACATACTTTACAGTCTCATTACAACTTGATAAACAAATATCATAACATTCTCCTGACGACGGCCAGAGCATTCTGACCGGAACGTGGAGTTATTCCAACTCACATGGTTGTACCGCAAACCTTTTTTCTGAATGATTGCTTTACTTTGGTAATGCATTGAATATGATATTTGTTTATCATGTTGTAATGAGATTGTAAAGTATGTTTGAAAAAAAGATCATAAAGAGAAATAAATAGATCAAATCAACTCAAATCAAATCAAATATAAAGGCTTTAAAAAAAACCATTGGTATTGTGAAAAAATGAATTCTCACCGGACTTTTTGTTGCAGCCTGAGATTCCCAAATCTTCAGCACTCGTTCAATCATGCTTTTCTTGTTATCTAGAGCGCACAAGGGCACGATATAATCAGCTAGGTAATTGGAGATCAATTCTTTTTTCACCAACTTCCGCCGGAAAAACTCATCTAGACTTTCAGTTTTCTCTACGATTGCTGTTATGGCACCTGAAATGAAGAAAAAAATAGGAATATGGGCATATTTTCGCGAGGGTGCTGACTACTTTGCCCGAATATCAACTTTCAGTTTTTAAATATTTCATTGTAAAAAATGCAAAGACACAGCCAAAATATGAGACTATATTCAGGCACCTCGCTCCCAAACATTATACAAATATATACTGTCATGCACTGGCGTAGACAGGGGGGGCACAAGGGGGCCATGCCCCCCCCCCCCCCATTCAGCCACTAAAAAAAAGAGAGAGAGGGCGAAAGAGCGGGGGAAGTGAGAGAAAAGGCCTAAATAGGCGCTACAAGCCGTTATCTTTCTCTCAAAATTTGCTAAAATGTAAAAGTTTTCGCGCTTCCCGCGGGAAGGCGGAATATATCCCCCAAAAGAAATTTGAGATGGGGGTGGCCTGTATTATCATCCCCCCAATATTTTTGGATAAAATGAATAAAAATTATGATGCATTAACTTAAAACTAATAATTATCCAAACTCATTATGTTTGACCTTGAAATACCATCATATTCTTTAATTATTAGAAGTAAGGAATTAAGAAATGCCATAATTTCAATGCGAAAATATGGCAGAAAATTCGTTCGCTCGCACATGTCGTAGATCCGTGCATTCCTTCTATTCATTAAAAAAACATTTTGGGATGCTCTAAAATGGAAGTTTTAGAGACAGATTTTCGAAAAAACTCCCCCGATCGGTCGCTTCGCTCAGTGGCGTATCTAGGGGAGGGGGAGGACAGAAAAAAATCATAATATTTGCGCACCCCAGAATCCACAGGGTTTATAATGCACTAGAAATCTAATTTTTGAAGGTTTGAAATGCGAAAATTTTCGACAGCTCAGTCCCTTTGCTCCCTCGCATAATTATTATCTTTCAGGATCTCGTAATTTCGCGCCCCCAGTAGGCCTATATAGTTCTAAAATAGCTTAAAGGGTTCAAAATTTGAAAAAAGTAAAGATGTAATTGCTTTGCTCGCTATATCATGTATGTTTTATATGACCCCTGCTAAATATTGCGCCCCCGATGTAGGATAAAGTGTATCAAACAGAATTTGCAAAGGTTCAAGTTTGGAAAGAAATTAATCTCGATCGCTTTGCTCCTTCGCTGACGAAGATAAGTTTGGGTACTGGGGGGACTTCATTTTCCCCGGGTGCCATAATCCCTAGTATCATGAACACGGATTGACACCCCTGTGGCCCCCCTATTGAAAAATCCTGGCTACGCCTGTGCTGTCATGGTGAGGGTCTTGTGGAAAATACGGTTCCCGAGGTGAACCACGACTATTTTCATGAGGGACGCAGCCCCGAAGGAAAATGGTCGTCTTCATGTCACCGAGGGTACCATAGTTTAACCAGACCCTCTCATGACAGTATATATTTGGTTTATATCCGTCATATTGAACAAAAGTCTAAAATCTACTCATCTCCTAATGATCATCTGCACCGTAGTCCTATGATAGACTGCACACTTACGAACACACCAGTTTTGAAGGGGGATGAATTTGCTCGGATATCTAACGCGTAATGATGACATTATCACGTGCAGGTGCCTAAAACAATAGATACGCGCAAATAAAATGAATGTCGTCACAAATACTACACACTTTGCGTGGTTGATGTCATACGCCGTGATAGTATCCGTGATTAGTACTGTTATTCACGGATCATGGCGTTAGATGTTACCCTCCACTGCATGGCAATTTGTTCATTTGCACGAGGCTAGTGGAAATTGTATTTTTGTCACATGACGCGAAATGCACCAATCAATTCCGCAGATTCTTTTTCATGACGGATATACATGAGGATATGCAGGCACCTTGCTGCACGAATATGGGAACTTTGAGGGAAATATTCCACAAAAAAACGCTGGTGGTCACTTATAGTTGCTTAGTGGAAATTATAGTGAGAGAAATGATGACCTGGAGACGGCCATAGCTTTTACTATCCTCCTTTATTTGCAGTCAATCTTCATCAGGACTCATGTAGAAAAAAACTTGTGTTAGTCGGTGATGCTTTGTAAGGTGACATGGGCTTCTTCTATGGCGTTTGTAAGTTGAGAAAGTCAAGTCGTATAAAAATTATATAAATGAAATGAGCCAAGACTCAGAACGGAGCTGAATACCACGGATTTTTTTTATGTCAAGCTTTCGCCTTACGCCTTACGTTATTACGTGGTGAGCCCTTATTGTGTACTAAACCTATGATTATGTACCAACCTATATGTCTACATTTACACAATTCACCATTATCATTTTATTCGAGTACCTATAATTTCTTTGCACTGACTCTACTCGTGTACATGGCTTGTCATGAATGAAGGTGGCGCCACAATGACACGCATCAGTTAACTTGCTTTTGAGGTGGATTCATATCACGTGATCCATCACACAAGCAAGGACTGTCCATAGCATAACCACAAACAACCACAATCAAACAGGACTATATTGATTAATTATTTTAATTATATCAAACTTTACATTCACTATATCTATTTATATAATAGGATATTCATATTGGATATTAGTTATTGTCAGCAGAATTATCTTGCTCATTACAGTTCTTTTAATATGCATGTAGTAGTATTATCATTTTGTTCCATTTTAGTTTTTCGTTGTATAGCTATACTGAAAAAGGCGTAAGCCGAAAGCTTGACATCAATAAATTCGAGGTATTCAGCTACGTCCTGAGTCTTGGCTCATTTCATTTATTTAATTTATCCAACCGATACGGCCCGTCATGTTGTATTTTAGCCAAATCCTTACAATAATAATAATACTATATATATATATATATATAATTAAATATCATAATTGATAGGATAGAAGTAAATTGAATATATCATAAAGAAAATATATTTAATTACGAATTCAAATTGTCCTCTATAGAAATTCGTTGGCGTGGATATGCCCGACTTTAGAGGGAAGACCTGTCTCATTGGTAGGCCATTATATAGCGTACGCATGGAATTAGTATGGATGTGCTCCCTACGCTCGATGGAAAGAGAGGGGCTATATGTGAGATTGTTACTTCGCTTCGACGGGAGCCCGGATAGCTCAGTTGGTAGAGCACTGGTCATGTAATCCAGGGTCCCGGGTTCGAATCCCGGTCGGGGCATTGTAATTTTCTCACATTTACTTTCTTTATGATATATTCAATATATATATACATGTATATTGAATAGAAAGTCCACGTGTTGGAGTAATATCAAAGAAAAAGACCAGTAGACATTTCATGCTTTTTTCTCCAACTATTTTTTTTTTCTCACGAATTTTCGACGATCCTCTCATGTAGCGTTTCCAAGACGATTCGCGATTAGTTTATAAATAACCGGGCGCATTGTCTTGAAAACGCTCTACAGCTCAAAAACATAAGAACGTCACGAAGACGTCACAATAGAAATACAGACAGGTAAATTAGGACCCAAAGCGTATAATAATAATAAAAAGTGCGCTTATAGACGCAAGGCGCATGAGGAGTGAGCGAGAAATTACTAAAACGTCATAAAGAAAATAATACGTCATAAAAGAAAAGTAACAGTGGTGTTTGAGTAGGTGCCTAATAGAATATGAGTAGTATTATATATATATATATATACATATACAGCCCTGGAAAAAATAATTAGACCCGCTGCATTTGGAGGCATACAACTTAAGTCTATTGTCTATGGAACTAGGAAAATGATTATTAACAGCCTAATTCATTATTAATTGACGGCTACTCTTCATTACAATTATTACCATTGTGACAATTACCCCTAGGACGACAGGGACAAACTTCCCTGGACAAATTTGTCATTACCCCCCCCCCCCCCCCATTTTCCTGTCTGAGAGGGTGAATGTCAAGCGTTACTTGTCTTGGTTTGAGCACTATGACATGCTCATGCATGATTCTACTGAGAACTTTTGGAGTGACATAAAAAACTGAAGGCGATAGAAAATTGAAGTTATCGAAAAAGAAAATATTCTAGCTACATGAATGAGCTGCTGTGAAAAGAAAAAAATATAAACCCTAATGGACAGCATGCCACTCAACCAAAAAAGTAAGTTCCCCCTAGCATTTTTGGATATATCTCAAAAAGTATTTTACCGATTTTCATAATTCAAACGGGAATGGATAGGGAATTTTATTACTCATAACATGAATGGCATATCATTGCCACCAGATATCATTATTGGTGAGGAAAAAAATGCATTTTATGTCAAAATGCATTGAAAAAAAGTTGCACTTTAGTGATTTGCATTGACTTTTACACAAATAATCAAACAATCACTCATGATTCTGAACTTTTAAGCATGGTTTATTGCATATTTCTCTATCTCTTTCTTTTCATGAGCATACAGTTTAATAGGGAAGCATATTGTGCCTGAAGAAATTCCTGAGAATTACATAACAATTTAAAAAGGTCATTTGCTAACTTGCATAGGAAATGTACACAATATGCTTCATATAACCTTAAGTGCAACTTTTTTCCCCATGCATTTTGACATAAAATGCATTTTTTTCACACCAATAATGATATCTGGTGGCAATGATATGCCATTCATGTTATGAGTAATAAAATTTCCTATCCATTCCAGTTTGAATTATGAAAATCGGTAAAATACTTTTTGAGATATATCCAAAAATGCTAGGGGGAACTTACTTTTTTGGTTGAGTGTATATATATATATATATGTATATTTCATTTTCGGAATTATGAACCTTCGAAAAAAAAGACGAGCAAACGTAATCACAACTCGGGGGCCGCGGAGCGTTTTTGAAAATGTGTGTGTGTGTGTGTGTGAGTGTGTACCAACAGAGGTATACTTGTGTGACTAAATGGACAGTTAAACACAATAGATGCCTTTATTCCGTCAGGCTTGTATGGCTTTTTTTGCTGCTTGTGTTGCTATTTGAACAATAGAGAGAACAAAGGGAAAGACACACAAGTATACCTGCGTGAGTATGGGTCTGTTTAGCAGTATGTCCAAGGACATTTTCGGACAGAGAACAAAAAAAAAAAAATCATGAGAACAATGGTCCTCGGAAGCCGGACAATAGTCCTCGAACGTCGAACAATGAATTTGTGCTTTATTCCGTCGACTGTCCGAGTACGAGGAACAATAGAGGAACAATACTTGTCCTCGGAAGTAAAGCAATGTAAAGCTGTGTGTGTGTGGGGCGGGGGGCTAATTTGCTTTCACTCGTTAATGACAATTTTCGAACCCTTTTTCCGAGATTTTATGAAACATAAAATATGGGGGATGCAACCTCCAGCCCCCCCCCCCCCCCCCCCCCTCGATTCCACGGCCCATGCTGATACGCAGAGATGGCACCCGTTCATATACCTTTACATAGAGTCAACGCCCTATACTGGCTGTCGGCATAATTAAAAACACACATTTCATACAAAATACCAGGGAGGTGGAAGAGAGTCTCTCTTCCACCTCTTCCACCTCCCTGAAAATGCACTACCTTCACTGCTATTCTGTATATTAAGTAGAACATGTGAATATGCATGTAACAGCTGTTCTACATATTTTTTTTACAGAAGAGTAGATTTTCTTTTGACTACCAGAACCATTGTTTATTTTGTTCCCTCCTCTCTCTCTCTCTCTCTCTCTCTATTCGTCATGTTCATAGTGATATGCACTATGGCGAACTCATTGTACCTTCCATACTTGGCTCTGGTAGACAAAAGAACATCACTTCATTGCCATTACGTAAAAATATGTAGAACAGGTGTTCTACTTATTTTACATAATAGCAATGAAGGGATATTGTCTACCAGAACATCTGTGGAGGGTACAATGAGGAGCTGTATATTTTGTCCGCTTCTTTGTTCGCCATGGGCGTCAATCCTCCCAGGAATTCTATTCAAGTGGGGGATACCCTATTGTTGCATCCAGGTTTGTCCCCCCGCCCACTTGAATAGAATTCCTGTGAGGATTGACGCCCATGTTGTTCGCCATGTTCATAGTGTCTATTCCTAAACAAATACTAACGCTACTGGATAGAGGCTTCTCATACAAGACTGACAGGGTATAATATTGTGTGAAGGTGATTTTGTGAATAGACCTGTTTACTAACGTATTTCAATTTATGCATGTTTCTCTCCAGAATCCTTAGTTACCAACTATTTGCAGTTATATAGCATCTCTGTGGATGGAATCCATTTTGCATATATTAGTTTTGCTATGGTGGGCAAGCCTCTGGCAAAATTTCAAGTCGTCAAGAGAACCTTGTTCAAAAAGTATGAATAAAACCAGTAAACAGATCTGTTGTAACGAATGGGTTCTGTATATTGGGGGAAATACGGCATTTGTAAGAAGGGCTTTCTATTTGGAAGAGAAAATGTTTGATTAAAAAAGTGACTGTTGATTATTTCTTGTTTTATGTTTTATTGTGGCTTGCCAGGCAGGCAATATTACAGTAGTATATTCGCTCAGCCAAAAAAAAAATTGAACACTCTTTAACTTACAGCAATAAAGAGTGTATTTTGTATATTGTATATACAATACTGGTCAAAATTATTAGAACATCGGCTAAAAATGACCAAAGTTGATTTTGATTTAAGGGGAAGGGGGGGGGGGGGGCTTTGTTGAGAAGAACCGGGGGAGGAGGAGGATGAAGGTGACCCCCTTCTCTCTCTCCCTCTCTTAATTGAACATCATCTCGTCTCGGGGGTTACGTATACGTTTGTAGAACTGATGATATTATGTATGCATTTCTTAAAGAAAAAATAAGTAAATACTGAAATACATTACATGGTTTACATTTTCTAATTTTTACAGTCTGCGTATTAAATTTGAAGATAATTAATTAATAACATCAGTAGCTCGTGCCCATAATAGAAGAACGAAAATCTGAAGAAAAATCGAAAAAAGAGAGAGAGAAAGTGAGGGAAGGGAAAGTGTGAAACGGAACGCCTTAATTGGTGGTCTGTCAGTCGCATTCGAACCATGTAAGACCGTATATTCCAGCCCCCTCCCCTCCCATGATACATAAAAGAGCCCTCTCAATAGCTGGTCTCACGCTTACTGCGGCAGCCCGAACACGTAGTGTTCGGGCTGCGATTCGCAGTCCTTTGATCGCATGGATGTCACATAATTACAAGGTCGTTTGTCAAAATGATAGCCATGAAACATGAAATCAGTTGATTTTAGGCTATTTTAGGTACTTACAATACTTAACGATTGACTGTCGTCTTTCTTTTCAATGAGGATGATACAAAAAAGGCATATTTATCTCCAAGAGCCTGTACTAAAAACTTCCGTAAGTCGGTGTTTTGCTTGCAATGCGCATGCGCAGCAGCTCCAATATAATAGACAAGAAGGGAGGATTATGAATATTCATTAGACGAGTGGGCTCGAGAGATCGGCGGATCACGGTGGATATATGAATATTCATTATTCCTGTGACGAAAACTATGGCGTCATTGTAATAAATATTCATAGACGAACTGCCTATTTTCGTTTCTGCTTCAACTACATGGCGAATGGGACTGATTTGGAAAATTGAGAGTAAAAAGTGACATTCATCGATTCTACACATTTTTTTAGGAAAATCTGATTTGCGGAAGGTCTGTTTAGGTAAGTGGCATCGTATATATGATACTTGAATGAAAGAAAATAAATTATATGGCCATATTTTCAATGGTCATTTGAACATTGGTAAATTGTGAGACCCACCGAATCGTACTGGTTTCACTCAAGTGGCAGCGTCCCGGGGCTAGTCTCACGCTACACCTATAAGTAAGAGTAACAGTCTTACCTTCTCTACCCTTAATTGGAATCCGGAAATGTGTTACAGTATCTGCAAGCTGAAGAACATCCCTTGTTGGCATTTTGTCTAAGATTGAACGAACGTTCCGCTTTTCCTGTTCAGACAACATTTTCTGTTTCGTTCTAATTTGACTCCTAAAGTGAAGAAGACCAACTCAGAAATGTGCAATCAAAGCATGTCAGATGAGCAGTACATCGAGGATGATAAAAAATTATTCGTCCTGGGAATCCCCGAATGGATATGTTTACATGTCGTTTTTCCGAAGGTTCGTATTTTCGAAGGTTCGTTTTTCCGAAGGTTCATAATTCCGAAGGTTCGTTATTCCGAAGGTTCGTTTTTCCGAAAATGAAATAGGGTTCATATTTCCAAAAGTTCGTATTTCCGAAAATGAAAAAGGGTTCATAATTCCGAAGGTTCGTATTTCCGAAACTGAAATAGGGTTCGTATTTCCGAAAATGAAAAAGGGTTCGTATTTCCGAAAATGAAAAAGGGTTCGTATTTCCGAAAATGAAAAAGGGTTCGTATTTCCGAAAATGAAAAAGGGTTCGTATTTCCGAAAATGAAATAGGGTTCGTATTTCCGAAAATGAAAAAGGGTTCGTATTTCTGAAAATGAAAAAGGGTTGTAAATTCAGAGAATACGGCGTCAATCCGTATTTCGGATAGGGAGGAGGGGAAAGACGGCCAAGTGTAAAGATATTAATTTCGTAGTCAATAATCATAACAATGATGATAACAATTATAATAAAATCCAGAGAAATAGCCATTATTATCGTAATTCCTATCAATATTATGATTATTATTATTATGATTATTATTATTATTATTATCATCATCATTATTATCATTGTTCCTATTATAATAACCAATATTTGTGAACGAGCGTAGAGAGCGAGCGCCTCAGGAATACATGTTTCATTTCTCATAAAATGATATTGCTTCGGTGATTACAAATACATAGGCCTACTGATGTATTGAAGAAAGTGAATGATCGGATTCCGGATTAAATTTGCTACAACGAAATTGGCTTGAAGTTATTTATATAATGTATATACCGCTTTGGAAAATGAGACACACCAAAGTTCCAAGTAGATCTTTACAAGCAGAACATGGCCACGTAATGTTTTTGAAAGGGGGAGCTGATGCCTCTTGGCAGAATATCATACTCCCCGTTTCTACAATTTGCAAGCAAGCGAAGCGAGTTAGAAAAAAATAAAACCCTTTTTTAAAAATTGTAATGGAAATGCAATTTCGCCATCAAAAGACAAATATAGAACATGTAATAATGAGCCATGAATAATATTACTTAACCCTACTGCCGAATATGGAATATTTGGGCACTTCACTCGCCCTAATGAAGGGCGTTCCCTGTCCCAAACTATTCCGTTTCTAAATCTTACGCGCTAGTGAGCAAGTAAAAAAAAGGAAATATTGTCTATAGAATAATGATTTTGTTACCAGATAATCCAAACAATTATAACATTTTGAGTACCTTCCCGCCCACAGATAAGGATAGCCGACCAATAAAAGGATGTTCGGGCACCACGCTGCTGGATTCCAGCGAGCCAAAAATTGACACTTTATTATCTTTAAGATGTAATTACTTCGTCAACATTCAACATAAATTGTGATGAAAAAAGTATACTATGAAAAGTGTATACTAAAAATAAGGTGGGGGCGTCCTGCATCACTAGCCCTCAGAGCCATCTATTACAGAGTTTGGCCAACTCGGCTCCATGTAGGTAGCAATATGGCGCTTGTTGCTTTGTTAGACAAGCACTAAACAAAGGAATATACGCCATGTTGTGCCCAAATAAACCGAGTTGGCCGAAGTCTGTAATATGGCTCTGTAGATGGCTCTACAAGCCCTCCCCTCCGGTCCCCAAAACAACAACAGCAATAAAAACAACAACATAATATTACAGAGAGTTCATATTAGAGTCACTGCATGTTTAATAAATAGCCTGGCAAGTAGCACAACATATTATAACAAGCATATTATTGATACGTATAGGCTATAGGCCAATTATACGATCATGACAAGGGAAATAAAAGAAGCAATAGTAGAGTAACTGGTGCAATATCTAAGTCTGGTCGCATAACTCCATCCAAAATGACATCGTCATCGTAATTCTGGGTAGTCCATTTCATAATAACAATTGTAATAATAATAATAACAATAACAACAACAACAACAATAATATTATCAATAATAAAAATTATAATACTGATAATATTAGTAATAATAATAATAAAAATGATAATACAGATATTACTACTACTAATAATACTGATAATAATGATAATTATAATAATAACAATAATAATAATACAAATAATACTAGTAATAATAATAAATAAATGAATAGATACCATAAACAACCAAAGCCGAAGAAAGATGGATCGTAACAAGTTAAGGAAGGAGTCTTATTATCATGCTGATATAATTATCATAAAATAAAACCAAAGTATAATCATTTTGAAGTAAGGAAATTCTAACAATTTTGCAGCATGACAAGATTGAAATCATTGAACGTGTTTATTAACTTTGCATAATATACTAACATTTCTGAAAATAGATGAAAATCTTCAATTTTAGAGGTATTATGTTCTTATTGATAGCGTTTTTAACAGTTACAACCGCTGACATGAAGTTTGAAATAACTTTTACAAGCATAAAGAATTACAAAACACTAAAAGACATTGAGAGTAAAACAATCCTCATCGTAAAAAATAGAGGAATTACACATGTAGAAGAAAACATTCTGACCTAAATTAATGGCTTTTATCAACCAGTGCCCCGCCTTATAAGGAGTTGAAGCGATTTATTTGAAACAATCGCAAGTTAAAATCAATCGCAACTATGTAGTTAACATAGGCATAGGCATAGGCGTACGAGGGGGGGGGGGGGGGGGGGGGGGGGCTGCAGCCAACCCCAACCCCCGGATTTTGAAAGTGCCGATATTCCGGCAACTCACACCTCATATTCAGGGAGTGAGGTGCCCGAATATCCTCATATTTCAGTCATTATATGCCGAAATATGCTGTTTTTATGATTTTTCACAACGGAAAGGCACAATTATTTTTGGTCGCTAGCTTCGCGCGCTCGTAAATTAAAAAAAAGGAAAGTTGCTATCATTTTTTTTACAACAAAAAGGCCATAGGTGCCGTACCAGGGATCAAACCCCCAACCTTCGCGTTTCCAGTCAAGCGCTGTAAACCGTTCGACTACGACACCTCCACACACGCACACCCACACACACACACACACACACACACACACACACACACGCACACACATAAACACTCACTCGATTCTTCTAATCTCGTCCTCTTATTTTCGTCTCTTTTCTCTTCTCCTCTCCTCTTTTATAAACCTTCCCAGTTTTGTGTCTCCATTTCATTTTTTTTATTCATTGCGGGGGTGGGGGAGGTGCTTTTCGTCGAAAAGAGATCCGCTTTTTGAAGATGGCAATTAAAACCATGACCCTAAATTTTCCCTTCAACAGTGGCGTAGCTAGAGTCTAGCCATTGTGGGAGCACTGGCAACATTGGAGGCACAAGTCTTTTGGAATAATCTAAGACGCCGCTGGTGGAAGAGGGTTGGGGGGGGGGGGGGGTTGCCGGAAGGGGTCCAACCGTCTTCTTTCCTATTCCATTTTCTTTCTTTTTTTTCTTATTGTTTCGCCATCCGATGAGGGAGGGGTGGGGGCGTGCCCCCCCCCCGTTTCTACACCTCTGCTCCTGATGAATTCGCCTTTTTACCAGGAATTATGAACCCTATTTCATTTTTCGGAAATACGAACCCTATTTCATTTTCGGAAATACGAACCCTATTTCATTTTCGGAAATACGAACCTTATTTCATTTTCGGAAATACGAACCCTTTTTCATTTTCGGAAATACGAACCTTCGGAATTATGAACCCTATTTCATTTTTTGGAAATACTAACCCTATTTCATTTTCGGAAATACGAACCCTATTTCATTTTCGGAAATACGAACCTTATTTCATTTTCGGAAATACGAACCCTATTTCATTTTCGGAAATACGAACCCTATTTCATTTTCGAAAATACGAACCCTTTTTCATTTTCGGAAATACGAACCCTTTTTCATTTTCGGAAATACGAACCTTCGGAATTATGAACCCTTTTTCATTTTCGGAAATATGAACCTTCGGAAATATGAACCCTACTTCATTTTCGGAATTATGAAACTTCGGATAAACGAACCATCGGATAAACGATCCTTCGGAATAACGAACCTTCGGAATAATGCAACAAATGTTCGGAATTACAAACCCTTTTTCATTTTCGGAATTATGAACCCCCAGGCATGGGAAATTAGTGTTTCGGAAATACGAACCTTCGGAAAAACGAACCTTCGGAAAAACGAGATGCCCCCGTTTAAAATACGTATATTGTGTCAATGTCACCTTGCAATGTGCAGTACCATTTTGATAGTGTATTCTCATAAACGCAGGAATGAAGTTATGTTGTTATGCAGAGTCAAATTTGCATAAATGCAGTTTCGTAATTTAATTTGGACAGTTAGATGAGATACTTCCAACAGCCAAGCTGTGGTATAAAAATTACTATAGAATACGAACAATTCATTTATTTGGGGGGGGGGGGTTGCCGGAAGGGGTCCAACCGTCTTCTTTCCTATTCCATTTTCTTTCTTTTTTTCTTATTTTTTCGCCATCCGATGAGGGAGGGGTGGGGCGTGCCCTCCCCCCCCCCCCCCGTTGCTACACCTCTGCTCCTGATGAATTCGCCTTTTTTTTACCAGGAATTATGAACCCTATTTCATTTTTCGGAAATACGAACCCTATTTCATTTTCGGAAATACGAACCCTATTTCATTTTCGGAAATACGAACCCTATTTCATTTTCGGAAATACGAACCTTTTTCATTTTCGGAAATACGAACCCTTTTTCACTTTCGGAAATACGAACCCTTTTTCATTTTTGGAAATACGAATCTTCGGAATTATGAACCCTTTTTCATTTTCGGAAATACGAACCTTATTTCATTTTCGGAATTATGAACCTCATTTCATTTTCAGAAATACGAACCTTCGGAATTATGAACCCTTTTTCATTTTCGGAAATACGAACCTTCGGAAATATGAACCCTACTTCATTTTCGGAATTATGAAACTTTGGATAAACGAACCTTCGGATAAACGATCCTTCAGAATAACGAACCTTCGGAATAATGCAACAAATGTTCGGAATTACGAACCCTTTTTCATTTTCGGAATTATGAACCCCCAGGCATGGGAAATTAGTGTTTCGGAAATACGAACCTTCGGAAAAACGAGATGCCCCCTTTTAAAATACGTATATTGTGTCAATGTCACCTTGCAATGTGCAGTACCATTTTGATAGTGTATTCTCATAAACACAGGAATGAAGTTACCTTGTTATGCAGAGTCAAATTTGCATAAATGCAGTTTCGTAATTTAATTTGGACAGTTAGATGAGATACTTCCAACAGCCAAGCTATGGTATAAAAATTACTATAGAATACGAACAAATCATTTTTGGGGGGGGGGGGGTTGCCGGAAGGGTCCAACCGTCTTCTTTCCTATTCCATTTTCTTTCTTTTTTTCTTATTTTTTCGCCATCCGATGAGGGAGGGGTGGGGGCGTGCCCTCCCCCCCCCCCCCCCCCCCCCCCCCCCGTTGCTACACCTCTGCTCCTGATGAATTCGCCTTTTTTTACCAGGAATTATGAACCCTATTTCATTTTTCGGAAATACGAACCCTATTTCATTTTCGGAAATACGAACCCTATTTCATTTTCGGAAATACGAACCCTATTTCATTTTCGAAAATACGAACCTTTTTCATTTTCGGAAATACGAACCCTTTTTCACTTTCGGAAATACGAACCCTTTTTCATTTTTGGAAATACGAATCTTCGGAATTATGAACCCTTTTTCATTTTCGGAAATACGAACCTTATTTCATTTTCGGAATTATGAACCTCATTTCATTTTCAGAAATACGAACCTTCGGAATTATGAACCCTTTTTCATTTTCGGAAATACGAACCTTCGGAAATATGAACCCTACTTCATTTAATTATGAAACTTTGGATAAACGAACCTTCGGATAAACGATCCTTCAGAATAACGAACCTTCGGAATAATGCAACAAATGTTCGGAATTACGAACCCTTTTTCATTTTCGGAATTATGAACCCCCAGGCATGGGAAATTAGTGTTTCGGAAATACGAACCTTCGGAAAAACGAGATGCCCCCTTTTAAAATACGTATATTGTGTCAATGTCACCTTGCAATGTGCAGTACCATTTTCATAGTGTATTCTCATAAACACAGGAATGAAGTTATGTTGTTATGCAGAGTCAAATTTGCATAAATGCAGTTTCGTTATTTAATTTGGAAAGTGGGAGTAGGGTGTGGAGGGGTATAGCCATCATCCCTCATTCATTTCTATTTCTCTCTCACTTTCTCTGTTTCTCCTTGATGGGGGGGGGGGGGGGGGGGGGGCTGTACCTCAATGCTTTCTGTAGACTACACCACAGTGAATGAATAAGAAACCGAAGGAAAAGGAAACTTTTTATTAGTCTTGTTTTGACACAGTTGATGACATAGTGATCAGTGAATGGTACTGATGAGGGGCCCATTGATTTGGTGAACCTCTCAATCGTACATTTAGCGGGGTTTTTTTTACCGTTATCGTTTGGCTTATAACTTAACCACTTTATGTATACATAAAAATTTGCAATCAATGAGAAGCAGGATCAGTGATGACATTACCCTGGATGTACCTCCCTCTCCCCCGCCAAATCATATGGCAAATAAAGAGGCGGAAAAAGAGGGAGTTAGAGAGAAAGAAAGAAAGAGAGAGAGAGAGAAGGGATAGGGAGAAGACAAAAGAAATTGAGTAGTACATGTAGTTGGAATGAATCCATTTGCACCTTCTCATTCCCACCCCTCAGTCACTCCATTATCTCACATTTCACCCGCTTAGTAATACCGGTGCCCCCCCCCCCCCCCCCCCCGCCCTTTGACTAAACCAAGGCTGCGGTTACAGACAAAACGCTACCATAATAAATTATTGAAATATTACTAATAACCACAAATGATGCTTTGACGATGACAATGATGATGATGATGATGATGCTGTTGATAATGGTGGTGGTGGTGGCGGTGATGGTAATGATGATGATGATGAGGATGATGATGATGATGATAATGATAATGGTGATGTTTATGGTGGTGATGATAATGATGACGATGATTGTTATGATAATGCTGGTGATAATGTCGATATCGATAATGACAATACTAACCACATTGATGATGATTACTAGTATACTGTTCACAATATAGATAAATCACGCGTAAGCATTAACATGCCCTTCAGGTGAATGATAATTCTGATTTAATTATTTCTTATTATAAGAATGTCCCAACAACCTCAGCATACATCAGTGCAAATGTAAAGTGAAGACATGCAATCATGATAAAAGGCATAAATAATAAATACATCACAATGTCAATACAAAACAAAACAATGCTCATATTTTATTTTCTATAATGAAGGATAGAAATACAGATCTTACACTCAGTTACTGCTATTCTGTAATACAGTTTTTCTTATATAAAAATAATTATAAACATGTTGGTAATGATATGCAACCACACTATTTGTATGTTAACAAACACACCCACACACGCGCACACACCCCTACCCCCCCCCCCCACACATTGATTCGCTATAGTTCGTGACAGTCATCACTGTGCGTGAGATGGAGAAAAGAGCTAATCTCTGTGTGGAAAGGATTGGGGGCCATGTTGAGGGGCATGGGATGTAATGTTAAAAAGAGATATCCGAAAGAAGACAATGGTAAGTTGCGATTATTAATTTCATTATTCCATTTGTTAAGTTAATTTCTGATAAGGTGCATTGATTCTTGCAGTGTCTAAACTTGGTCCCAAGTCCAATTTGACCCATTGTCCAAAAAGAATGATTACTCAGCCATCCATGACCGTGTATGAATAAATAAGATATCATTGGAAAGAGGAGATATGTGGTTTTAAGATGTTGCTACTCACTTTGGTGTAAAGTTAACACAATCTTCACAAATTTGAAATCAAATCTTGTTGCGTTTTTTTTATACGCACTGTATTGTATGAAATGTTTCAAATTATGTTCAATTTTCTTTATGAGAGAAAATAATAAAAACTTACGAGGAAAAAAATATCCAATATACCTGCACTGATAAGAATCAATTGGAACCTCTTGATTTTTCTGTCACATTTTAATCTGGCATGGTATAGATTACATGGTTACATGATGTTTTTCTGAAGGTTCATAATAATTAAATTGTTCATAATTATGAACCTTTCTCATTTTCGGAATTATGAACCTTTGCTTTGGGAAATTTGTGTTTCGGAATTAAGAAACTTGGGAATAATGAATCTCCGGAAAAACGAACCTTCGGAAAAACGAGTATACCGCCCTATTGGGTTGGGTTATTATATACATTTTACTATAAAGAACACAATTTTACCGCCTTCAAACAAACGAGTTGCTTGGAATGGTTGAGAAATTGAATAAATATACAGTTTTTTAAAAGGATTCAAAGTGGGCATTCTTAAAAATTCATCCTTCAATTTAAAATAATATCTAGATGTCATAATATCAAAGACGAGCTATTTATCAGGCCTATATATCTCTTTTTTATCGCTTTCTTTTTAATTGAGCATCCCACGCAAATACATAAATAGGCCAGGTGATTAACATTTTAAAGTAATATATTTTTCTGTGAAACCAACAGTTTGAGGACTTGCCCTACATTGAACTGCTATATCAAAGGCGGAATTCATCAATAGAGGAAGTGGCGAAGAAAAAATGAGGGGGAAAATCGCGAATAAATCACAAAATCGCAAAGTTTTATCCCCAGTCGTTGGAGAGAGTGATAGTTGTTCTATCATCTTTTTTTTTCTTTTTCCACATTCCATTTCCATCTGAATTTGGATATTTTGAACGGGGTTTTGAGCTTCGTTTAGACCCGGGTAACACAATCAAGACAAGCACTACAGAAACACTTTTCAAATCAAAACATGCTGCAGTGTTTCATTGTTGACCCTTACACTCACCAAGCTCATAGCGACTAGGTCTTACCTGATTGATAATAAAAAGTTGCGTGAAGAAGAATTATCATGAAGAAAAATGAAGATAACCAAACCAACAATAACGGGGGGTATTCTTTGTGGAACCCATCGAAGAGATACATGTAACTTTCTAAAACCAGCCCAGATTTCTATTTCTTCAGTTCATTCTCTGTCGTTCGTTATAACGCACGTATTGTATATACGGAATTTATATCAAGTTTGGGTCTACCGTGTTTCTAGGGACGCCCGTCCTGTATTTAAATCTTATTTACACTCCCTTTATTTATCAGTTTCTTTAGTGACAATAGGCACTATAGTAGGCTACAAGTACAGATAACGTTTAAAAGACTGGTGTACTAATGTTATGATGTATGCATGTTTCTTAATTCTAAAAAAGGTTATACTCCTGGCGACCCCAACACTTTCCAAGGCTTACCCAATATAAAAACAAGCTTTGCATTGCAAGGTTGGCTCTTTAAATGTCCTCTATCTTATACAGGTCCCTATAGATTTCTATGGAAGTTCTGGAGGAAACATCTACACACATTCTAGAAGAAACACCTACACGTGCGTAAACTGTCTACTGACTCTACTTGAACCATGTAGCTTGGATAATTTTGATTGTTCGGATAAATCTGCGGCTATATATATATATATACACGCACATAATTCAATTGGATTTTCTTAAATTCTAATGATGAGCCAGATATTTTTTATATGGGGGTTGACATAATTATTATAGCAACATGAAATAAACATGAGAATGAGTATATATAGTCCCAAGGAATAGGTTACTTACAGGACAGACATTGAAATTGCAAATAAAAATGGCAAAACAATTTTGGTTTAAATGATGCATAAAAATAACCTAGAAGCTAATCGAGATGATGACCATGCTCGACGATGATTGCCCCCCCCCCTTCGTTTTGTGATAACGCTCTTATATTGTGGAGACGATCACAAGTCTAACCCTAACCGGCATTACCCTCTATTTTTGACGAAATAAATTCCCGATTAAGTTTTCTGTTTATCCTTATTTCTCTACGTATTTTCTTTCCCTACATATTTTCTTCCCCCCTCTCACCTTTATCCCTCTCCATCTCTCTTCCTCTCGTCTCGACATCCCCCCTCTCGCTCTCCCTTTCCATATACCCTTTAATATTTCTCTGCATCTTCTCTCCTCCTCTCTCTCCTTCCACCCTTTCTCTCGACATCCTCCCCTTCTCTTACTAACCCTAACACTCTCTTTCCATCCTTATCTTTCTCTTTCTTCCTAACTTCTCTACCCTTATCTCTACCCCTCTATTTCTATCGCTCTACGTTTCATATTCTTCTTCCTCTTTTCAATGAACATACAAGAAGCATTAAAAGGGAATGGCAGCATGGCATTATTTTGGTATCATCCATTATTTTCATCTTTACATACTAAATACTTACAAATAGTTTAATGATTTTAATCTATTCAAAGCACTTGAATTTTTAAAAAAATAAGGTCTGGGAAGACAAACTTGACAAGAAATTAGCATGTTTCACATAACAATTTACTGATCAAAGAAAAATTGACTGGACTAAAAGAACAAGAAATATTGAATTCAAAGTGAAATCAAAACAATATAGTTCAAACCTGTAATCTTGTATAAAATACCACGTGACTTATTTTACCCAGATATTCTACATAAAAGCACTGGTACAGCGCTTAATTTTGGCTTAGCATGCTTCATTTATTCAATGAATTATAGGCAAAATGGACAAATTAAATACTGAGAGGACACATACATGTAATGAATAATAATTATTCTGCCTTTGGCACCACTGAATCTACATTCACAGCATTCAAGGATTTAATTGTAATAATAATAGTTACAATTGTACAGCACTTAATATTGCATTTCTGAGTATTTCTACAAATTATTATTACTCCGGTCACTGGATTCAATTACTATTCAGCAAACAAATGTGCACACTTTCTCTTCTCTTTGGAGCATTCCAGCCAGGCGCCAATTTACAGGTGCTCACATGCTAATCCAACCACAGTAATACCCGGCACTAGCGTCTTTTGGCAAGACATTAATCCACATTTGCCACTCTCCACCCAGGTGTTAAATGGGTACCTGGCAGGATTTATTCCTTGAAATGCACTGTGCGCTAATTATGGCTGCCGGAGCTAAAGCCAGGGTAATAACATCCAAACCCTTTGGAAGTGCATAGGGACGTTATATCATAATGTGATATGCGCTATACAAGAACGGTTTATTATTATTATTATTAATACCGCGAAACCGACCCCACACCGACTCCAAACGAACCGATTCTTGGCCATTGGTGGTAATGTAATTTTTTGTTCGGTCTGTCATCAGTCTTGTTGGTGTGCGTGTGTTATTACGTTGCTCACATGCTAATCCGACCACAGTAACATTAATTTCCATCCTACATGTATGTACCAGGAACCCATTTAACACCTGGGTGGAGAGAAGCAATGGTAGATAAAATGCCTTGCTTAAGAACGTAAGTGCCATGTTTTGGATCGAACCCTGCACATTATTCCTTATTTCATTCTGGATTTCAGAGAGATAAATATTGATAATAAGTCACAAGCACTGAGCAGGGAATTGAACCTACAACCTACATGAGAATCACAGATAAGAACCATGATCAGTGTCCCACTTATTGTTGATAAACTTGAAGTGTACCAATCACCTGAAATATTAATATGTGTGGACAGCTAGAATGTATAAAATTAACCTCAAAACACTTTACTTGGCCTTCTATGGGTTAACCGTTAAAGCAGTATGAAGAAAATAAAGGAAAACGTAAAACTTGCACAGAACCAAACTTTGAGTGCGGTTCCGCGCAGGCCCTTATTCTATGCGAGCGCGTATGGGTGCATCGACTAGTATCCTTACAGGCGCTATAATGTTTACTGGGAGTGTATTTCAACTTACAATATCTCTATAAAATCAACTTTTGAAGCTCATATTTTGAATATAGTACATGTATAGCGACATTGAACATACAGATCAAAATATATTTTGGTGACTGCACACTTTAATTAAATTTCATCCTCCATTGATCAACTTTTCATTCAAATTACATGTACCTCAAATTAACTCCCAAAACATCTTGATTCATAATTTTCAAAAATGACAGGTTAAATCAATATTTCTTTTCAATGGGTGAACTTGAAAAATTGCAACTAGATGCTTCTTAGTTAATTGTACATTTTTTTTTACAGCAGCAAGTAACAAGAGCACTTAATAATGACCAAATAATCCTAATATCATAAGTCACAGTTGAAGTAATCACACAAATCATTGTCATTGTTTTAAAAGATTCAAAAATATGATTAAAACAAGAACAACCAATACTGGGAGCAGGATATGTTTCATTCTTCAAATATATATTGACTACCCAACTGGTAAAAATTAATGTTTTTTAATATTTTGAGCAGATGAAAAAAAATACACGAAACTAAGCTTCTAAGCATATCAGTGGCATGTCATATATTTCTATAAACCCAAATCTTTGATAAACACTGCATGGTGTTAAGATTGACACTTTCTACAAAAAATGTCACTATTTCACTTTCAGTATTTTTGATAAAAAATGGAATAGAATTTGAAACGATTCAAATAGCAATAACAAAATCCACACATATTTCAGGAATGTAAAATTAATGCTAATTTCATTCTTAACACATGCCCAATACTCTGCAATTGCAGCAAGATAAGTTGGGCTTATCAAAAATTAAGTCTTTACTACTTATTTCAGTGAAAAATCAAATGATTATTGCAAGTTAAAATTGCTATAAAAATGTCCAATATGACTGAATACCGTTTACCTAAAGAAAATTGCCACTTTGCCATCAGAAAAGAGCAGAAGATGTATCATCAAATCTAACTAGACACAGGAACTGTAATGATGATTTTGCCTTCAGCCTTGTTATATCTTCTCATTAAATGACATGCACACTATTTGCTAGTCCACTGCCAGGACTGATCTCTATCCCTGGCCGTGTGTATCGTATGTACGTGCGCGCCGCTAACAAATCAGCTATATACAAATGTACACACAAATTACGCATGAACAGACACAGAGCCTGTTTTTTTCAGGCCGGGGACCGTGAATTTGGGCTTTTGCTAAACAGTCGGGTAACGTCGCGTCGCGTTGGTAGAAATTTTCGAACATTTTTCAGGAAGGTGTCTTCAAGGGGACAAATTGAAAAAGAGTCCATCTCAGTATGATTTTTCCCGTTTTCAGGCTAAAAACGACAAACAAGGGAATAAAGAAAACAATAGAAGGATAATGCAAAGAAATACATGAACTATAAAGAGAGAATAGAAGGGTAGGAAGGATGGAAGAAAATATGATGAAAGGAAACAAAGAATACAACAAAAGGAAAGTTGGAAAGTAAAAATAAGTGGATAAAAACAAAGAATAACATAAAGAAAGATAGAAACATAAATGATAGACGGATAAAGATATTAAGAGTAACATAAGGAAAGATAGAAGAGAAGATGATAATTTGAATAAAGGAATAACATAACGAAAGAAAAGATGAAAGGAAAACAAAATGATAGGATAAAAGCAAAGAATGTTTTAAGGAAAGTAAGTAATGATGGGAAGCAGAAAATGATTTTAAAAAGAATAATATGAAAGATAGAGAGAGAAATGATAGGATAAAAAAAGTTTAACTTATATAAAGAAAGACAGAGAGAGAAATGATAGAAGGATAAAGATTAACGTGAGGAAGGTGGGGGAGAAAATGATAACAGGAAACAAAGAATATCATAACAAGAGGAAGGATGGAAAGATAATTGATAGAAGGATAAAAGCAAGAAATGACAAAGCGAGAGATAGAGAGAAAAATGATAAAAAGATAAATATAAACATGAAGAAAGGTGGAAGAGAAGATGATAAAAGGGAACAAAGAATAACAAAGTGAAGATGGAAAGCAATAAAAAAAAAGAGGATAAAAAGAATAAATATAAACAGTAACATTATGAAAGATGGAAAACAAAATGATAAAAGCAATAAAAGAATAACGTAATGAAAGGAAAGGTGGAAAGAAAAAAATAATAAAAAGGATTAAAAACAACTGAATTAGCAATACGCAATGCGTAATATATGTCCCCGCCAGAAGTGTAGATCTGTGGAATGGCTGTTAATTTATGTAATTTCTGATAGAACCTTGAAGATAAATGTGAGAAATGAATTATCAAATTAATGTTTTATGATTATAAATGCATTTTCTGTTGATTTTGAATAAATTACAATAAATTTGCATAATTAATGAATTTCAAAATTCTGTGTAGAGGTTTGACAGCCCCTACCCAGCCCTATCAGATAAAACAATCAGATTCAAAATACGGTGTGAAATAGAGGGGAAGTAGCATTTTTCACCGATTTTGAATAAATTTGCATAAATTTGCATAAGTGATGAATTTCATGATTTTGTGTAGAAGTTTGGAATCCCCACTCAGCCCTATCAGATAAAACAATCAGAATCAAAATCGGCCAAGAAATGACGGAGAAGTAGCATTTTCTAACGTTTTGAGCACACACGGACGGACGGACCTTTTGTTGTATTCTTTGTTTCCTTTCATCATAATTTCTTCCATCCTTCCTACCCTTCTATTCTCTCTTTATAGTTCATGTTTTTCTTTGCATTATCCTTCTATTGTTTTCTTTATTCCCTTTTTTGTCGTTTTTAGCCTGAAAACGGGAAAAATCATACTGAGATGGACTCATTTTCAATTTGTCCCCTTGAAGACACCTTCCTGAAAAATGTTCGAAAATTTCTACCAACGCGACGCGACGTTACCCGACTGTTTAGCAAAAGCCGTGAATTTGTGGGTAAGAGTGCATGCATTTTGAAAAAGGTGAAAGATTGAAATGACCATAATATAAACTGGTCTAATTTTATGTTCATAAACTGAAGATATTGTATTGAAGACATTTGATATCAGCAATATAGCTTCTATATTTTTATTCCAATCGCAGCTTTAATAATACCGTTTTTAAAGATCATTAGTAACAAAACCACATGTAATATAAATGTATTAATATCAATGTAATTATAGTATTTTTTTGACCGTTTAATACATGTTGATAAGGCAGGGTTATGAAGTCTGCATCAGTCTTTAAACGTATCTGTTTTAAGAATTTAGTAGCAGCAAATTGGACTCAAGGCATCTTGCAAAATGAGATATCTTGGATAATTAATTTCTTTAATACATGTTCATAAATATATTATATTTGCATGATATTCCTTGAACCATTTCAATCTGGTTCTCTGATCTGTCTGCATTTATTGAATATTGAAAGCAATTCATTTGGGGGCTTACAGATTTATCAGACACAAGCCATTGCGATATAAAACAATTTAGAATTGCCATTTATATATGAAAAGGCAGTGTTGGGTAATACTTTAATGATTAGCAAATATTGCTTGCTAGGCAGGCTGCAGCTGAGTAATGGAACAACAAACACATTATGCACATCTGTGCTTCTATAATTAATTATACAGCAAATTCCCAGCTTGCACTAGACCCATTGCATTGTAGCATTTTTTATTTATAAATGTCTGACAAAGGGACTGCTTCTATAAACAAAAATACAGTTGCCTTCTAATCAACCACCCAGATGAGCAATGGTATGAAATTTCTTCAACAGTATCAACAGGAACAAGAAATCAATCCAAACTTATCCATCCTCGACCTTAGCCCTTAGCTTGAACATTTCTGAACGATGGCCATGAAATCATCTACATCTTCCACAGACCCCATGATGACTGGACATCTCTGGTGAATGGCCGTAGGCTTGATGTCCAGTATGTTCTCCTGACCGGTGACTGCCTTCCCGCCAGCCTTCTCAATGACGTAGGCCATTGGGTTGCCCTCGTATAGAAGCCTCAGCTGTAAAAACAAATGGATACCATGCATTTTACTCATAAATGAGAATAATAATGGATGACACTCAAATTTATTTAACTATGTCACCTTGTGGTAAGATCGATGCTGTCAATACGCGAAAAGATTGCCTAGAGGACATCAAGGTCTGGTCGGCCAATAACAGACTCCGTCTCAACGAACGTAAATCAGAACTGATCCACTTTTCATCGCAATACAGGAGCACGGTGCCTCTACCAGATTTCACAACTGAGGAGGGTGTACTACAGACTTTTGAATATGTTAGAGACCTGGGCATTACATTGGACAATCACCTTACCCTTCAAAAGCACATAAAAAACGTCTGCAAATCAGTGTCCTGGGGTATATAGAATTGGAAAGCTCAGGAGACTACTCGACAAAGCCGCAACTGAAAGACTCATCCACTCCTTCGTCTCCTCCCATCTGGATTATTGCAACTCCCTCTTTGCCGCCCTCCCTATTTCTCATTTATCTCCACTCCAGCATATTCAAAATTCAGCAACTAGAATGATCACCTTAACTAGGAAACATGACCATATATCCCCTATTCTTCGCTCACTTCATTGGCTACCGGTCCATTATCGTATTACTTTTAAGATTCTACTTTTACATACAAAATATCGCATAATCTGGCCCCCATATATCTTCAAGACCTAGTCTCCCTACGATCCTCCATTCATCTTCCTCTATGCAATTAATTCACGGCCCACGTACGAAAACCCGATATGGTGACCGTGCTTTTTGATCTATTGCCCCCACCCTCTGGAACAAACTCCCACCCCATATTCAAAATGCCCCATCCATTGAATCATTCAAAACCCTTCTTAAAACCCACCTTTTTAATCAGTTATAGTATACTGGAGGCGCACACAAGTAGTTAGTTTCATTTAACTGTATTGTATTAGTAATATTTTATTTCATTTTGTTGCTTTTAAGCTACTGGATGTACAATGTATACCGAGTTAGACAGACCACCTCTGCGCTTAGCAATGCCCGTATAAAGCGCCCTATAAATGTAATTATTATTATTATTATAAGCCCATGTAATATCAAACGATCACTATTCTACCTACACCCACATACTAACTGTAACAAAGTCAGTAAAACCATGAGAAATACGTTGAATATATCATTATAAATTAATTTCATTGTATGAGAATGATGTAAGATCTGCATTACACAAGACAGGATAGAAAAATTTCCTTGCTGCAAACAAATCTGTTAAAATTCCTATCAATATTTCTTTCATAAATCTAATTTTCTTTGTAGTAATGCAAAATAAGTACATCCACAGTGCTTTTCTGGAAAAAAAAACAAACCGAAACCTGAAAACAAAGGCTTATAATGATCTGGTGACATTGTGATATGAGCCTTAAAAATATTTCTTTCATAAATCTAATTTGTTATTTTTCATAAAGAGGAAGTACTATACTTTCTAATGATACATTGACGGCATTAATCCATGCATGCTTCATAGAGCAACATTGTCTTGAAAGTGTAATGTAAAAATATGTTAACATTCAAAGATAATGTAAGAACAATCAGAGAATAAGCTACAAAGAATTCTCACATGACATCTCAAAACCACCGTAATACATCTTGTGTTCAACCATGCCATCATCATTATGAGATTCAATTGTTATTACCTTTCCCTTGGGACTCTTCTTGTGTGCAGGGTACAGAAAGATTCCTCCATACTTGAGTGTCCTGTGCATATCCGCTACCATAGAGCCAATGTATCGAGCACCGTACGGGGCCTTGCCATCCTATATTACAAAAACACAAAAACAACAATATCTGAGTGGTACTGATTAATAGAATTTAACATTGAGATATTGGGGCATGCTCAGCAGCACAATAATAAAACATTTACCCCTTTCTTCATTTGAATAATGATATTAGTAACAGATTTCTGGAAGACATTTGATATTGATATTTGTTTTGCGGCAACCAATGTTATACCATGGAACTCTGTATCTCCTGACAGAGAAGTATTATGGTGCTTAACTCTGTCATTTCCAAACTTTCTCTTTCAAGGGAAGGTTGAGTTTTGGGAAAAGTGAAAAATAATTTGTGAGCTTTCTTACCCCTTTTACGTCAGTTTGGAAGAACATCATAGTAGAAATGTCATCTGAAGAGGATTTCTCTTCAAATGCCCTTATATTCAAAATATGACGAAAAATAGCCGAAGTGTTCGGGCCGAACATTCATGCCACATCTATGTGCATTCCCATATACCCATTTCTGTGTGCGGTGCATGTGCTTTTGAGCAAGTTTGGGTTGATTTCTTATCATTTTGATGGTTCCAAAACCTCACAGTATACACCAATCCTTATTTAGACATGATCAACCTTTCCCAATTGCTTCAAGACAGTTTCTTTCACAATGTAATCGCATGACCAGAACTCAACTTTATCTTTAAAAAAGACTGGCTTATAACATTTATACACTAATTTTAAAACTATGGTACATGTGGTACATGTTCAATCTTTTAGAGCAATAAACTAATTTTCAGGACAGAAGATGATTGCTCACCTCAGGGAACTTCTTGGACTTGACGTATTCTTTGATGCTGTCATCCCAGTACATAGCATATCCTTCATTGATACTGAAGATCTTTCCTCTAGGTTTGATCTTCATATCACGGTCTGTCAGCACAAACTCACCAATCGCCTGCAGATGGTAAGAAAATAGTTAACTTTGGAAAATTACAACTTATTTTCAATAAAAATATAGAAGGGGTACCCTAAACTTTTGCTTAGCTGGCCAAGCTCCCTAAAGGGAATGGCAATCTTAAAATTCTGAATGACTGTTTATAAAGGAAACGTTCACCCTGAAGTAAGTTGGTTTTAAAAGAAGCAGAAAATTGTAACAAATAGATAAATGAAAATTTGAGCAAAAGCCAATAAGAAAGTTATGACTTTTTAAAGTTGTAATCAACCAAACACAAATTGGCAACTCTGTAACGTATCTTGCGAGCTCCTCTCTCATTTGCTTTGCACACAAAAATTCATAAATTTTCATTTTCTTTATTTTTGGGGAGGGAACGGATTTGAATCATACAGGTATTGTGTGAAAGCATAAGTGAAGTGATTATATCTATTTGCATGTATGATAAAATAGTTTTTAGAGAGAAAATGGAAATTTATGATTTTGTAAGTACAGGGCAAATGGGAGATGAGCTGCCAAGATACATCACAGATTTGCCAATTTGTGTTTGATTGATTACAACTTCAAACATTTCATAACTTTCTTATTTCTTATCGGACTTTGCTCAAACTTTCCCTGATCTGTTTCTTTAATTTTTCTGCTTCTTTTAAAACTAAGTTGATATCAGGGGATATCAAGAGGAAGCTTGGTTTCAGCCCCAGGAGTAAGTGGCTATGGTCACCAGGTACTATTTGGCTTGGTCACATTGTGATACACTTCTTTGTTTTTGAATCCTATTTCACCTAACTGATGGTTCCACCAGGTTCAACACATCCCAAACTGCAAAGTGTAACAATGGAAAATAAAAAAATCAAGGTCTAAATCATGTTATATAAGGGCAATATCTAACAATAGCTTGTTTATTTACAAAGTAAATATATCTCTACATATGCAGCAGATGGGGATCCTTTTACTACTTACTTACTTATTATTAGGCTATACTTTTAATCTAAAAATACATTATACCATTGATTAGTGTATTTGAAGTAACTAAAATTTGCCAAGACCATACACACTACCATTCAAAGTGGCTAAAGATTAGAACAAAGACAGGCCCTCTTGATGTAAAATCAATTTGTTTAGGAAACATGTCTGTTATAAATCAAAGAAGAAAAGGTCCAATTGATGTCAAATCAATGTTTTAGAACACATGTCCGAAAAGAAAAGCTTCGGATTTAAACGAAAGATCACTGCATGTGCCTAGCATGGGATGTTCCGAAATCTACCCAAAAGGAGGGAGTGATTAAAATTCTTACGGGATCTAACTGGAAGCCGTTGACGCTGTTGCCTGTGCTGAGTACAACCATGGTGGCGCTACCATAGAGGGCGTACCCAGCAGCAACCATTTCTCGTCCAGGCTGAAGGTAATCTTGCTCCGTCACAGGACCCTCACTCTTCTGTTACATTGTATTATGAAAAATAATAAACATAAAGATAATCATAAAGTAAAGATAAAATAAAATTGTATGAGCATAAAACAAACCATAACAAAGGCAACGCAAAGCGCAGCATCCCCTCGTCGGGTACAAATGGCCTACATGTATATATGTCAGAACAAGCTAACTCCATTACACTACACTATTATATTACTAGGCAAGGAAGTTACTACTACATGTACCTCGGGATTGGATGTACAGAAAGTTGTAAAATCTGTCAAACATTACTAAAGTTATCAAACGGAAACCACATTTTTGCATACATAATTAGCTATTTTCGCATATTTAATGAGCTATGACATACTAGAAGATCAAACTTGGGCTATATCTTCATACCACCTAACTTCTTACCAAATTTCATTAAAATCTGTCTAAAATTACTAAAGTTATTGAATGGAAACCAAATTTTTGATTTTTGCATATTTAATGAGCCAAGACCTTTGACCTACATACTCTGAGATCGAACTTAGGCTGTATTTTGATATCTTGTACCTTAATATTGAATTTCATTCAAATCCATCAAACATTACTAAAGTTATCGAACGGAAAGCAAATTTTGGGATTTTCGCATAATTAATGATCTATGGCCTTTGACCTTTGAACTACATACTCCAAAATCAAACATTACTAAAGTTATTGAATGGAAACCAAATTTTTCTGTTTTTTGCATATTTAATGAGCCAAGACCTTTGACCAACATACTCTGAGATCGAATTGAGGCTGTGTTTTGATACTAAGTAGCTTCATATGAAATTTCATTACAATCCGTCAAACATTACTAAAGTAATCGAAAGGAAACCACATTTTTGGATTTTCACATATTTAATGAGCTATGACCTTTGACCTTTGACATACATACTCCGAAATCGAACTTAGGCTGTATTTTGATACCATGTACTTCCATATCAAATTTCATTAAAATCCGTCAAAGATTACTAAAGTTATCAAATGGAAACCGATAATAAATGTTAGCAATACAACATATACAGTATGTATTGAATAAGTACAGTTTAGGAGTCTAAGGACTATATTGTTTACAATAGGAAATAAAAAGACTAATAAAATTCACTATAAATCTTACTATATACCGCATCTTCCCACCCTATCATTAAATTTTAAAATCAACAATGGCAGATCATGCAGCAAAATGATGATCAATTCATGATATTTTGTCTAGACTAAAGTCAAACGAGTGATGAGTCTGCTATTTAAAATGAATGATTCAGCACAAACGTGTACACTTCATCAGATCATAAGCATCTTAGTATTCTTTACCTTTGATTTCAGTACAAATAAATAGTGTAGGATCTTATCACACCATAATACATATGAAGTCTTTCTAACAGGTAAACGGTCTTGACCTTACGACCTTAAACTTGACTTTGGTTTTGGTTTTAATCAAAAGCCCTGGCAAGGGACAACAAGGACCATAATCTCAATGCAGAATTGGTCCTTCGGTGTTGGTTTTGGCTCTACACTCTTTCCCCATTTTCCTGTTTTCAACATTGCTTACCGGTAATTGAATTTCAATCCTTCACTACTATTAGATTATGAATAATTTTGAATACTTGGCAACACTCAACAGTTTTATGTAGTTTGTGTTAAAGCATTCTTGAGTGTAATGAAAATGCAGTATACATGTATGTGAAGAAATGGCTTGTATTCTGGTCAACCATACTTTTATGAAGTGTGACACAGTAGATGACAATTGAATCATATCAACAACAAACAAAAAACTTTTAAAATGGGAATTTTCTTACGACATAGACAAAAAGTATGTGTATATTTGGATACAGGTTAATAATATTTCTTGTATAGGAACTACAGCTAGCAAATTCGAAAATAATAGAAAGAAAAGAAGCACCAGATTACTGCACTTACAGTGTCCATAATCTAAGCCACAAAAAAAAAATGATACTACCTGTACATGTAAGTCCCAAAGTCTTATATCATTAATGTTCTATACTTTTGATGGATGAAATTCAAAGGGTGGTATGAGCTCTATAGATACAGATAATGGAGTCTGTGGTTAACAAAGGAACTGAAGCTAGGTTTATTATTTTTTTACAGAGACTGAAGACAAATATTAAAGGTGATTTCACAAATGAACCAGACAGAGATCTCAACATGACATTGTTTGCAATAAAAAGTGTGTGCAAGACAAACCTTCTTCCAGACACCAAAGATGGAGCCAATGGAGACGAGACAATCAATGTTTGATGAGCCATCCAAGGGGTCAAAGGCCACCACATACTTCCCCTGCTTCTCTGTCTCCACCTCAATCATGTTCTCATTCTCCTCGGAGACGAGGGCGCACGTTGTGTAAGAGCTCTTGAGTGCATTGATGAAGAGATCATTGGAGATCACGTCCAGCTTCTTCTGCTCATCTCCAGTTGTGTTCACAGATCCCTGGATACCATACCTATTTTGATAAAGCAGTTCATACTTTTACACGGGATAACTAGATTTATAAAGGGTATAAAATGAATTCACTTAAAATGGCCAAAGATATACATAAATCGTTGCCAAAAAAGAATATCGCTTAAAAGCTACCACAGCGTAACAACCCTCACCCTAACATCATTACTAAAAGTCATTACCAAAATTATTTTCTATCAAAGCAAACAGGCAACATTGTTACAGAATATTAACTTAAAACCCAAGATCTACATACATGTATCCTGGTCCATCTATCTATAATAACATTTATCATTTATAATAACCTTGCATAGGAGTGAGTGACCCTGGCCCCAGGCATGCCTGGGGGGTGTTTCATAAAGCTGTTCGTAAAGTTATGCATGACTTTACGAACGACTTGAATATGAAGTGCCAGATAGGATGCCCAAATTTTTCCTGATGTTTTAACAAAGTGGGACTGTATTTCCAATAACCTCAAATAAATTATGGCAAAAAAAATATGTTTGTTATAATAAGAATGTTAATCTACATCTGCACAGTTCAACTTAGTTGATGCAGTTAAAAATGATTGAGCATTCCATTTAACTTGTCATATTTAAGTCATTCGTAAAGTCATGCGTAACTTTACGAACAGCTTTATGAAACACCCCCTGGTTTGGTTACAGCATTGCATCTCTTCACAGCCATGTATTGCTAGGGGTCCTTAGCCTAAAGCTACGCGGGTCCTGAAGCCATACATCCCTCAAATACGCAAAATGCGACCTGATCATAGCGCCAAATTTCTACGGTGACTACAAGCAACAACAAGATCATCTCCCTCTGCGAAAAAGAATTAGTAATTTCCCTTCATTTTTGTGATATTATCACTATTTGGAAATTGGGATGAAATTTACATCAGTCAGCTTCAAATTCAAGACTTGCATTTATTTATTATGATTGTGTAGCTTTAGCATCCTTTCATTTTGCTGAACAAACTTTGACACGGGCATCGACTTTGATTTGAAAATGAATGTTATTGACATTCGTCTGTCGTACTTTTCTCAGGGATTTAACTTTCAGAATCCAAAATATTTAATTCCAATTTTTGCATGGCTTCAATCGGTTTCACTTAATTATTAATGTCATGTGGTAGCTTAGACCAAAAACTTCAGTCTCTCTGTATCGTCGGGTGTTCCGCTGAGACTACGTCTGGGGTAGCTGGGGTAGCTAGCTCCTCTAGACCTCCGTACATAGAGACTGAATGCTCACATATCGCGTGGTGTGTGGACGGTCATATCATTGAATAGTCTCCGCCCATTGACCTCTTTGATAGACGCGAGCGTACACACGTTGTAGACATATGTGCAGATAATAGAATTGACCCCGGAACGGGAAGCGGTTCTCGGGAAAGGTTGCCATTTGATTATTTCTGTGTGTTTGTGTGTGTGGCATTGCATTCAGTGGCGTACGCGTTAACAGTGCAGTATAACATAACCGGAACGTAGAGAACATGGTAGCGAACAGATTTCGTAGCCGGCTGTTCGGTAAGTCCTAATTCTATTTCTAATTATTATCTTATCTACTTTATTTTTTAAACTTTTAAATATATGAAATGTAAGCTAAATATAGTCTAGACCTTTCTAAGTTCAGTAAATACATCTACTATCTAGATCTTTTTCTAAAGTAGTGAAAAACTATTCCGACCTAAGCATAGGTCAGCTGTTCGGACACCTTGTTGGTGATATACGGGTGTACCGTCTGTCTATGGGGAAGGTTGAGAAATGTCAGAAATATTAAAGATTTCCCCATAACAGACGGTTATTTCTGTCTAGGGGTAGCTTAGCCCAACCAGACGCTGTGCGAATATAGAATTTCATTGCGACACCCCTCAATGTAGCTAAAAACAATGTACAAAATTAATCTAAAATGTAAGTTAAACTTCCAAGTTTACGTTATACTCACATGAAATCGATTGCTTGGATGGATTTGTTTAAAGTTCAATCCCCAGCAAGCCATCAGGCAATGTCCACAGGGTATAAAATTTCAACTTTTGTCTGCCAAAACCTGTCCATCGCGGTACCGCTTTGCGGCAGCGCTGTGTATAGTTACGCATGGGTGTGACCTTTCAAAAAGTGCAGCGCGATTACATTCTGCCATTCGACTGTGGGCAGATGATGCAATAAATCATCATTTTTGGTAAGTTGTAAGTTGGATTTAAAACTAAATTTAACTTAATGAATGCAATCAATCAATAGTAGAAGTTTTATTTAGTTTAATTTTTAGATGAAAAATATATGTTATTTCAGCAAAAAGCATGTAGTCGCACTTTTGTAGTCGCGGTTCGCAACGCTAGAGAATGGGCAGCTCGTACAGCACTGTCGCTGTGCATAGTTAGGGGTAGCCCTGGGACGCTGCCACTTCTACTATCTCGAGTGAAACCACTACTATTCCGTGTGTCTCACAATTTACATGGGCAAATGACAATGAATAGTTGTATCGTAGTAACTATTTTTTAAATCAAAGTATCATATATGTGATGCCACTTACCAAAACAGACCTTCCGCAGATCAGCTCTTCCTCAGAAATGTATAGAATCAATCAAATGTCACTTTTTTCACTCAATTGTAATCCTCCCTCTCGTCTCTCGCGAGCGAGAATTCGAACGTATGTAAAAAATATACTGATGCGCATGCGTATTGCAAACTATACATCGGCCTCCGAAAATTTTTAGTACAGGAGCCGGGCAATTAATAGGCCTTTTTTATATCATCCTCATCGAAAAGAAAGACGACAGTTATTCGGAAAGTATTGTAAGTACCTAAAGCATCCTCAAATGAAGTTATGTCATAATGGTATAATTTTGACATACGAGCTTGGATTTAAGAGGCATCCAACCTTTCAAAGGACTGCTGATCGCAGCCCGAATGAATGGTGTCCCTCCCCCCCCCCCCTCTCCATTGTCCTAGCTAGGGCTAGCCCATGTAGCTCGACATTCCGCCGCCTCTGGACGAAGATCTGAAAGTTTTTTATTGAAATAATGTGAATAACATTCTAACCTCGCCTAATAGTATACTATAATATAGACAGCTGAAAACCGTCTGTTTCGGAGGAGTCTTTAACATTTTCTTATTTTTACCTTCTCCTCCTACACAGGAGGTAAGGAGGTGTAGTGAAGCAAGACGTAGTCCAGTGGAACACCCGACGAACAGAGACTGAAGCTTTCGGTCTAACTATAATATAGCATTCAGTCATTCATTCCACGTGAACAAAACAGGCTAGGAGACACGCAGACTTGCCCATGGAGTGCGCAGTCAAGTTGTTATGTTAATTACATAAGGTACTTACAGACGTGAAATACCCGCTTTTCTCACGGCTGATGAAATGGCTTTGATGGCAGTCAGCAGTGAATTCAGCAGTGTTGTGAGCTCTCCAGTTGCTTCGGGAAAACGTCTTTGTTCAGCTAGAACAAACCTTGTCAAAGTCACAAAATCAGTCTGTACTCCTTGGGTGGACATTTTGTCCAAGATTGTATTCAAACTTCTACTTTAATTCGAAATAAAAGATGAAATATACATGGAAGTGAGTTTGTCACACATCACACATGCAAGTTTGATCTGCTACTGTGCATGAATGTCGCATGAAGGACGTCCGCATTATGTATCGCACAATCGCACGTAGCTGTAGATTTCGCAAAAAAAAAAAGGCTCGCCTCGCTACACCAATCAGCTACGAGTATTTAGACACACCCCCAAGGGGCGCGTTATTTAGTTGTCTATTCTTTGTTATTGTTGCCTTGCAAGCTGACCACCTTTTCTTATCAATATGTTGAGGCAAAGCCAGTAACAATTTAGTATGTATAATTTTTATTTTAAAAAAGAAGTCGAGAATGAAAAACAATGAAGTAAGCCAATGATAAGGCATAAAACGTATAGTGGGCAAACACTAAACTTTAAAAAAAAAAAATAACAAAAAAGTCTGAACCAGGGGAAATAAGGTTGTTTAGACAAATCTACTGACCTTGATAGGATTAAATGAGAAATAAACTTTGCAATTATGGCAAAATTACTAGTGTCGTAAGCAAACGACCACTAAGAATAAATCAAAGAACAAAACAAACGAGAATGTAATAACTGTGGAACAATAAATTATTGCTGAAAGACATTCAGTGCATAACTTATTTTAAAGCTTTAAGTTGAAGATTATTTATTGAAATGTCTGAAGAAGAAAAAGAAAAGCGTTTATCAAATTGAAATATCCTGTAGTTTCTTTGATGATGATGATAAGCTTGTTTAATATGAAAAAGGGATCATGCTTTATGATCAGAATCTGTTTTTTTTTCCCCATGGCATTTGCATAAAAAATTTCCTCTATATTTTTGGTATATATTCCTTGTATTATGTACCTTGTTATTATTTGCATTTACTATTCAATGTTTGAATGGAAATTATTCAAAACATGATTTGACAGTCCTTCTTGTAGCCTATATGCCAATGTAGTTGGTTGGCGATAACTAGTTACCAAATATAACAAACTAACTTTCTCATTTCCATTACAGAAAAATATATACTTATAAATTTGCAGCTCTGCTTTCGCCAGCCCAACGATCCTTAACGAGATTCATACTCCAAATAATCATAATCAATCATCGGCACTCAGACAACTTGAATTACAAAAGTCACACTGACAGACAGATAGCTATTAATGGTCGCACTTCCCCTTTCAGGCAACAAGGGAACTTTTAATTTCATGTCCTTGAGTTGTGGAGCAATTTGTTTTAACAATGTTCACCTTAGGCTAAAGGGACATGTACATTGATCCAAAAAGTAGAAATCAGACATGATGGAAAATGAGTTAGCAGAGTTTCTGAATATTTAGACATGATATAGCAGGTAAATAAACAATATTTCTTTTCACAGAAATATTTGCAGTATGGCATCAAAATACAGATTATCATTCTCCTCTCAGAGACCCATTTATATCTATTTTTTTCAAACAATTGTTAATTTTACATGTTAGTCACAAATGGGACAGCGACGCTGTCATTTTACAAGCAATGCTGATAGTGGTGGGTAATACATGTATTTACACTACTGAATGGTATAATCAAAATGCATAAACACAAATCTGTCACATTCCCTTTCAAAGTTAGAATGATGAAAATAAATAGTTCTCAGTAAATGATGGTACTCGATAAAAGTAAAGAAAAGTTGTTTATAGTGTTGCAGCTTGCAACCCCAAATCCTGGTCTGGTCTGGCCTGCTAACTTCTAAAAATCTTTGCGGGGTTTTGGATCGGTCCAGTAACTCGTTGAGGAACACAATTAAATATATCATCAAAATTCTGACACCAATAAATGTCAGCTTTTTTTTCCTTAGAGGACATTGCAGCACATATTACAATACTCTAGGCAGAAATATAGACTTACACACAAATACATTAGAGAAAAATACACTCTCTGGGTGATTAAAAGATGACATATAATGAGCATTTCCCAACTGTTTTCTATCAGACCTCTGTTACCAATTGATATGATTTATGTTTGTGTCTGGTTTGTGTTTGGCCTGGCTCAAAACCGTCAGTGTGATGAGCTTGAGATCAGTTCTGGTACCAAGCTACATCACTAGTTGTTTGAGCTTGTACACGAATAAATTAACAGAACATGAAATTGCTTGGTGTTAGAGCGAATACGGTAGCATGGTCTTCATTTTGGACTCTGTCATAACATACATGCCTAGGAACGTAGTAGTAAACCCACATCAGTCATTTGAACCATTAATACCAATCAAAGGTGGCAGAACAGATATGAATATTCTTCTCACTGAGGAATATTCTGTAAAATCTGTAATTTTGAAGGATTTCTTTACATGGCAGTTTGTGCAATCAGGTGTCATTAGATACATCTACCATACATACACTTCAAAACAAGTAATTATCATACATGTATTTCATGTGATTAACTTGGTGTTTCTTTGAAGAATGCTTCTGCTTTTACCATATATCTGACATACATTTAGAAAGTTCCACAACCATTTTACTTCCTGTAACAACACATCATCCTTCCATTCGATAATGCCTTTAACCCCCCCCCCCCCCTCCTCTGTAAGCATGTATCATAGTTGGGTGATGTATGTGTATATACAGATTAAAATAAAGATGAAGCATTTTTTAGCATACGAAAATCTTGACATAGCTATGTAGATATGTACAACACAATAAACACTTTTAGCGCATGGCTGATATGTACAACACAAAACACTGATCCATCATCTCCATTTAGTACAAGCACTATAGCTTTCCCTCATGTTGAAAAAAAAAAGAATGACCATACATTTTACATAAAAGCATAAAAAGTATAAAAGGATCTTCAATAATGACACTCAAACTCACAATTCATATCAGCTGATTCATGTTCATCAGAGTAAAATTGATAATACAAATCTAAAGCTTACTATTTATGTGTGTATTGTTTAGTTTTCCATTTTAGCCCAACATCAGCAAGAGAAAAATAAATATCTGATAGGAATAAATGGAAACATAACACCATTTGTAGCACATCAAGATGAATGATGTTTAAATTAATTCATTTATAAAATAACATTCGGTAATATATAGTTAAATATAAATTGAATATAACCAAATTAAGTGCATAAGAACCATTAGAGAATATATCTTCATTTCATCAAAGGCATCATTATTTCATGTTCATACACTAAATATGTAATTTATAAATATTAAAGGGAGCGACAAGTCGCAATCTATGGGCGCTTTTACAGTTGGCTGCTCCTTTCTCTGGATCAAAGTTCAAAGCGACTTCAATTTATCGTGCGCAGCTAATAAAAGTTTGCACATTGACCCAAATTTGAGTAAACAAGATCGCGCGTTCTTTGTTCGAGTATTTGAATCTCATTGGTCGGTTGCGTATGGAGGGATTCGAGTTAACGATCGCACGAGGAATCCGGCAATAACATTCCTTCGGTAGCGCACGATTGGACCTGTTTGTATCCGAATTTCCCCGAGTCAGGCCAACTGGTCAGGCCCATGGATTACGACTTGCCACTCCCTTTAAGTGCCATGTTTTGGACCCTCACAGAAAAAAGGAAGATAGAACTACATTACTTTGATTATCATTTTCAATAGAAATAATTTCCAGCTTGGAAGTCATTAGCTTTTAAAGAGTAATGGCCATCTTAGTAAATTGATCTGAACTTCCAAAAATGAAATAAAATATTCCTCCCATTGGCTAACTTTGATGTGTTATCACAAAAATAATTCATCAACATCTAGAACTACGATAATTGTATTTCTGTGTAAATGCTTGAATTTTTTATACAATAAAGACATACATTTTGAATGTTATAACATCATTTAATCCCCCCCCCCCCCCCCCCCCCCCGGACCAACACCCGGAAAAGTGCATTAGCAATTGATCAATATATGGCCTTGAATACTTCTGAATCCCTCCCAACTTCAACAACAAACTTGTATTTTTAAGAGCACCACTCAGTCTATCACATAGTTAACAAATGCTCCTCTTCACCTACAAAACTACATGTGTCAACTATTTTCATTTCTGAACTACTTTAAGAGCAATTACATTGTTATTGACCATTTTCTGTGCATTCCGTTATACAAATTTTACATCCTACATGCAACTGTGTATTTTCGTCATATGCTTGATGACTTGGTGAAATTATGATAACTATATTTCTAAATGATACACCATACATGAAAAAAATGACTTCTATCCACAATTATGAATAACAAGCAGTAAAATTTACAGCAGTTTTTAAAGTAGCACCTTTACTTTGCCTTTCTCAAAAGAATTTCGCTTCAGAATGCATGATAAAACTTTAGACTATTGACAATTTCTTGAGGAAGAAGCATCAAGATCTGTTATTACCACTTGTACCGAATGCAATATAATGTCTGTTGAGCGCCAGAAGGGTGTAACAAATGTATGAAATGTATGTATGAAACGTCCTTCATGCTCTCAGCAGACAATGTTATTCCTGCCTAGAGTACACCATTGAAAAGGCTAAAAGCCTCATTCATCCGTGCTAAAATGTGAAAACACCCTACTATTTGATAGAAATTTGTGCAAACTAACTGGTATTTCAGATGAAGGCATGTATAGCAAATATTTCTCCAATCTTGCAATAAAGGTGAATCACAATATGAATACAAAGATCAGAACTGGCATCCTTAACTGGCATCCGTTAAGTTCCATAGAATCTTTGATGTACACCACAAGGGGAAAACATTAAAATTCCTTCAGTTTATAAATCTCCAACAAGTCTTTCGACCCCTCCCCCCCCCCTTTCTCAAAAAAATGAAAAAATAAAAAAGTATTAAAAAATAAATACAAGGAATGTGATTTCCACTGTATATTTCTAATAGCCATTTATCAAATTGTTTCCTTTTACACAAAAAAATTAGGGTGAGATTGGAATTCACGAAAAAAAATTAGTCCCTCATTCATAATGCTCATTCTGCTGCAATTTATCACATGTATATCACTTTCATACCAGGAAGCATCTTACATGTACTTCATTCTATTTTCTTTCACAACTGAAGGCCCAAAACACTTAAAATTCCAAATCTATTTTAAAAGGACGAACTGGAAACCAAGCTTAAGATTATATTACAACCACATCGACCAGAATCCTTTGTATCCTCTAAAGAGGAAAATATTTTCTCTTCTAAATTTGATCATAAATAATTCACAATGGTCCTCCCAAGCTTGAACATGTGCAAAGAATCCTATAAAGTTGAAATGTACATGTATGAAGTGATTATGTCCCATAAGTCAAAATGCATACAAAATAAAAGAAGGCCCTAGTTCATTGTGCTTATCTTATCTTCATCTGTTACATTAAAACTGTAAATCATACGTAGCTCTGCAATCCATAAAATTCTAAAATAGAATGCCATGATCATTATCAACAATCTATATTTGTTCTGTTCATTTAACTTTTAGGTTGAGGTTGGGGGCAAGATTCAGTTTACTATTTGAATAAGCCAGTTCGTAATTGGTACATATGACCCCAATTTATACATTTATACACGTATACGCATCTGTTTTAGCGAATGCGCTACTTGTTTAACCCTTCCAAGACAATATTGTGGTTTGGTTCAATAACTTTTGATTCAGAGCTTTAAAGAATATACCAGATGCATGAGTGGAAAGAGCAAAAATTTCTGCATATACTATGTCCATTTTTGTTGCAAGGCCATATTGCGTTTGATGCCAGGAATTTTAAATTTGAGAATAAGCTTTAAAATCCTTAAATTGGCAACACATTGAGAGGTTTAAAATCATTGTTTTTTATCAAAATTGGCAATATTTTCAACTTGTTGACAAAACTTGTAGCCCTGTATATTGTTTTCAAAGACATTACACCTTATTAGAACCATGTAGCACTAAAAGAAAAAATATTAGTGTTGCCAATTTGAAGAACGAAATACGATCAATTTAGCCCTTAAATAATTCCTGTCCTGAAAGGGTTAACATGTAAAATCATACTGGTGAGCGCATCATGGTGCGTAAACTATGAAAGCGTGCAGTGGTCAATAATTGTACTCGTTACAAATGACCTTTATCCGCATATATGCGCAAATCGTAATTATGAACTAGCTTATTACTAATATACACAGACAGAAAAAAATTTCCTGAAATAATTCTAAATCTATTCCATCCCTAAGTCTAAAAATCCACAATACTTTGAAGATGCCAATTACAACATCACATAGTAATATACATCAAGAGATTTCCTTTCAGTCGTCAAGTTCTTTACTGCAGCATATTTGTGACACATATAATTACCTTCTTCCATCTTGCACTGATAAGTCATGCTCTGTTGATCTTTCATATAGACAGTGGAATTCTAGACAAACTAGTAATCTAGCTATGGATACGCTATCTGTGTCTAATAGGAAATATATAAATTATGCAAAATGGCAGTGAAACAAGACAGGTGTTTTTAATGTGCATACGGTCACAAAGATTCATGCATAATGTATATATATATATTCATGTATATATAAAACATGTTTGCGCTGTACATTTCAATGTCATACTCGGTCAAATACAGGAAGAAGTATGTACAAATTCGAATGGACGGCCCACTTCACAACTCATGTTACAGAAATAGAGAAAGTATGCTCTAATAAACGTACACAAAATGTAGAAGAAATGATATTGGTTATCGAGAGAAAAAAAGTTATAGAGAAATGTGTGGATGTATGAAAGGTCTCTTATAGTTTCATGGACTTACTACAGAAGCAGTAGGTTATGTAATCCGAAGTAGTAGTCCATGGTAGCATATACATGTGTACAAACAAGTTTGTGGCTTTTATATTCATTAAAAAGAAAAAGTTTATAAGAATAAAAACAAAGCCAAAAACAAACTTGTCAAAAAGTTAGAATGATCATCAGACTTTTGAAGAAAAATTACTTGCTTGATAGAGAAAAAAAAAAAGTAACAAAAATTCTGAAATGTTGAATATCTGGAAATTCTCCCATAAATTCTTTCCCCATAAGTTTGGTGCCTTACCAATGCCATCCTTCATTTTCATGAACATATTGTCATAAAATTTGTGTACAACTTCCCTTCTTGCTTTCTTACATGCATGTCATATCTAAAAAAAATCTATAAGACTTTCAGATTTATCTTATAATCAAAGAGCGAAAAAAGGATATTATAGGTGCTTCATCCCTTTCGCAGCCCAAATTTTGAAGTTGTGTGAGTATGCGATAAGTTACAAAAGAATTATAATTGGGAAACTTGTGCAGATGTGAAAAGGATTATAATTAATTTGCCATTAAGTAAGTAATAACAACAAATTGCTAACACTTTATTTTTTGACTAAAAAAAAATGGTGTAATACTAGTACATGCTCTTTGATTTCTGAATAACTCCCTCTGCGACAAATGCAAGATTTTCATTTCTTACAAAGCAGTTATAGAACTTGTGACCTTGAAATTTCATCTAGGCAGTATCTACAGGATGTCTACTAAACCTGTGCAAATTTTTGCGGAATTTTGTGAAAATCTACAAAAGGGATAAAGTACCCCTAAAGTACATGTACGTGTAACATGGAATAATTTGCTCACGAAAAAATAAACAGAATATCTGAAGCATGAAGGAGCCAATAACCAACACATGAGGATGTGATACTTTGTAGACATGACAGGACAAGAGATATTTCACTAACAGCTAACCACAGTGCAAAATGACAATGAGAAGAAAATCTCAATTGTGTGATTACATGTAAAATCTGTACAGAGACCGTTCAAAAATACAAGTATTATCCGAGTATGAGGATGTACAAATGTAATACTGAATGTGTTGTCTGTGTTCACTCAATATTATTTCTTTTTAGCATTTACAAGCACACGATGCAGCCATTTAATACACAGAATTTGATTTGTAAGCTCTGATATCAACATTTTAATGGTTTAGCTAGTGCCAATAAATATCCTTTAAAAAAATGTAAATTAACTAACGCTAGACTGGTTCTAGAAAAATCCTGAAAAGGGCAAGCACATTATGGTAGCAGTAAAACAGAAGGTGGAGGACTGCAAGAGAAATTTCTAACGATTGAACAACATATCACATTAGAAGTAATTGTCCTGAATATGATTTAAATGAGACTGAATGTGACTTTAATTTCAGAAATTTGGGAAGACTAGTCTTTTTAATAACTTTGGTAAAAAATAATAAATTGCAAATTATATAAAAAATACTGCATACCATCAAGCCTCCAGCAAAAGCACAGATTACCTTCCATTAAATCAGAACCCGAGCAGTACTTCAAAGTTTTCTTCCAACATGACAATAGTCAGTAAAAAAAAAGAAGCAAAAATAACGGTGCCTTTGCCAAATGTGTAAATATAAAACATCAGTGCAAAAATATATCAATCATTCACCTCATGGAGACTATGGTAATGCAAATACACTCCACTATTTGACTCTGATATCAGTCATTTGACTTGTAATGTTGTCAAAATTAGCGTATTTATACAAATGATAGAAAAGTTGCTTCAGCAATCGTAGAGGTAGGGAGAAATTATCAAATTCCTCATTCCCTCAGTTCCATAGGTTAGAATTTACCCCTCTTTGTTGATAATGAAGTCAACTACATGTACAAATCTATTGTAATGTTTGATTTTGTACAATATTCTATACCAATGAGTGAACATTTTGCTTCAATTTGGAGTGTATTTGTATCAGGACAAAACCAAGCAAACGTTACAAAAATAAATTACTTTCTTCAAAGTTCAATAAGTGCATCCCATTAACAAATCAAAATAAATAAATATTCAGGCTGCTAAAGCAAAAGTAAAATTTGGAAACTGTCTTACAAGATATTTACGATACATCAGCACTCCATGGCATTGCCAGAAAACACAAAGACATGAACCGTACTTGGCAGTAGTACGTATATCAAAGCTTCTGGCCACTTTAAGTGAATAATATTCAAAATGGTTCCAATTCATGTACAAATATTTACAGAATACCCTATAATTTTACATTAAAAATTGCGTGTGAATGTGGCTATGTAATACAGCATGAAATAGCTCTATACAATACATACATTTACAATTCTGCAGCTTCTCTTTCCCGGTATGGTACTACATATCACCTACTGAGAGCAACAAGGGCATCGGAGGATTTAATGCCCTTCTAGCTTTCAACAGAAGATACAACTGCAGGTCAAAAGTTGGTGACCTTTGTTTACCTGGTGATACACCAGGTACACATGATTGCATGGCAGTTACAATGTAGGAACATATTCCTGCAGCCTCCTCACAGTACTTTTGTCAAGGGAACAAAGGTCAAAGTCAAAGGTTGTGTCTGTGACCTTGAATGACCCCGTCTCCCCGATAAGGTCAACGACCTGCTGCAACTTGTCTCTGTCTGTGAGTTTCATTAGTCTTTTGTGCAGGTCTACAAGTTCGTACAAATAGTCGATGTTACTGTTTTGAGATGTTTTCTGTTTACCTTCAACATTTTTGGGCTTCTTTTCCACTTTTGATCCTTTTTTGCCCGCTGCACCAGACTTCTTGTTCGAGCCATAGCTCGACTTAGAAACAGGCTTTGGTTTTTCAATTTCCGGTGAAGGGGAGCTGTGCCGACTATTGCTACTGAGGTTGCTGTCACCCGACATAGAGCGATGTCTTCCTGAAGGTGGTCCACTGTTCTGGAATGTCCTCTCCATGTCGTGATCATCGTCATCGTCATTATCCTCGTACTCCAAGTCTTGCATGAGCATCCCCAGGGTGCCGGTACCTCCGCCCCGCCCAGGGATTGTCAGAGATGAGAAACTGATGCTGGAGCTTGGGCTTGGAGCATCATTTTCTGCCTCCTCTGTACTAAGCTCTGCATCAAATGGAGGCAGTTCTTTTGGTTCTTTCTTGGCTTCCTTAGCCTGCTTGGCTTTGGACTTGGTCTTTGTTTTGGTGATCTCCGGTGTGAAGAGGCCCAGGTCTGGTGCAGGTGTACTTTTACTGCTGTTGGAGCTGCTTGCGCTTTTTTTTGCTTTACTAGTCTTTTCTTTAGTTTTGCTACCTTTTTCTGAAGCTGATGACTTCTCTTTCTCACTTGACGGTGTCTTTTCTGATTTTGTCTTTGATGTTTTAGCATCATGAGATGGTTCATCTTTGTTCTTGTCCTCCTTGGTTGAAGTGCTCTGCTTCCTTTTCTTGGCAGGTGTAGAGGCCATGGGGGTGGCCTCTGAGGCAGACCTCTTGGCAGTTTGTTTGCTGCTTTCTTTTGCCTTTCCACTAGATTTAGAGTCTTTGCTATCCTTGCTGGATGATTTGCTCTCACTTGTGCTTTTAATGTCTTTAGAACTCACTTTTTGACTGGGCTTAGATTCCTTGGGACTAGGTTTAGGTTCCTTTGGACTAGGCTTTGGTTCTCGAGGACTTGCTTTGTGCTCTTTTGAGATTGACTTGGACTCCTTTGTTGTAGGCTTGGTGTCCTTTGTGGAGGTCTTGCTGTCTTTTGTGCTAGTCTTTGACTTGCTGGGTTCCTTAGGTTCCTTAGTCTTCGGAGTGCTTGCTTTCCCACTCTCCTTCATAAAGTAAACAAAGGCAAAGAATAAAAAATCAGCATTGGCATTGAAAAAAGAAAGATAAGGCACATAAGCGTACAAAATATGCAGATCAGAACTCCTTCATGACAGAATATGATATAAAAGCAGAAAAATGAGAGAAACAGATTAGTGAAACTGAGCAAAATCTGACGAGAATTATTAAGAAAGTTTTGAATTTTTGAAGTTGTGATCAGTCAAACACAAATTGGCAACTCGGTGAAGTATTTTGTGAGCTCCTCTCCCATTTGGTCTGTACAGAAAATTTCATTAATTTTCCTTTTCTTAGTGGTTGATGAAGAAATACATTTGCTTCATACAGTATTTTGTGTAAAAACATATGTGCACTGATTATACCTATACGTTGCATGTATGATTAAATATTTTTTAAAGAAAAATTATGATTTTTTTTTTAGTACATGGCGAATGGGAGAAGAGCTCGCAAGATACGTCGCGGGGTTGCCAGTTTGTGTTTGACTGATTAGAACTTCTAAAATATTATTATTATTTCTTACTGGATTTTGCTCAACTTTAATTGATCTGTTTCTTTACTTTTTTCTCATTCTTTTAAAACCACCTGATATTATGGTGGACTTTCCCTTTAATTCTTTTGCTTTCTCAAATCTTTAAAGGTGTGTGGTTTGACATACCTTGCTAGGTATCGTTGATGCTGAGGAGGGGGTGGATGAAGACATACTCTTGGGTTTCTTGGAGCCTTGGTGTGCTGTTGAGGCTGCAGCAGCCGACTGGGGTTTCCCTTTGGTGAAAGCCGAAGGGTCGGTGGCGGGTGTGGCTGCAGGGGCACTGGGTTTACCCCCTGTAGCATTCAGCTTGGTGGTGGTAGAAGGAATCTCCAGGTCCATGGGCATTACTCCAACCTGACATTGAATAATGATAATATCATGGCATCAGAAAATCTGGAGTACATCGATATCCAATGCTGAATATATAATCTATCATCGAATACATACAGACATTTAAAATATTATCAAATACAGCAATACATTATTATCAATCATCCCGTGCCTGGGAGAGTCATATCTGTCAATCTATTCCCCTGTTTACCCACTTTCACTGCTGTGCATGTCCTTCAAACCCTGAAATATTTTTCCTTACAATAATGGTGAATGTTTCATATAAACCGGTTTACCATTTACAACAAAACCAATCAAAGCACTTACAGTAGTATCATTATTACCGCAGTCAGTATAGTGTATCATTCGCATGGTTTTAACACAATCTATTCAAAATGTCCAGTTTAATATCTATCAAATAATTTTATGCACTCATGCATTTCACTTTGATATTGCTACATAGTGACATTTTGATTTTCTATGGAAATTTTCATCTCATTTTTAAATTAAGTTCAGATCCTGAATAATTCATCTTCTCAAGCACACATTGATAATACATCTTCTGTACCAATAATTTACATTTATTAGATAATCCCTTACCCCTCCTGCCTTGAGCAGCTTGCGCCTGAAGTCCTCTGTTGGATTCCTAAAGGTGAGTTTTTCACATCGGATGTGATTGACTGGAGGCTGACCGTCCACATGAAGGAAGAGGTCATAGAGAAAGCGGACCTTCTTTGGTTCCTCCTTGTTTCTAAAGTAGACATCAATGGCCATCTCAAAACCAGCATAGCCAGACTGAGAAACTTGGAATGGTGGGTCCTTCACAACTGGGGATTGGAATGAGAAATACAAAAAGACTAAATGGCAGCTTTGTCATTTACATAGATGTACCGGTAAATGTTATTTAAAAGAGGCCTTTAAAATTTTCACTGATTTAACTATTGACGGGGCTGTCAAATTTCACTAGAACATATCAATATTCAAAGTCAGACTTTCTTTGTTTTTTGTTAAGGGAATAAATATTTTTCAAACAGGTAAAAGAGAACAGCACAGAAAGTTGATTTCTTACAATCATTATTTTGTATGAAACCTTCTTCATGCTTCTCATATTCCAGTATGAAATATAGAAATTCAATAGTATTAGACAGCGCCTTCTGGCAGCTCTCTATTGATTATTTATATACAACGTCTTTGAAGAACATTTTCTTGATAGGGTTCCATCCACTCACACATATGCGAGGTTATTATAGATAACCTCGCACTCCATACCACAGAGAATTGCCTCCCATAGAGTGTGTAATCTCCAGCACAGATGGGTGTTTTGAAGGAGCAAAATCACCAGACAAAAATAGCCAGAAAATCAAAATTGTTCAAGGTGATAAAGATCCTATTGATGAACTTAGCATGAAATCAGCTTTTCTATAATCCTAAAATGTAGAGGGAAGTATTTTCTCAAAATTTTGCCGATCATATTTATGTTTTCACCTCTTCAACTTAGAGGTCGCGACTGCCGCTAAATTGGCACACCCCCACATAGTGAGGTTCCATGAGTGGGTTCTATATGAAGAATATAGATATTCATTGTTACTGCGAAAAGATAACTACCTCTCTTGGGCTTTGGAAAGCTCTCGTGGAGTTGGAACACAACTCTGTCCACGAAGTGCTCGATGCAGCTACCTTCTGGTCCTCTGACAAACATTGTCCAGTCATGGGTGAATCCCTCTGCTGTTGGTTTGGTCCTGATTGTGGCCCGATGGCCCAACTCCAGCTTCACCTGTACACACTGAAGACAATATTAAACAAAATTTGTTTTAAATTGAACGGAAGTGAATTTAATATGTCAAGCTCATAGCACACTGACATTGTACATTTCTAAAATCAAAATTACAATGATGAAAAAGTAAATACATTAACAATTGTCTATTAGAAAATGACAACAAGCATCTTACTGATTGTTTTAAAAATGAATTAATACTGGTGGCAAATACCATAGCAAACATCAATGTAGTTTTTTCCCCACCTCACACAAATAATCCTTACTCAGCAAGTTTACTGACAAACACATGTTTTATGTGATTTTTACAGTATGTTGTTAATCTCTTCTATTTTTTTTCTTGTTACAAAGAAAATATTGATGCATATATATGTTAATATTTATTGATAAATTCAATTGAATTCAAACTAAAGATTTATCGATGCACTTCATTGCAATCTTTTTAATTTCAAGTAATTATTGTAATCAAAGTCAAAGGAGTCGTTCTTTTGACTTTACATGAAATATATACATGTAAGTCAAGATGGTGAAGTGGAGTGAAATATTGTTAAGCTTATGATACACTACAGTCAATGCATATTTCCTCTGTAAATAACTACACATGTAGCTTAACATAGCTCATAGTTGTGAGAGTCTGACATTTTGAGTGACTGTCACTTTTCCATTAGAAATTTGGATTCAAGATGCCTCATCTCGCCAATTATGGACTAAATAAATATCATACATGTCACAGACAAAAATCATAGTATATTATTCTTCATCAAAAGTAGTTTGTCTTTGTTTGGCAATTATTCAGTACATCTATATGTGTATACTATTTCTGAAATACAATTGACATTGCGTTTAAAAATATAAAATACAATTTGTAATTTTTTTCATTTATAAAATTCACATAAGCCTACAAGTAGGCCTAGACTAAAATGTTTCTGTCAAATGGATACAGATTTCTAAACAAAATAAAACAGTAAGTGCAAAATTAATGAAATACACAGTAAGCATGGTCAGCTAAGTCACCACTCCGCAGGCCTTCTTTGCCTTTGCATCACATTATCGACACCGTCGATGCATTTTGACTGGAAAGTGTAGGGCAACTTCTTTTTTAGGCTAGACATTAAATGATTAATAAAGATCAAAGACCATGATTATTCCCATGTCATGCAGACTCTACTCAATTGTCATGATTGATTGTAGGAGCATGTTCTGTGAGGGTGGCTTATTTCTGAACAAAGTCAAATTTTGTTTTACTTTATTATAGTAAACGTTATTATAGTCTCTCACTATTATCTGTGGCACTGACACTGTGTTGTCTGTGATAAAAGTGTGAAAGTCGAATTCATGTCGGATATTTTGGGAATAGAAAATCGTGTCACGGTTTCTTTCGTGTGGGACTGTACATTATCAGTTTACATATTTTACAACAAATATATCGTCAAATATGTAAATATCAAAGATACCATATGAGGAAAATCACTCATTATAACATAAATAACATACATAAAATCACGATTGCTTACCTGGGTGGTCATTGTGACCACTTATTATCCCTTTTCTCCTCTAATTAAATGGGAATTCCGATTGAATTTTGGAAAAACCTCAGAATTTCGCTGCGCCCATCTTCCTCGTGAATTAAAACCGATTACATAGGGTAAAGCGAAAAATACGTCCTCCTCTATTTATGTGCATCATACATACTACATGTAGCTGTATGGTGTGTACGGAAGCGTTAAAGTGCCATTCGACTTGACGACTTGTCGAGATATTTTATCTCGACAAGTCGACTTAATATCCATATTTTGTCGACTTGTAAAGATATTTATCGAACCATGTCGACTTAATAACTTTCATAAGTCGACATGGCGATATAAATTATCTTGCCAAGTCAACTTCCCAAAAATTATAAGTCGACATGGCGACATAAATTATCTTACCAAGTCGACTTAACAAAAATACATGTCGTCATGGCGAGATATATTATCTTGCCAAGTCGACTTCCCAAATATAATAAGTCAACATGGCGACATAAATTATCTTACCAAGTCGACTTAACAAAAAAATTATGTCGTCATGGCGAGATATATTATCTTGCCAAGTCGACTTCCCAAAAATTATAAGTCAACATGGCAACATAAATTATCTTAGCAAGTCGACTTAACAAAAAAATTATGTCGTCATGGCGAGATATATTATCTTGCCAAGTCGACTTCCCAAAAATTGTAAGTCAACATGGCGACATAAATTATCTTAATTTGTAAACAAATCTTTCGGCATATTACTCCCAGTTTTAAAGATCGTATGCTCGATCTGTAATGAAAAACACAAGTCAGAAAAAATTGGAACCAGCGGGATTCGAACCTGTCATCTACTGCTTGCCGGGCAGCGACTTAACCACCAGGCTATTCTGGTTCACGGCCAAGTCACGGCCAAGTCACGACGAACTAGAATCAAATACCCAAGATCCTCTTCTTTTTGACTCATTAATATTCAAACGGTCCGCCGTAGACAATGGTTAGTAAACGAAGGAGCTTGACTGGGGAGGAATTTTTAATTTGTAAACAAATCTTTCGGCATATTACTCCCAGTTTTAAAGATCGTATGCTCGATCTGTAATGAAAAACACAAGTCAGAAAAAATTGGAACCAGCGGGATTCGAACCTGTCATCTACTGCTTGCCGGGCAGCGACTTAACCACCAGGCTATTCTGGTTCACGGCCAAGTCACGACGAACTAGAATCAAATACCCAAGATCCTCTTCTTTCTGACTCATTAATATTCAAACGGTCCGCCGTAGACAATGGTTAGTAAACGAAGGAGCTTGACTGGGGAGGAATTTTTAATTTGTAAACAAATCTTTCGGCATATTTACTAACCATTGTCTACGGCGGACCGTTTGAATATTAATGAGTCAGAAAGAAGAGGATCTTGGGTATTTGATTCTAGTTCGTCGTGACTTGGCCGTGAACCAGAATAGCCTGGTGGTTAAGTCGCTGCCCGGCAAGCAGTAGATGACAGGTTCGAATCCCGCTGGTTCCAATTTTTTCTGACTTGTGTTTTTCATTACAGATCGAGCATACGATCTTTAAAACTGGGAGTAATATGCCGAAAGATTTGTTTACACATTAAGATAATTTATGTCGCCATGTTGACTTACAATTTTTGGGAAGTCGACTTGGCAAGATAATATATCTCGCCATGACGATATATTTTTTTTGTTAAAGGAGAATTACGCTCAAAAATACAGACGATATTGTTCAAAGGTGTTATTTATTCCTACTTGTTGGACTATATGGCTTCGCGTCAAAATATACGAGATCGATACGAATCAAGATTTTCTGAGCAAAATTTATCATCTGCTCCCAATATGTATCGTCTGCTAGCAGTACATGGAGGCTGCCATTTTTTTTATGTGTACATGAAGATTTTCTTAATCCAAATGCCCAATTGCCTTTTTCAAAATTAAAAACCAGTTTTAGATTAAACATATTGAATAGATATGTCAATTTATTTTTAAACTGAAGATTTCTTTATATATTTCTGTTGAAAATCGATATTCGCTTAATAGAAATCTATTTTCTCGATACTGTGACGTATGGGACGGAGCAAATTAATTCAAATTTATGGATGTTTCATCCCTGAGCATCTATAGCGGCAAGCTATGCATTCACCTGCTTTCGGATAATGGATTTGAAAAGTCAGAATGCATGTTGCATATATTATGTTCTGCTCTGTTTGGCAAACCCAAGAAAATAGATTTTTGTTAAGCAAAACCAGACAATTTAAAAATATCATTATAAAGATTTAATTTTTATAATACATGTAAACACCCACTTTATATTTTTCGTCACATATGGGATTTTAGTTAATGAAGAAAAGCAATTTAGGTATTGGATTCAATATATCTTCTTGACTGGAACATTTCTCAATGGTTCATGTACAACTCCAAATCAGCAAGAAAATGGCAGCCCCCATGGAAATGAGTAGGAGACGATACCGGCTGTTGGAATATCTTTATTTTTCCCTTTTTCTGATATCTTATTAGAAAATGATTTAGGCCAATAAGTAGGAATATATTACACCTTCCAAAATAAGTAAATTTGTAATTAAGGGTTGATTCTCCTTTAAGTCGACTTGCTAAGATAATTTATGTTGCCATGTTGACTTATAATTTTTGGGAAGTCGACTTGGCAAGATAATATATCTCGCCATGACGACATGTATTTTTGTTAAGTCGACTTGGTAAGATAATTTATGTCGCCATGTTGACTTACAATTTTTGGGAAGTCGACTTGGCAAGATAATATATCTCGCCATGACGACATAATTTTTTTGTTAAGTCGACTTGCTAAGATAATTTATGTTGCCATGTTGACTTATAATTTTTGGGAAGTCGACTTGGCAAGATAATATATCTCGCCATTACGACATGTATATTTGTTAAGTCGACTTGGTAAGATAATTTATGTCGCCATGTCGACTTATAATTTTTGGGAAGTCGACTTGGCAAGATAACATATCTCGCCATGACGACATAATTTTTTTGTTAAGTCGACTTGGTAAGATAATTCATGTCGCCATGTTGACTTATTATATTTGGGAAGTCGACTTGGCAAGATAATATATCTCGCCATGACGACATGTATTTTTGTTAAGTCGACTTGGTAAGATAATTTATGTCGCCATGTCGACTTATAATTTTTGGGAAGTTGACTTGGCAAGATAATTTATATCGCCATGTCGACTTATGAAAGTTATTAAGTCGACATGGTTAGATAAATATCTTTACAAGTCGACAAAATATGGATATTAAGTCGACTTGTCGAGATAAAATATCTCGACAAGTCGTCAAGTCGAATGGCACTTTAACGCTTCCGTAGGTGTGCATCTATCTCTGGCATCTAATTGCTCTCTCTAAGTACTTAACGTTCTAATACAATTTCAATAGATTTATTACTTTTACCCGGGCTTTTACCACCTAAGTTACCACCTTAACACTCATATAGAGACAATGTCAATGTTATAAAAAATAAAACAAAAACAGTGAAAAATGCATTAAAATGTTTAAAATGTTTATAATGCATTCATTACTATACGAGCTGGTTGACTTTGTGAAATGATGTGAAATAAGAGAGAGAGAGAAAAGTCAGCCAGGTTAAAACGAAACAATTCATATGGAGAACTGAGAAAAGTTTACGAAAACAAAGCAAATCTTGTTTTAAAAAGCAAACAAAAACAAAACGAAAACACAACAAAAAACAAACAAACAAACAAACGAACAAACCTCCCCTCACCAGGTAGCGTGAAGCGGGAGCGGTAGTGTGCGCGGGGGGGGGGGGGGGGGGGGATCCACTGTGAGGGAGAGCCTGACTGAGGTCCAGTGGGATTTCCGATTATGTTTGAAGAAAAGGTTCGCCCTGGCCCCTTTCAGGCAAACTTAGATAGTACCTATGCTCCAGATCTTTTTATCAACTTATGAAAATAAAATAAAAAATAAATAGATATATAGGACCCCTTCTCCACTCGCACCTCTATTTGGTCATTCCAAAAATAACGTGGAGTTTATTTTTTTACACAGAAAAAAAAACTTCAATAAAACAGCTACAAAACAACTATAACCCTCTGCGGGGAAAATTCATTTTCATATAATTTCTAAAATTTTTACTAGGACTATTATAATCCTAGTAAAATTTTAATTGCAATATTTTGTAATGTATACAATTATAATAATTGTATACATTACAAAATATTGCAATTAAAATTACTGGAGATTTACAAACAAACAAAAAGCAAAAACAAACACAAAAATTAAACAGACAAACAAACATTATCTCATAATTGAAGGTTTTCGGTAACACCCACTTATGGGGCGTTTACAGGAATTTAGGAGAAGTGAAAGGAAAGGAAAGAGATGGAAATGGAATGAAAAAAAAAAAAGTCTTGTGTAAGTGTTTGATTTAATTCATTCCATTTCCATCTCTTTCCTATCCTTTCACTTCTCCTAAATTCCTCTAAACGCCCCATAAGTGGGTTATTTTACACGAAAGACTATATCAACAGCCTTTTCACAGAGGCTCCCATCACATGGTAATACCGAAAACCTTCAATTGTAAATACTCACTCACCATGGAAACCTACAGAGAACATCTAAACATGATCTCATTGCACAAAAGGGCAGCCTGCCGCTCGGCCTAAACACAGAAACAAGAGTTTTAGATCTTTAAATGCAGACACAGCACACATAATTTCATCTCAGATGCCTGCATGTGAAATCGTTTCTGGATCGATCAGTCTTTAACAGGGGGGGGGGGGGGGGGGGGGCGGGAGCAGTTGTCAGCGAGACCAAATTTGTCACCAACCAGTGGCGTAGATACGAACACACTTTCTATTGTTAGTGGGGGGTGATGAATAGATCATCCCCCCCCCCCGCTAACAATGGATAATTATGCGTGTCTACGCCCGTGCCACCAACCATCGGGCGCCATCGATCCTATCCGTGTGGAAATGCTGGGGGATACGCAGGGAAGTCTGATAAGATAATTTTGAGAAAGTTATCGGATGTGAACTCCCAGGTGTGATATTAATGTTCTTCTTACTGTTTAAAGTACGTGTAATTATAATGAATACATATAATCATCCTCCTCGAGACAAGAGTAGCGTAACTAACATGGTTAGCTATTTGCGAGTAAAAAGGGAGATTTTAATGACAATATTCAATTTTAAAATAAGTTAATATAGGCATTCCGAAAATTTTGAGACAAATAAGATGTCATCCCATAACTTCAGGTGCGAATTTTTCAGGGGCCATTTTTGTAAAAAAAAAATTGAAAGGCGCACATTGTTCTCGGGTATGCCACCTTTAGGCTTTAACAAAATGCTTCACTGCCATAAATGGCCCAATTATGGAAGAATTAATTTTATTATAATCATCGGGCCTAACTTAATCAGTTATTTTTTGCACAACTTAGGGTTGCAAATATGGTTTTGCTGTTTAAATTTATATACTCACTTTAAAACAAAGTTTGAGCTTGAAAACGTCCCTCCTTATATTCAGGGGTTAGAATTTACTTCGATGAGGCACCCAGGCGACTAAACAGAGAAAGGGGGAGTGGGAGAGGAAGCTGGACAAGGACTGAGAGAGAGAGAGAGAGAGAGAGAGAGAGAGAGAGAGAGAGAGAGGTGAGAAAGAGAGAGAGAGAGAGAGAGAGAGAGAGGGGGGGGGGGGAAGGGAGGGGAACCGACATCACATTGTTCTCACTAGCCCCCCCCCCCCCCCCAACAAAAAAAAAAAAAAGAAAAAAAAAAAGAAAAAGGAAAAGAAAGAGAATAAAAGGGAAAAAAAGAAAGAAAAGAAATGAAACATATGTACAACAAAGAGAAGAATTAAAAAAGAAGGAAAAATGATGAAGTTTCCCCAAATGACACAATGAAAGAAAAGGGTAAAATATATAGACCTACTGTGCAAAAACATTTCCATCAACACAAAAATTTGAATTATACTAATTACATGTAGTATTATTTTAAAGGGGGTATTTCGAATTCGAATTTCCAATAGCAGGGGGTTCATAATTCCGAAATTGAAATAGGGTTCATAATTCCGAACATTTGATGCATCACTCCGAAGGTTCGTATTCCGAAAATATAGGGTTCGTAATTCCGAAAATGAAAACTAGGGTTCATAATAATATTCCGAAGCTTCGTAATTCCGAAAATGCAGTAGAGCCCTACATAACTTTTCAGAATTACGAACCTTCAGAAATATGAACCATTTTTCATTTTCGGAATTATGAACCCTATTTCATTTTCAGAATTACGAACCGTCAGAGTAATGAACCTTCGGAAAAAAACGACATGTAACCATTTTGAACCAGCGGTCACGTTCAAACGGGGTAACCTCACTAGTCATAAGGACCACTTATTCATATGGACCGCTATCCATAACGCGTGATTAAATGAATAGCGGTTTTGTATGAATAGCGGTCCTTCTAAATAGCGAGCAAACCATAGACAAATTACCTCACCATTCATAAGGACCTCCATTCATAGGGACCACTATTCATAACTATTCATAAGGACCGCTATTCATAACGCGTTTTCAGGGGCGGATACAGGATTTTCAGAAAGGGGGGGGCGCATTTCAGAAAGGGGGGCGCACACTGAAGAACCATCCGTTTGACGAAGCCAAACGGCCATCTAGGGGGTCCGGGGGCATACTTTGTCAGACAAAACGGGGGGGGGGGGGCGCGCAAAGGGCGTGCGCTCCCCCCCCCCCGTTTTGTCTGACCCCCTCTGGATCCGCGCCTTGTTTTAAATGAATAGCGGTTTTTCTATAAATAGCGGTCCTTATAAATAGCGAGCGGACACGGTTCACAGCGTTATTCATCCACAGAAATCAAAATTTCTATTATATTCATCGTATTATAGGATATACTGGACCCAGGTTTTGGAACTCGCTTGATCCAAGCATTAAACATGCTTTGAGTAAATCAGCTTTTAAACGAAGTCTTAAATTACATCTTTTGACGAAATATTGTGTTGATTCGTGATGTCTTTAAAGTGTGTTGATTGTTGATGTTAGTAACTGGTAGTAAGTCCTGTATGATACCTTACAAATTTATGCATATACCTTCATTTTAAGAAAATGTATTAATGTATTTTATTCTTCAAAGCCAGCTGTCTTGTTGTCACGTTTTTTTGGTTTTGTGTCTGTGTATGTCTTTTCGTCTGATGTAACCCTTTGTTATATCTATATCTTCCCTTCCCTCCCTTTCATTCCTATCCTCGTCTTGTGATGTAAAAAATCTCCCTTGCCCCCATTGTATATAGTCACCCTTGTTTGTCCTTTTTTTCGTATTGTGTATTCCTTGCTACCATTTTGAGTTTTCTTCAATATATATATCTTTTCTTTCAATATATATATATATATATATATATATATATATATATATACATTGTATATTACTTTTTATTCCTGAGGGACCTTGTCTTACAAGCTATGCTTCATTAAGGTCTCCTCGTTTGCCTTTCTCAAAATATTGTTATCTTTGTTATCATTACACATGTACATGTACTCGGTCATATATTTACGTTTTTAGTATACTTGTAAAGCCTAGTGTTACTGTTGTTATTTATACCATTGTTTGAAAGAAAGTGTTAATGTGTTACTTATTGTTGGAAGAAAGACAAATGAATAAATAAACTGGAAACTTCAAACTTGAAACTATCTCTATGTATTCAGAGCCCTGTGTGTGGAGGGCGCTGTATATTCATCTCAATGCAATACGCCCTCTATGAGACGGTTTCTAATATTCATGAAACAACCTTCGGCCATCGATCTCTATAATACCGATGCCTTCGGCTTCCTCAGCTTGCATTAAATGACGAGAATTTTTGAAAGAAATCAGTAGAACGGTCGGAGCAAATGATGAGTGTTCTTAAAATAAAATCACTATGGAATCACTAGATTCATGTCAGTCAAAAGAAAAAGGAATAAGAAGCAAACTGTTTGACTGCGGCCGCTTGCATTTTTTTCCTCCTATAAAAACAATGATCACCAATTTCCCATTTTCTCCTTTTTCCTCGGGCTTGTAAGGAATCCAGTGTTGATTTAAAAAAAGGGGGGGGGTGGACTCATAAATCTGAGACATTAGCAAAATCTCTGATACTAACAAGAAGAAGTAGGAGAAAAAGAAGGACAACAGCAATAAATTCGGGAGGGGGTATATATGTTTGGAAAAAATAAAATAAAAAGTAATATTTAGTAATAATAATAATAATAATAATAATAATAATAATAATAATAATAATAATAATAATAATAATAATAATAATGATAATACTTCTAATATTACTACTACTGCTACTAATGATAATAATAATAATGATAATAATTGTACTAATAACCAAAATAAACAACACAACATCATCATCAACAAGAACAACTGAACAACAACAATAATTCTGGAACAGCAACAATAATTCTGGAACAGCCTGAATAACGAACTGGTGGATAGCCCCCTCCAGCAATTTTTTTTAAACGAAAGCTAAGGTGTTTATAGCTTTTAAGTCAGTACATGTATGTATGTATATTCATATCATGCTGGATCGTACAAGTGGTCACATAGAATTTGTTCGTCTTACACTGTCCTGCCTTTACAATTCTTCTTCTCCTTCTTCTTCTCCTTCTTCTTCTACTGCTTTCTTCTTCCTTTTCTCCTTTTTATTTTTTTCCCTTTTATTCTCTTTCGTCCTTTTTGTTTCTTTACTCCACATTCTGAGCTTTGCTCTCCTTATATACGTTTAGTGAATCTGATACTTCTAATCCGTTTCGCTTTTATTGCATCCTAAGGATTACTTAATCTATACGGGGTGCAATGCTTTTTATTTAGGCTCCCCACATGTTACATTTTCTTCTTTTTTGCCAGTTGTTGATATATCTCTCTAAACTTTCTACCTATTATTTACCGTACATTGTATACTTGATTCGAGTTCTTGTACTCGTATTAGGCCAGGAGCCTGTCACGAAATAGTCACCCCGTTTTACCTATAATTTACCCCTTAAACCTATTTAGACCACCGAAGTCATTGACAAAAAGGTTGTCAGCGTGAAAGTAGCCTCCGGGTTTAGCCCCAGAGCCCCCAAAAGTGACACCAAAGTCGGGTTGATTTCACCCCATCTCCCCCATGCACCAAACTTTGTCAGTAGGAAGTAGTATAACTGGACATTACAAAACACAAAAACTGAAAAAAATTCCATCGGGATGGTGTGTTAAACGGCCCCTAAAAATTGGGGTAAATTTTTTCCCTTGAAGCCCAGGGACCAAATTTTGTCAGAAGGAAGAGCTATGGACGTACATTTCAAATATATAAAAACTGACAAAATTGTCCCGTGGGGAAGGGGGTGTCAGACCTCCTGAAATGAAAACCCCAAAGTGCCCTTTGACAACGCTTTGCCCCTGCAAAATGCTCTATATCATGGTAAACAAAAAACAGTTTTCTTACCTTCTGACTATGATAACTCAAAAGTGTTTTATTAAATTCAATTCAAACTTTCGTAACCTAATTTTGAATGTAATAATCTTCTTGCGGTGCAATTGGTGTTAATTCGGGTCTTTTAATAAGTTATTAGATTGTGAAAATGCATTGCTCAAGTACCTAAAAGTATATTGTCAGGATTATGTAAACACACCATTATCCCTTTTCACCTGCTTGACAAGACATAAACTATCAATAGAAAAGCTTTTCAGGTATCTGTGGTATGTGACTGTCAAGCTGAAATGTACTATTCATTACACAGATACCAAGCAGCTGCTCTATTATGCGCCTTGTCAGATTAACAATGGGTGTGTTTATATAGACAAGTATTGACTATATTCTTGGGGCCAGTTGGCTAGTAACTCAGTAACTCGGGGATGTTTATAACATATCGCCTTCTTTAAATATGTAATATGGAAAGTACTTTTATATTAAACACATATGTTTTTATTAGGTCATAAGTGCCTTTCCCTTAAACAACAACTTTGTCATTGATCTTCAGGGAACCCTTTCGAGTGTAAATATAAGAACAGTAGGAGTATTTTTGGAATAGGTTAAAATTTACAGCAGAACAGATGATACTTACAAATATATTTAAAGATAAATCAATCTTTCACATATAATATCATACTTGATATTAATCAGTAGGAAATAGTTATAAATAATTGCCAGAATTTGTAAATATTGTTATTATATCAGAAAGTTGTTAGTAACTTCAATCTCTTTTGTGGTTTTAAAGACTTTAAATATACATAGGTTCATAAAGGACTATCTTATGACCACACCTTACGACCAATGTGACGTCTGTTTTTTACAGTGACTGGCACACAGGACCTTTTTTGTGTCAAAGGTGCCATAATACAACAACAACAACAACAACAACATATTCTTGGGGGGACATTGGGCTTCTGTTGGGGGCTCTGGGGCTAAACCCGGCGGCTACATCCAACCTTTTTGTCAATGACTTAGATGGTCTAAGCAATTTTAGGGGTCAAATCTTATGGGTAAAATGGGATGACTATTTCGGGACAGGCTCCCACAGACTAGATGTCGATGAGCATCACTATTATACGGAAGTAATAATTTTCGATCGTACGGTTTGTTGGTGTACACCGATGTTACATATTTAACGTATAATTTTAATACAAAGCCGCATCAATAAGTAGACTGTGCATTACACGCGTAGAGAATAAGCTACAATACAGAGTCGAGTTGGGATTTGATCTGTTGACTTGATCAGTGCTGCCGAGGTTTTTCTTCTTATCTTTCGGCATCGGATGCGCTGCATGCATACGTTAGTATTCAAGAGGTGGAGATCCAAAAGTTTTAAGATTTCCAAATTGAAGTCTGGACCTTGGGTGAGATATGAAATGAAATTTGATATTATTTAATCTTTCTTTATAATTATTTTAGCCAGGTCACTTCTTCAGCTCGCCTTCAGCGAGCTCCGATGCGCTGTCGCCGCCAGCCAGCGGCGGCGGCGGGGGCGCTCCCTGGAGTTTCTTTTCTCAATTATTCTCGACATTATTCTTAATCTTAGATATATTCATTTCATGACTTCATCAAATGTTAACTCTGAGTATCTGATGTTGTTTTTTTCCATGTCCATGTCAATTTATCGATGCCAGGTAAAAATGCCAGAGGTTATGTTATGTCAGAAGACAGAAGTGAAAAATTTCAGAAATTCAGAGGTAAACTAAAATTGAAAATGCCTATGAAGTCGGTATGATGGGGAGCCCTATCTCTGCGCACCTAGGGTTTTGACCTGAAAATGAACAAGAATTTCTTTAGTCCTCTAAAGCTTTATTTTATATTATTCCTGATATTCTAAAGAGTAAGTCTGAAAAAAAATCTCATCAAAATATTATTTTAGAGCAAGAACAATGCCATTTTCACAAGAAACGGACGTGTCATTTCAACATTGAAAAACAATGGTGCCCATGTCTGCGCACTCATTCATTTTACACGCAGGTCAGGAGTTTTGACTTGAAAGACAACATTTTGAGGCTTGTGAATAAAATGTCTGAAATAGGACCCTTTTTTTCATATTTTGACTCATTTTTTGCATGAATACCTATCGCTTTGATAAAGATGAAAAGTTTGTGTTCGTTGCATGTTTTAGAATCACGCAGTTACATGTGTGCGCAGACATGGGCACTGCGCAGACTTGGGCACTGCGCAGACTTGGGCACTTTAGCCATACTGTCAGTCAGACAGTAAAATTGGAATGCCATGGGTAATATTGTTTGATTAAATGTGATTCAGGTGAAAATGTCAGAGGTAAGTGTTAGCAATTTAGGGCTATATCGTGGAATAAGTCTATGGAGGTGGAATTAAGTCACCATAGCGTTGCATGCAATAAACGGATACTTTGTGGAGTGAATGAGGGGTGACTTATTTCACGATAACGCCATTTGTAGTATGATGGTGTGACTGTGTGACCATATTTCTCGCATGACATAAGTTCGCGCACAGGGCCATATCTCAAAAACTAGTAGAAAAGATTTCGAAAATCTGATAGCACCATTGGATAGAGGAAGCTAAAATTACCTAGGGACAATAACTTCTTTCAAATTGGGTGAGAAATTATGAAGATCTTGACAAAAGTTCTGCAAACTTTGTTACTTTTTGCGTCAGTTTCAGAAAAATATGAAGTTACCGACAACAGTCTAGAAATCCTCATTTTGAGAGAAGATGTCATAAAACTTGTAAGTAAAACGTGATGCCTAATGATTGTATTATATTTGTCTTGCAAATGATGCAATTATCTTACCTTTCAAAGATTGCGTTAGATAACCTAGATGTACATGTAAACTCCTGAGCACAAAGTTTGGTCTCATGGTTCTTATGCCTTTTTTTTCAGTTCCAGCACGTTGCGATCCAACATTGGATTTTGAAATCGCAATTTCTTTGAAATTCTCTGTTGAGTAATTTTCTTGTTGGAACCATGTTTAGTCCATAATTTTGCTTTTCGTATGGTATAAATCTTTCTGAATAAATTATTGTAGAATATGAGAAATCATGGATCAAATATATATCACATTCATGAAAATTTGTTAAATGCGCAAGGAATATGGTCACCCCCGTCACCCCCGTCACCCCATCATACCCCTGATTCCTTGACCTTTTTACCTCTGTCATTTTTACCTCTGTCATTTTTTCCTCTGTTATTTTTACACCAGACCCATTCTTCCAACCTACTACATGTAACAACATGTATGTCTGAGGTTATGATATGCTTTTGCCCACTCACACATATGCAAGGTTATTCATTTACCTTCACTGCAGGCATAGACTTTGGACACCAGTGTGTGCTCACTAAAAGACTGGTTTCCTATTTCATGATGTAAACTTTGTTGGCCAGTGATTAGTTTTATAAGCAATACTACGTACATGTAGGTAGTCATGATTTCTATGATAACATGCATGTTTATTATATTTATTTATTTTTTGACGTTTGGACTGTCTTGTTGCTAAAATAAGAATGCGACAACTCCACACAACTAATGTGTTTAAGGTTTTGTGCAAAATGACGTACATGTACATATAAGCGCCTGTGTGACATTGGTGTGTACTATTATTACCAGTCTGATGGTATGCATCCCGTGCGGCCTGTTGTTGTTGGTTGGTTTTAGTGGCAACCAGTCAATTTTTGACTACTATTGCCAATTACTGTTATACCATTTTATAACATAGTATTTCTTTTAAAAAATTTTAAAACTCAGAGTGTGAGATAAATGATATTGTGCCAGATTACCGCTCCTGTCTGTATTTAGCACTATCCTGACAAACCCGATCGAGGTACATGTACATGTATCTTATGAAGGCTTCTCAGGAAAAATTCCCAATGTCTCTGTGCAAGGTGCAAGGTCTAATATGGATACCGGTATAAACATCACAGGATGTGATCATTTAATTTATGAAATAGTGAAAAATGTTAAAAGGGAAAGCCAACCTTAATGGCAAGTTGTTCTGAAAGAAAGAGGAAAAATCGGACAAGCAATGAGAAAGTTATAAATTTTTGAAAGTTGTGTAATCACTATACATATTGGAATTTCAAATTGGTTGAATCGGTAATGTCACTGTGATGTAGAGGCGGACAACTCACCCATTTGCTCCAACACACAAAGTGACTAAAATGTCATATTTTTTCAAAATGTATTACTCACTAGGATCTTTTCCTTTTATGAGGACCTATAACAATACATGTATGATAAGTTATAACATATTTTGAGTACTGCCCCGAGGGGAAAGATATTTTTGTGTACATGTATGACACACAGGATAGTTGACCGCCAGTATGTCACAATCGACTCCCCAAATTGCCAGTTTGAGATTCGCATAAATTTAGTGATCTTATTTTTCAAAGATTCATAACTCTCTTATTCATTGTTCAATTTATTTCAAACTTTCACCTTCCTGTTTTGGGTTTTTTTTTAAAAATATTTATTCTTTCACACAAATCATCATATTATTGAGGTTTGATTTCCCTTTGAGAAACCAGGCAAATTTAGAACACTCCTTTTTCAAGAGCTGGGCACTTCTACTAATATACATGTAAGTAGCCAATAATGGTTTACCTTTTTTCCCTTTGCATGATACCATATCACCATCACTTTAAGCTTGTGATGGCTTACTTTAGTAGAGCTTACATGTATATTGGTGAATTCAGGGACAGTCATTCTGAGATGTCAGCACATTAAAAAAACTAAAGAGAATGAATGACTATTGTATTAAGTATACTCCAACTGGAGTGCCGAGTGCTAAAAAATAGAAGGAGAAGAAGGAGGAGAAAGAGGGAGAAAAGAAGGAGGGAGAGGAGAAGGAGAAGAGAGGAAGAAGAAGAAGAAAGAGGAGAAGAAGAGGTATTTTTCACTTCTACCACACAATGTCACGTACCGCTACACCTCATGTTTTTGTTTTGTAGGTTACTTCCAGTCAAATCACTCAGTTAGGACTTTTCTGTCAATTGTTTTAGACATTATTCTTAAAATGCATAAAAATGGTGGACCAAACACTATCATGCTCGTGAGACTGTTAATATGCACAAGATTCTACAAAAAGTCACAAGTGCGCCAAGTATTTCTATGCCCTGTCGTGTTTATAATGTACAGGGCAAAGGGTTACACATACTTTGTTTGTGCCTCTATTTTCATGGTCATTTTATCTGAAGGAAAGACGCATAGAGGAATATTGCAGGTTTTGTATGTGCTTCTAAAATTAGAATAAGACATATCTGAACACAATTTTTCATATTATTTTGCTTAACAGTGTTCAAAGATTTGATTACCTATTCTATATTGTGATATTTTGATTCTGCCTCTATAGAATAAAATTGTCATATATATGCGTCTTTCCCGCGTTCTTATGCGCCACAACATTTCACTATTAATTAAAGCTACCTTATATATATTTTTTTCTCCAGTTGCAGGGTTTCAAATTAATGCAGATATTTTGAAAAGAAGTGATGATTTTGAGACTAAAGTATGAACAATCTGAAATCCATTCTCTTGAACGGTTGAAGTGAGATATGGGTACATTGTAGGTATGGTGTGTATACATACACAGTGGAGAAGCTTTGCTATCCCTTCTTGAACAGCCTTGTTCAAACTCATTAGAATGCAAGACAAGAGCAGCTGGAGAGACAGGGAAAAGGGGAATGACACATGTCTCTCCTGATATTAAAGAGGCACTCTCTTGGATCATCGTTTTGTCTTTCAAGAAATATTGTAAGAAAAACATGTTTATCCCTATAGATGCAACTCTGTATGCTCATACTAAACAATATTTCTTTTTTATTCCGTTTTCCAAGCCTTCTTCCTCTTAGGGAGTTGTTACATGTATCTATTTCTTCTTTGTACTTTTCTTCATTAGCATGTAACATGATAAAAATGATGTTTTAGCTTTCTAGTTTTTTCTCCGTTCTTAATCTTTTCCAGAGTTAGTTACATTTTTGAAAACCCCATGGCAAATATAATTAGCTGTTGATTTTCTAAAGCGGGAGACACGCAGCTGTAAAATGAATGTTATGTTTCAATAATGAGTAAAAGATACAAAAGATTAAGAGGGAATGAAAGAGGTACAGAGAGAGTGAGAGAGTGAAAGAGAGAGAAAGATAGAGAAAGAGAGAGAGAGAGAAGGAGAGAGAGAGAGAGAGAAAGAGAGAGAAACGGGATGGGGAAAGAGAGACATGTATACAGAGCGAGAGAAAAGGGAGGGAGTTCTCCTTTAACCTGCATAGAAACTGTTCAGAGGTGGCCCCCGCCCAGAGCAGTAGATAGATAAGTCAGTTGACTTGTAAGCTGATGGCATGAGTCATTAATGGGAACTCCCACTCAGTGACTATAGACAACAACATTTCCATAACAAAAGTTCCCGCTGAAGGAATGGCGTGAAAATTCTTAGTGAGACCTTGAATTTCGAGAGGTAAAAGAGGGGTACACTCCTGTATACTGCACAGCATTTAATAATGATAATAATAATAATAATATTCCGCTTTTTTATTATTATACATCGGCGATGTCTCTAAGCGCCTTGCAGATGTATTAAAATTTTGTAATTTAGAATAAAAAATGATACGTTCAGTTCTTAGAGTATGTGGTGACTTAACTTTGACTGCCTGTGACAGTTTGCAAGCATTGTATTGTATGAATGCTTTCACTTATGTTGATAAAGTTCAGTACCATGGTTTTAAGCCAGACATTCACCACAATAATCCTGTGATTCATACTGGTGTTTTGCCTCATGGTGAACTAAAAATTTGGACTCTGGACCACAACCTCCATATTTGCACAAGAGACTGCCTTTTAGTAATGTGTGATTGGACCTGAAGTTCATAGTAACACGCTCTTTTGGGTAGATGGCACATCGTGGTTATTTTTGTCCCTTGCGTGATACACTTTGACATTGATAGTCTGTGATGATGTGAATGTTTTTATAAACCAACCAGGAAGCATATATCTGTGACTGCTTTTAATTCACTAGCCTACATGGGCTTTACAGTACAGTGAGTAGTGATTTAGCCATTCTGCTGACCCCCTCGTCAGCTTGGGTCTGTTACTAATCACTAAATCAGAGGGGTAAAAAGGCAGGATATAATGTTGTCATGGGCCAGTAGCTCTGTATAATTTGGCCTGTAATCACGGAGAGGACTTGAATGGAAGTTAACCGGTCTCAAAGCAGGAAGTGGATCTTGTTACTTACTCAACTTTTCTGTGTTAAGTGTGCACCCTGCAAGCTGCAAGCGAGGAAAGTTCTTTGAGGTGATTAAATCTTATTACATGTATTGTGTCATTTCGGATATATTCCTCGTTTTGTCAAATTTGTTCACCTTTTCTCCAGTGAAATTTGAAGGTATGTGAACAGGTCCTCAAAAGGAGAGAATAACAAGTTGTGTAGATCGACCATAACAAGGTCTAGATTGGAAACTGTCTGTAGCTTATTGTTTGGTGTTCACTGTACAGAGTATTGGAGGAATCTGGATAATATGGTTGAGGTTTTCTAGTCTATTTATTTGTTCCGGTTGAGTTTCATACTTTCATAATTTTGTTTTGATTCATTGTATAATCTCATGTCTTTGTTATGCTAATAGCCTGTTCAGACTACAGGAAAGATATACAAGACGTTCAGACTTATAATAAACATTGTATAAAGGATCATGCATGGTATAGTGAATGATACGATGTTCAGACTACAAGGGGATGCTGATTCTTTATCAAGTTTTTGTTCAAAGCGATGCTCAAACATGCATTTCACTATACAACGTTTCGTTATACGATGTTCAGACTATGAAAAGTTTTGTATAGCTATACGGTTCTCTTATCGCCATATACAATGAATTTTGGTTGTCTGAATAGGGGGTTACATGTAGATACAGTACATAATGCATGGTGACCTTCATACATGTATGACTTCATATAAAGCTGGAAGTAGAGTTAATGTTTGTATCATTATCTACATGTAATTCAGAATTGTTTCCTTGAAAGATGTTCTTGTTTTGCTATTCGAAAGTGATTGTAAATTTGAGATAGTGCTTGGAGGGGAAGTCAACTCTGATATTTAGTTGATTTGAATTAAAGCATAAAATTGAGATAAACAGAAAGTGAAAGTTTGAGCAAAAACCGATAAATAAGAAAGTTATGATTTTTTTTAAATTAAAGCATAAAAATGAGATAAACAGATTAGTGAAAGTTTGAGCAAAATCCGATAAGAAAGTTATGAATTTTTGAAATTGTAATTAATCAAACACAAATTGGCAACTCTGTAGCATACATGTAGCTTGAGAGGCCCTCTCCCATTTGCTCTGTACATAAAGTTTAATAAATTTTCATTTTCTTTGTTTCATACAGATAATGTGTAAAAAATATGTGCAATGATTTATATCAAGGGTGCAGGTATGATGCAATATGTTCTTTAGATAATATGAAAATTCATGATTTTTTTAGTACAGGGTACTGTAAATGGGAGAGGAGCTTGCAAGATGCATCACAGATTTGCCAATTTGTGTTTGATTAATTACTTATTGTATTTTGCTCAAACATTCATTGATCTGTTTCTTTAATTTTGCTGCTTCTCTTAAAATGAACTTCATATCAGAGTGGACTTCCCCTTTAAGTTTATTTAATTTAAGTAGAAGGAGTGGGAGTGACCTCCTTACCAGAATTTGTCATGAAGTATTGTCTTTGAATTAAAGCTCCCTAACTGATACATATTGGCATCTGTGCAGTAGCTACAAAAGGATCACAAATAATTGTGTATGTATAAACGTCCATTTATGTATTAAAGAATCGCTTTTAGAAGCATAAAGAAATATTTGATAGCATCTTCTCAATAAAACAAAACGAGTGCATCTAAGATGTCTTCTCATACTACATCTACTTGTATGCATGTGGTCTGTTCACTTTTCACACACACTTTGCAGTTCTTAATTTTAAAGTTTGTGGGTCATTGTGGTAGTTTTTGCATTTCTGCATGTAGCAAACAATGCTGTAAAATACATCTTTAGTCCTTTTTAAGCTACCAAAACCAAAAGTTCTCATAGCTCTGTATATTGTTTATTGTGACACTTCATATGAATACATCTTATTATGATACACCAATACAAATGTTGCAATCTTGTTGTCTCCCCTTGCCCTGGGTGAGTTATTGATTTGTAAGTTTCATAACTTTTGTCTTACAAAAAAAAAAAATTATATGTGGCCTTTTCTCTCTTTCTGCTCTAGGTTGAAGTGAGCTCATGGTAAACCTTGGGAGTACTGTAAACTTCCAGATCCTTGTGTTTTGGAGTATGGCGATCTGAGGCCAATGCGGAAATGAGAAAGACAATTTGATGTGAACCTTGGAGTTAATTTGGACAGGAATATATTCATAATAAACAAGACATAACGAGACCAAAATGGTAAGAATGTTTACCTACATACTATTTTTCATTTGGTTGATTAAATTAGGTATATACGGAGTCATTTAATTATAATGAATGTAGTTTTCATTGACTCTTTCAAACAAGTCATGTACATTGTTGTGAGTACAGTATTTGAAATCAAGTCTGATCAGGACATGAGTGACATATATACATTTACACCATTAAATACCATTTGGAGTGATAGTATGATACTGAAGCTTGAGAAACCTTGTTCTGTATTCTCAAATTTGTCATCTCCCAGGAAATGATGTTGATGTACTTTCTCAAATCACCAAAACTTTTTGCGTAGGTGGGATGAATCACAAAATAATACAGAGAATATAGTTCTGGTACTTCCATCAAATGTTCTTTGATCCTACAAAAGGTTTGTTTAACCACAGAAATATATGGTGTGTGAATATACAGGCCTGTCATCCCCCTTCAGGAAGTTGACATGGACGGCTCTCTTAATTTGGACAAAATTCTACAGTTCTCTTACTAATCGATGGAATTAGTGACAAATATAGCCATCAAATACTCCAACCCTTTGGGGACATGTGAATCTCTGTGACTCACATAAATTAGAACCGACAGTCATGCAAGGAATTCATTCTTTATTGTGTTTGTGTTGCTTTTAATAGGAATTATTGATTTGATCATGATTTTTGTGAATGTGACTGAAAAAGGGTAGGCTATTAGAATTTAATTTTCAGACATTTTCTGCATTTCAAGCATTTCAAATACATTTAGATATGAGAATAGCTTTATTTATACTATTTTAGCATTTGCTTGTTTTGTCATGGGTGCAAGTGAAGGGAGGAGGGGGGATACACACCCCTCTTAATGGTGCGGGCACCAAATATCCCCAAGTGTTTATAAGAATACGCTCATTAATATTTTTCTCCTCGTTTCAATTTGGGAGGGGGGAGGGGCAAAATGAATCCAGTCACTTTCCTCGCAGTTCCCTCACTCTCAAAATATATGGTTTTGTTCTCAAAACTACGTTGATTTGATTATTGGGCAAATGGTGAGCACTTTTCTATCTTCAACTTTGAAACCTTTTTGAAACAAACTTTTTACACTTAAATTTTTTTTGTGATATTGATGAAATGCATTCATGAGTATTATGAGGTTTATTATGAATTGGAATCAAAACAGTCTGGGGAACATTGATTAAAAAGTAGGTTTTTTTATAAAGTTTTGTTTTCTTTGTTGCAGGCCTACCACTGGCAGAGTCAAGGTCGCAAGACCAGTGGGGTGGAGGATATGGTTCTCCTCAGCAAGATTCAAGAAGGAGCTATAGTGGAGAATCTCAAGAAACGTTTCTTGGACGACTTGATCTATGTATCCTTTACATACAGTTCTTCTATTATTGTATACAAGTATTATTTACTCATATTATGTGATTAGGTTGCAGCCATTCAAATTGTCTGAAAGGGAACTTCATCTCTGCACTACTTGCCCAATCATGATTAAAGTCCTCCGTTGAAGTCTCGGCCCATGTGAACGTAATAAACTTTAAGTTTCGCAAGCTTGTGGTTAGGAATGACCTCGCTGTTCATGTTAAATTTCTGGGTCAAACCCTTTGCGCAGATTATTAACACAGGATCTGTATGTGTACTGTACACACAATCGGTAGTATCTACTTCGGGGGTTAACCACAAAGCTCGCTCGGCTTGTAGTTTGAGCTTGTTGTTTGAGGCTCGTGTGAACCCTTGCTGTCGTTAGGGATTTGTGGTTTCGTTAACTTAAAGACCTGGTCCGGTGACTGAACAACTATACATCAATGGAAAGCTTATTGGACGTAGAATACAAAAATATATGATTAAGACCAATGAGACATTTCGTAATTGCACAATAAGCAAAACAAAAAATAATTTTCAGCCTCCCCGCCATTTACGGGTGAGCCGGTCCGAAATAAATCGCAAACCTATGACGTCATGTTATGAAGACCCGCTAGAACTTGAACTTAGTATTTGTACATAAACAACACAAGTTGAGCGGGGAGAAGTCCATTGAACGCTGAATAATAAAGTTTTTTTTACAAAAATTTTGAGTTGTCATGGCGTCAGTTGTGATCGAAGAAGATAAGGATGATTTGCTGATGGACTGTGAATACGAGGAGGTAGAGGATGGTGAGGAGAAGATGAGGGAAACTATGAAAGTGAATCGAGTTCTGGCAGCGGCAGTAGTGACAGTGACGAGGACAATAGTGATATGGCCGGTGATAAAGACGGGGATGCTGCCGCATGTGAAGGGGCAAGGTTAGGGGTATTAGCGTGGGAGTATGAGCCACTGCCAACGCAAGAGGAGGACCGGGAGAAAATGTAGGACTGAGATAGAGATTTGCAAAACCGTGACAACAGAATGCATGGAAATGTAGAAGATTGGTAAGTTTTGTGATTTCTTATTGATGATTTCAATAATGATCTGAAACTATAGCAGAATTTTTAGAATCAGCAAACTCTCTCACCATGTTCACCTAGAGCAAGACTAAATTTGATCGACGTTCAGTACTACTAGGCCTACTATCACAAAATAAAGCAAGAAACTTTACTAAACTTGATCTGGCGGATATAAATGGCGACTGGGCTTAGCGAATTTGGCCATTTGTGATTTATATATAAAGTATTAATTTCTTCAAAATGAACAAATATTTTGAGCTTGGTTGTAAGTTTAACGCGAGGACATCGTCGACTGTCAACTTCGACAACTGCGGCCATAGCTATAGTATACCTACTAACCTAGCGTTCGCGGCAGCTCCCGGTAGGTAGGTTACCCGCAGCGCGGGCGGCATAGACATGCTATGATAGCCCTGATGCAGGCCAGCCACGTATGCAGTCCATGCATCCGAAAATGCAATTTCAAGATTCCTGCAATAAATATTTTACAAAGAATCGAAGAATCTCGTCTAAATATATGGTAAGAATGATTCCTTTCGCATTTTGATGGCTATAATTTTGCTAAATCTAGACTAAACCAAATCTAAAGTTTAACAAACATGACAAAGTTAAAACCTAACACAAGCAATGCACTCATTATTGTGCGAGACATGCCTACAAACGTGAAGAGCATAATCGACTCATAACAGCCCCAAAATTAAATGGAACGACGATTAATCCCCATTCATATCTATTCTATTCAGTTTTAATTAAAATAATCATTTTAATTAGTAAATTAAGACACAAAGTCTCATCGAGTTACGTAGCATTCCGTATTGACATCGCCTACTGTGTGCAGAAAGATCACAGGCTCGCGATCGCTACATAACATGACGTCATCCGCTCGAAGGCTCTTATTCGCGATGTAACTTCAGGGTTTTGAAGCACTTGAATTCCACCGGAATTCCGGATTTCAAACCACTATTTCTCATCCGCATGGCAATTTCTGGATAAATAGTGGTGATTTTCCTCTTCTGTGTCCCCTAAGCTTCAGATTGATATATAATTCACCTATTTGATTTATCGCTTCGGACCAGGTCTTTAAAGTTTCGCTAACTTAAAGTTTCGAAACCACAAGTCCCGTATGAACGTACATGTAGCTAATGTTCAGAAAAGTGCACTCAGAGTCCAAGTGGATCAGATTGTTGTGCCCAAATCATAAGACATCTTTTCAATGCAGTTTGAGTTCTTGAAATGTGAGGTTTGTTGATTATGTATTCTCTTGCAAGATCTTGACCATATTTGTCGTTTCTAAATCTCAGCATGAGCCTGGATAGAACATGTAGTCCCAATGCTTCTAGCAACTTAATATCTTGGAGGTATTCATTTTTCTTATTAAAGGAAACAAGGAAGTAAAAAAATATGTATCGATAGGCTGATAGATGCATACATGTACATGTACATTACTGCTTTAAAACATATTTTCTCTTAGAGATTAGATGGCTCCATAATTTACATGTAAAAAGGTAACTGTTTCTTCCATGATTAAAATTTTATTTGGTACATTAACCAGTGCATATTTTTGGGTCTGTACATGTATTGTTATAAATAAATATGTATAAAAATACTTAGTAGTACTTTAGAATGGAAACTGTTGTAAGGAAATTGTAAAACTGCACATAAACTTTATACAAAACAGAATCCACATAAATTTACTTTCAGATTGAATATGTGGATTATGTTTGGACAGATTTTAATTACAAAACAGTTATTTTTCAACAAAAAATATAAATCTCTGCATTTAATCAAGAAGAATTATTGTTCTTGATTTTGGTTTGAGTCATACAGTGTATACATGTACAAGGAATATTACAGCTAACTTTTGATATGCTTGGAGATCATTTTAAGGAAGTACTATCCAATATAATCATATTCATGTGAAGTAAGGGTACATACATGTTAATATGAAAGCAAACATTGTTGAACCAATATATCTGTACTTTTAGCCCTAGAGCATGTTATTTTTGAATTATTGCCAAAGATTGTCATGTAGTCTGGAATAACAAATGGTAATACTTCATTATGACATCGTAGTATAGAAGATTTTAGTGACTAGTGAGAATTAAACATGGTAAATTGAAGTGAGTTTTTTTTTTCTTCTGTAGGTTATAAACCTTCTGTGACCTTTCTGCTTTTGTATCATGAAAGACATACATGTACATGTATGATTAGCTTTCCATTCATTTATATGAGTACTTTCACATGTGTAAATGAAATATATATAAATATTTCCTAGTTTTAATGTACATAATATGAATTAATCTTTGTAAATTAACATAATATTGTAGTTTATATTGCATATTCTTGTGCAAATGTGCACAATTATTGTATGCAATGCAACTTCTGTTTCTGGTGTTCCAGTGGTTCTACTTTTTAATGTTTTCTTGGCCAAATGAAATAATAATAATGATTATAATAACATAAATTTCTGATCACTATGAATATGACTGCATTTTCTCAGTAAAATGCAATAATGAAGAGGCATAACAGTTCTTAACATTTCTTAACATCATGGAAATGATGATCGCCCTAATTGCTTTCTCACTTTTGCCTGACAATACACATTCATGGATAATTGACCCTTCCTATATTAATTCATGATCTCTTTGAATACAAAGAGCAGCTAATTTTGCTGCATTAAACAGCAATCTATAGGTGTTCTTTTGAAAGTCTTTTGGTAGGTTTGAAAGCTGATGATTGTTGATAAAAAAACCTGTCTAAACAGATCACCTGCCAAGCTGAATTAAAAACAGTTAAATTCAGGAAGCTGGCCCATAGATAATGGTAGTCCCACCATGTTCCTATTTCAGTAGCTTCCACTTCCTGCTGGGGCTTATGCCGTTTTACAGAATACACACTTGCTTGCTGTTCAATGTTTACAATGTTTACAATGTCACACCCTTTGATTATACTTTGAGATATTATTGTACATTAATCTATATTACTTGAATAGGGATTGACACACACACTATGTTGCACTTTGCCCAGTGCATACAAATGTTATACAAGATCAGTACTGCCAGTAGTACTCCATGTATGGAGATCGCTTTAGGAAGAGAAAACATCTTGCTGTGGATGTACAATGTACACTCTTCCGTCACTATTATAATGTACAATTATTAATTTGAATTTTGATTAGAGACAGAATAAAGAAATGGTTATTAAGAAAGCCCAGCATTGATACAAAATATATGAGTGCATATTCTTAACCCTTTCATGACAGTATTTATTTAAGGGCTAAATTGATCACATATTGCTCTTCAAATTGGCAACAACAATATTTTTCTTCTAATGCTACATGGTTCTGATGAAATTAAATGTCCTTGAGAACAACGTACATGTACAAATTAAGAATTTTGACGAAAAGTTGAAAAAAATTTTCAATTTCGAACCTCTCAATGTGTTGCCAATTTAAAGATTTTAAAGCTTATTCTCATTTTTAAAATTCATAGCATCAAACGCAGTATGGTTGTCAGTGCAACAAAAATGAACAGAGTGTACGCAGAAATTTTTGCTGTTTTTACTCCTGTATCTGGTACATATCTTTTAGGGCTCTGAATGAAAAAAAATAATTAGCCAAACCACAGAATGAGGTCAATCGTCTCGAAAGGGTTAACTAGTCCTTATGATTCAGGATTGCTTCATTTGGGGGATTAAAATGAATAGTATAGTAAAGTAATAGTGAGCCATTTCCTTGTAATTTAGGAATGCATTTCACCACAGAGGTCTTTGGACTACAAGACAGTAGATACTTTTCACAGCTGTTATATTGTTCCCAGAAGAGAAAACAAACAACATAATACTGAGAAATTCCATGTGTCATATTTGTTACCTTTAAGGAGCTATATCAAATTCATTGATAGTTAGATATCAAAGTACAGTGAAACCTGTCTATAAAGACCACTCAATGGCGACAAGAAAAGCGGTCTTTATGAGCAGGTGGTCTTTAGGTACAGGTTCCTTTAATACATGTTTCAATGAGAAACACTTTTCAAGGGAAACTAAAAGTATGGTCTTTATAGACAGGTGGTCTTTCTATACAGGTGGTCTTTCTATACAGGTGGTCTTTCTATACAGGTGGTTGCTAAAGCAGGTTTGACTGTACTTGGATATGGACAATGTTATATGAACTTGTGTAATGTGCCAGTATCTGTCATGGATAGATGCTCAATTTATGAGGTATTTTGAATTAATTTCTCCTACAATGTATTCCATTGAAATCCTTAACCCTTGTGACTACAGACATATATTGGGCCTGTGTTGATATCAGTCAATCCATTCAAGCAGATGCCCTACTTCACAGAGAAAGAGATTGACATGTACCAAGGAGCAGTGAGTTCATTTTTTCTAACAAAATAATCTGGGCCCTGTGTTGTAGAACTTGTTATCATAACAACTGCCTCATTTCTATGACAAATTTGCTCTCAGCCAGATTTAAGGGATTTCAGTAGCTTAACGATTATTGTAACTTGTTGTTGATATTAACAAGTTTTATGAAACGGGGCTCTGGTCAAAGAACTTAACCAGTAGAATATGGTTTTGTTTTTATAAAATACAATTTCCTGAGACCCCATCTGCCCATTGAATTTACAACACATGTACTCCTGTGACAATTGCTCCACTGTCAATTTTAGCACTAATCTAATGCCAAACTTCAACCCTAGACTCCACGCTATAGCCCTAGTCCTAACCCTAAACCTAAGCTACGACGGAATAGCAATCCTAACGCTAACGCCTGGGGGTAAGTGTCAGATCACTACCTCAGCCCAGATAACTCGGGCTCCAACTTCAACAAGTTATTTCTATTGTTTAATTTGTGAAAATAAGGAAACAGAATCACAAAACAAAGAATATACCAAAAATATAGGGCATAGAGTACATCAGGGGAGCGTTTCATGAAAGGAAGTTTTCGGATATTTCATCCGACAACTGTTATAAGCTACTGAAATCCTTTCATCTGATTGGCTGAGAGCAAATTTGTCGGATAAAATATCTGACAAGTCCTTTCATGAAATGCCCCCAGAAGACTAAAAAGAATATTATGATTTGACAATTCTCACCAAATCTTTATGACCTAAAAGTTTACCAGGTATGAAAAATCAGAAATTCTCAATAATAGTATCCTAGGCAACCAATGTTTGCCGTAAAGTCTCATGTGAATTCATGCCAAACCTACCCTTTGTAAATTTCTGCGGTGGAGCCATCAATTCGACATTGATACCTGTGGTTTGGGTATTCATTTACAATTTCTGATGAAGAAAGAAATTATTAGGCCACATTATGTCATTTGATTATCTTGAGCAGTGTCATAAAGTCATTGTGTGGTTGAGATATGATACTTTATTACCCAATACTTTGTAATTTGAAGACCTTCAAGATTTGTTATAAAAAGTCTCTATGTGCTATTAAAAGAATTGCATAAGAAAGCCAAAATGTTCTTTAAATCATATTTTTCCATTTTAGTTGTCTTGTTACTCAATAAAACAAAACAAATTTGTGGAATAAGATGTATCACTTTTCAATTCTTTATCTTTATACAAAATTATAGTGTTCTTCAACATTCAAAAAAAAAAAGATCCAAGGAAACAGGAATAGATAAGTCTGCTGAAAACTAAAGAGTAGACATTATTATAGGACAAGAAAGACATATCCTTGACTTTTTATGCCTCCGCCCACCGTAGGTGGTGCCGGAGGCATTATGTTTTCGGGTCGTCCGTCCGTCCGTCCGTCCGTCCGTCCCCTTTTCGTTCTCGCGATAACTTCAAAACCGTTTTTTTTTTATCAGTTTGTAACTTGGCCCATGTATGCATATGGGAGGGACGATGAACTGATTAGATTTTGGGGTCTCAAGGTCAAAGGTCAAAGGTCATAGAGGTCATTATATACATAAAAATGGTTCGTTCTTGTGATAACTTAGGAACCGTTTGGCGGATCAGCTTCTAACTTGGCCCATGTATTCATATGAGAGGGACGATGAACTGATTAGATTTTGGGGTCTCAAGGTCAAAGGTCAAAGGTCATAGAGGTCATTATATACATAAAAATGGTTCGTGATGTATGGAGCCTAGGCCTACCTATTTTAGAAATTTCAAGGGGACAGTGGTCTATTTGCTATAAAATATCTATTTCCTTGGTGTATTTGATTGTAAGTCATCAATGGTAAGTTTTTTGTTTGTACGGGATGAAAATGAAATGAAATGAATTTTCTGTCTCCTGTGCTTTTTAAGTGAAAGGATTTTAGAGTGTACATGTATGCCATACATTTCCAATCTGGTGATGGCGGAGGCATAAATTCCGACCGTGCGCGGTCGAAGATTCATCTAGTTTTATTAGTACTCTGGATTTAACAGTTTTATTTTCTCAATCTTGTAAGACATACATGTACATGTACCAATGTTGTTATGCATGTCATATACAATGTATGCAGGAGTAAAATATTCATAGGTCTTCATTTTCATAACTGAGGATCTCGTGGAAGATTTCTTCCAGATTAGTGTACCACTACTTCAAATTGATCAGAATACTTTTTTGAATGATATTATCCAGAGAAGTAGAATTGATTAATATTCTTGTTTTCCAATGAGGTTCATTTTTATTTGATTTTATGTACATGTATAGTACAGTAGTACTTTTCATGTACAGGGTATAATAATAAATGATCTGATCATTTTTTTTTTCTACACAGGCCATATATGAGAACCCCCCTCATGTCTACGCCCTAACAGATGACATGTACAGAAACATGTTGATAGAATACGAGAACCAGTGTGTTATCATCAGGTAAATATGTGATGGAGTGTTCTCCCAAGAAATTCTGCTGATCTTTTAATCTATTTTTTTCCTATTCTATTCTTTTAATATTTTGAAGCTGTAAGAGAACCCTTGTGTGATTATCACGTAAATATGTGATGTAGTTCCTTGCAAGAAAATTTTACTGTTCATTTGTTCATTGTTTTTCATAAAAATACTTCCTTATCATTATTTTGTAACTGTATTACTTGTCAACCTACCGTGTTACACAATCATGTACGTGTAGTTTAAAATATGTCTCTGCTTCCTTGTACAATTCTGTAGTTTCTTCTCCTCTGCATCTCACTGTCTCTGTCTCTATTTCTCCATTTCTGTCTTTTTCTCTCCCCTCCCTCTCATGGTTTGTATGATCGCTTCACCCTAATCTACTCTATCTCTTTGGCCTAAACCATGGTTTAAACCTCCGCCGTGGACTAAAATAAGCATGAATAAGCGTTAAAAAGTGTATATAAGCGTATTACTATCCGCCCATTGGACATGTGCGCACTACGCTTATGGAGGTTTAAACCATGGGTTTGGGCCATGAATTAGGGCCTTTGTCTTTATCTGTCTTTCACAGTCTGCTTCTCTGTTTGACTGTAGTCCGATAATTTTACGTGCCATCATGATTTTCTGTTTATAATTTAAATGCAGTGCTGGGATGTATTATTTTCCTTCTCAAAGATAAACATGCAATGCATACTTTTCTTGATTGTAGGATGTAAATCTATCCCTATCTTGGTGCCTATTCCAAGGTATCGTATCTTGAATTACGCTCTGTTGCTGGTACCCGAAGGATGCTTGTTAGGGCATTGTATGAAAACGGTCCAGTCTAAACTACCTGTAAATGAAAATAAACACAGTCAGATAGCATTGCCGGATGCATTTTTTTTTTCTTCTTTACCTGTTAGTAACACTTTGGTGTTCTTCATATTTAAAAAACACACAAAAAACCTCATTGATAACCTGTATTGTTCCGAGTGAAGCAATAGACCATCATGTTCCTGTAAATATTCTTTATGGAAAGGTTTCTCATATAATGTACAGTTCACTTTGCATATAAAGTTGAATCTGTTGGGACCACAGAAAATAGTTCGACTTTATGCAAAATTTGGCGTAGGAAATGTATAAAATAACACATGTTTTGCACTCTGTAGTTTGGTAAAAAAAAATTATTTGACTTTATAGGGGGTGTTGCAAGAAAGTTGCAATCAATTGCAAATCCTCCAAATCAGTTGCAAGTCTTGCAATTGATTGCAAGTTCCATTTAAGATACATGTATCATATTTGCAATCGATTGCAAATGGGGGATTTGTAATTGATTGCAACTTTCTTGCAACACCCCATTAGGGAACGTTTGACTTATGCAAATTTGATTTTTTCAAGGTTAACTGTATGTGTAAAATCATATGCATACAAATAAAAATCAGGAAGCATATTCCAAGGATGTAAAGGAAACAAGGATTTGATGGGTGATCTGTTCTGTAGTCAGTTATCAGGCTTACAGGAAATAGAAAGAAGGGATTCCCAGTACGTGTACATCAATAAATAATACATGGTTAGGAAATATAGAAATGAACTGAAAATGAAATCTTAAATGGATTGTAAAAGTGGTACTAAAAGTGTCAAATTTCTTTCTTTATAGAGAATGAGGAAATGACATACATGTACATTTAAATAACTGCAAGAGTTTTTAATACTTTACATGCATGATTGCAAGAGTGCAAGAATATTTTTATGTTGTGATGTAGTACACTTGTGCGTGCTTGAAATCTCATTGCTTGTCTTGAAATCTTTATTGAAATTACAAGTGGCTTTTTTCCCACACGAGAAAACAACAGAAATAGCTTCCATGAGCTCATAATCATAAGGCTAGCATAAATTAAAAATCCCTCGAAGGATCCAATAACACTGTCTGCATAATTGTTACTTTTTGATAGATACAACAATTATCGTTCATAGGGGAAATTAGAGAGAAAGAGAGAGAGAGAGCATGCATGCTAAGAGAGATGGAAATACTAATAAATAGGAAAACAAAACCACTCTTGTATTTCAATATTATGAATAGGCTTTTATAATGTCATCAAGTGTTAAAGTTGTACGGACTATACACAAGTCAGAAGAGTGTCTGATCTCACCAAAAGGCAGGTTGTTTAGATACAAGAGTAAAGGAAAGAAAGAGGAAAAGATAAATGGAATCTGCAGCATAGCAACCTACATTACGGTATATATGTCTCCCAAATGCAAATACAGAAGTTTTTTTTTCTTTAAGCATTAGAGTGATAAATACACTTTGGACAGTCCTACAGTGTAGTCCTCCAAGTTTTTACAATCATAGTCACACCTGGGGAGCGTTTCATCAAGCATTTTGTCGGTGATTTTCACCGACAAATTTGCTCTCAGCCAATCAGATGCAAGGATTTCAGTAGCTTATAACAGTTGTCGGTAAAAATCACTGACAAAACACTTGATGAAACGCTCCCCAGTAGGTAGAGATTTGGACTGGTAACCTAGCAACCACTGTCTATTAAAGTAGTTTACTATGGTTTCAGGTATGCCTACCATACATTGAATTTACTCTGAATACTGATGAAAGTCCTACCTGTTTTCATAGAATAGATAGCTCGATAGGCAGCTTTATTCTTTATTATGCCCTACAGTTTTGATATGATATTTTTGACCAGTGTCACAAAATTTGTCCACAGTGTAATAGATTGCAAGATACAAAGGACTATTTGGTAAAAAAAAATTATATATGTAATCATAATAGATGCAGAAAGAAAAAAAGGGTAGGGGGAATAACTCAAAGTCTTCTTTTGATACGCTGAAGGATCATCCTTTTGCTTTAACACTTTTCAATATACTATGCTCTCGAACATAATATTGTGATAATTAAACTATTACCAGTGCCTTATTAGACATATATTTTATCATCCAACTTGATTATATCTTTTGAATTAGAATTGTTGAAAAATGTAAAAGGAAAAAAAAAGAGAGTAAATCTAGTGGTATGGGGGAGAGTTACCAAATAATGAAATCCTTGATTAAGTCCATGTTAACCAACTTTTAACCCTGTTTTCATACCAATTGCTTTAAAATGCCTTTTAACTCATTCATATCTGGATATTAAGTGAAATGGTACAATACATGGATATTCATTTTCTTTCAGTCATGATTCAGTCATAATTCTATCCACTCATGTCGTCCTTTGTAATTCCCCCCCTCGTCTTTTGCACTTAGTTCACCTTGATTTGGTGCCTGACAAATCTTATGTATTAGTATTATTGTTGTTATTCAAACTACATTGTATAAAGTCTGCATATTGACATTTAGTTAGTCTCCCATGTATCCTAGTTTCAACAGTGTTCATGCCTTTCTATTATTCTGGGAGTTTTCCCCTGAGAGGATCAACAGAGCAGTGCAGCTTTTCAAGTGATTTATGAGCGAATTATTGATAGATATTAATGATTAATGTAGGTTATAAATCAATAAAAAGTCGTATATAAACTTCAATGTTTACATTGTATATAAAGTCATTATTTCAGTGCAGAATAGAACATTGAAGAGTTTTATGTGCTTTTATCTTAAAAGCAAAGTTGACATACTTCATTGATTGCTTTTATATATTGAAAATAAAATCAAAAGTCACTTGAAAGGCTGCATTCTTAGACTCTGCTTTTAGAGCAGCATCTTCTACAAGGATAATCATTCAAACAGACAATTGGTACTACAAAACTTAAAGATAACATTTAACAAATTCATGAATTTGTTAAAGATAACTTAAAGATAACTTAAAGATAACATTTAACAAATTTGAGCTTTCCAAGACATGATCAAAAATAGTTTGAGAGGTTTGTTTGATTTCATGCTTTAGTACAGCACAACAAAATAGTCTTGTTATTTGTTTCCAAAACTTTTCACATATTTATTTTTTATTTTTTTTTTGGGGGGGGGGGGGGGGGTGGGGGAGAAGAGATACATGATGGGCAATTGGGTACGTACTGAAATTCTACAGGGTAATCATGATTAAAAGAGGCTTAACTTTTGAATTTCAATATAGCTTGAGCCTGTAGAAACATGTAGCCATATAATATTTACTCTGAAATATATGAACAGTTGTATCGTGCCTGTATTATGATCGTAATCATCTCATGAATTGATGTCAATACATCTTAGATGTTGATACAGTACACAATGTGTGAGTAAAGTTCAGGGTGTTATCTGTTTGACAGTCATCTACATCAGCTCTCTCTATCTCTCTGTGTCAGTCATTTTGACAAAAATGTGTTTTCAATATGTGCTCATTAATGTACATGTATCAAGTTTATAAATCCATTCATTTATTTATGGTTTTAATAGAATGTATACATTGTACAAAAAACCACTGGTGACCTCTTTATATAAATCACTGACTGACTTGTACATGTAATAGACGATGGAATGCCAAATTTGTCAATTGCATTTAAATTGGGTCAATGAAATTTTCAATAGCGCAATCTGTGATTAGTTAATTAATGGTTCATGGAATATAAAGGTCTGTTGTAAACAAGTGACCAAACTAATACTGGTGTTTGGCACTACTTCTACTCTTTTTTTTTAAGGGTGTATTTCACAGTTAAATATACATGTATTCCTTGATTCACACTGATTTTCTTTCAATTCAGTGCAATTATTAGAGAGTATTAATTGGGATTAAGAATGAAGAATCCCAAGGATTTATTGACTTAAGACTTTAATTGGAAAGATGTGACATATATCCCATTTGCACTTCCTAACTTGTTTACATACTGTGAAATAATTTTGTCAAATGAGTCTGTAGAACCCCAGGCATACCTAGATTTGATTAATTTCACATCTCTCTTTATTGTTTTCATAATTTGAAAAAAAAAGGAGAAGAAAGATTATCAGCTACCAGTAGAAATTGTTTAAAAGGTTAAATGGGCTTATATGTGATCCAAATAGTATGCAGAAAGTTTATGATGTTTGATATCATACTTTTCTTGTAAATTTATAGCCTTAAAGATAAAGTTGAGTTCTGGTCATGATATTGAATTGTGAATGAAACTGTCTGAAAGCAATTGTGAAAGGTTGATTATATAGCAAATAAGAATTGGTGTATGCTGTAAGGTCTTGGAATCACCAAAATGATTAGAAATTGACTCAATCCTGCTGAGAGTCACATGCACTGCACGCAGAAATGTGTATATGGGACTACACCCAAATGTTCAGCCCGAACATTACAGCTGTTTCTTGTCATATTTTGAATGTGAGGGCATTTGAAGAGCAATCCTTTTCAGGTAACACACATGTATCTACTATGATAATCTTCCAAACTACCTTAAAAAGAATGAGAAAGCTCACAAATTATTTTTTACCTTTCCCAGAACTCAAGCTTCCCTTTAATGCATTGAAAAAAATGTCCAAACTTAAGTTTTGCTCCCTTCTTTTCTAGCGGAGAGAGTGGAGCAGGAAAGACCGTAGCAGCCAAGTATATCATGGCTTACATCGCCAAGGTGTCTGGGGGTGGGAACACTGTACAGCACGTCAAAGATATCATCATCCAATCAAATCCATTACTAGAGGCCTTCGGTAACGCCAAAACAGTGCGAAACAACAACTCAAGTAGATTTGTGAGTATTGACTCAACTTTTGCTGTTAGTATGGTGAATAGCATTGCAGCTAGCAATGAAGCCCCCAAACCTGAAATTGCTTATTTGTGTAATTGTGTATTGTCAGATCTGAGATAAAGGTTTGTTTGTTGTTTGTTTAAACGCTCCGAGCCTTGTGGGAAGGGCGTACTAAATGCTTATTGTATTGTATTGTATTGTATTGTATCGTTGTAGTACCCAACATGCACATGTTTCTTTCTCCTTGACTTTTTTCTTTTGTACATAAAAGAAAATTGAAGTTTTACAAAGAACCCTTTGCATGTAGAGGTTGTGATTTGCTTGTGATTTGCTTGTCATGGCTAATGATATCAGCCAATCCGCAGGTCCCCAAAAAGGGCGCTATTTTATTTCCAGTTCTGCCTGACTATGCATATATAATGAGCAAGAACAGCCAGGAACATCTCATTTGCAAACTATTGAATAGACTACTTATCATTCACCAATTGTCATGAGTTATACATCAAATAAAAGAAGAGGGATCAGGAATTTGTGACATGCTTTTATTGTTTTCAAAATAAAAGACGAAATTGGTAAAAAATGGTGTTCCTTTTATGACAAAAAATGGAAATGAAATGAAATATAAATCTGGTCAAAACTACCATAGTTTTATTGTGAGCCAGGGCAAATTTGACATGAGTGTAAAGGGCATTTTCTGTACTTTCCAAAGATTGAAATAACATTAATGTGCACTTCATGACAGGGTCAGGATCCAGCAATATGTAACCAATGTACACACTTTGTCTTTAAAAAAGTAAATTCCAGCATTCCGATTGGTTACCACCACGCAAGATGTTTTCTCACAGCCAGGCAACAGCTATGCGCATGTTTGCGCAAGGATGAAGCAACAGGTTGCGCATTGTTTCATTCAACGCGCACTTGGTTACAGATGGCTTGCTTGCCAATCACAGGGCTAAGATTCTATGGTCTTGACCATGGTCTTGACAACGGATGATCTGCGGCTGAATATTGCTGGATCCTGACTCTGTCATAAATCTATGGATGTTTTGAATGTAACGATGAAAAAGATGAGATTCCAGCGCTTCCATACATATGTGTCTTGATGGCGGCTCATATACTTTTTATATGTCTTTTAACAACTTGAAATCTTGTGAAAAAAGGGCTTTTGTATGACTATTTCATCAGTTATTTTAAACAACTTATTTCTAAAATTCTGACTGAAATAAAATATCCCTGTGTTGGTAAACTATTCATTTATTTTTGCAGAAAGTCTAATGAGTATAGCATTTATATTTATTGAAGAACATAACTTTAAAGATGACCATGCGATACAGCCGACTGGGTGCACGGAGAGAGTCTATTTCGGGCACTGGAAATAAAATGCGCGGTTTTTGCTCATTTGCATACGACCTGCGGTCTGACTGATATGGACCAATATTAGAAAGACTTGTTTTTTTTCATCAAATAACAAGGATCTAAGAGTTTTGTTGTATGAAACAAATGATGCATGTCTTCATCGTTCATTATACGATCTATATGCTCTCTTTGAGGCTTTACTTGCACTTATTGTACAAAGCCATTAGGCTTTATACCGATGGTTAAACACAGCCTCAACTTGAGTGCTTAGAGATTGTATAATGACCTTATTCTCATGCATCATTTGTTTAATTACAAAATGATGTCTTATTTGTTTTAAATATCAAAAAAAATGTAATACTTCATATTAAACAGAAATTCATACTCATAGTGAAGACAAGAAGTACATGTATCTGTTTTTACAATGTTCATGAAATATGATACCTAGTGAAAGCGATACATCATTAATAATTTATTGCTACATTTACTAGATTAATTGTAGTCTGTCTTTCCCCAGACTCTTGTGATAGTCCCATTAATGGAATTTGAATGAATGCATTTGGATAGAACTATTAGATGAGCCATATGCTGAAATCTCTCTTAATTAATTTGACATACATATACATTCAATATGTGACCCTCCACCACAAAACGACCAATAAGTCGGAAATTTGGGTTTTAAAGATTTCAACACAGTTTGAAAGCTTAGATTATAAGCTTTAAAATGATATATAATTTGTCTTGTATGAACTAAGCAAACCCTTGTAAATCACAATGAGAATGCCAACATGTCAGACAGACTAATGACCAAAACAATAGAGAAAACAGGCTCCAAAGAAGAGTGACCATTTACGAGCGCCTCATCTGTGTCTTATAGTTTAGCGCACAAAAGGTTGAGTCAATACTCCCTAGCATACACTGTGAAGTACTAATTGGATTAGGGTGAAACTTTCCATACCTTCAGAATAGATATATTTCTTTGTTCCTTTAGAATTTTAATATCAGACAGTGCATGGTTTTTGAGCTACACCAGAAAAGCGATGTGAAGTACAATCACAGCAAGTTGACACACAAAGTTTGAATGTCCAGGAAAACATGGTAATTTTGAATGAGAGTAAAAACATATTTCAACATGACATTTTAACCTGAAATTTTGTCAGATGGTAGATTAATTAATGAAACTTTAGAAAATAAAAAAACTTCCAATAAAAATTTCCACCCCAAACCACCTTTTTTCAGCTGTTTACTCCAAAACTCCCATTGTGACTTATTGGTTGTTTTGTGGTGGAGGGTCATATATATCTTGGTTTCTAAACAGCAATCATAAGAATATGAGCGAACTCATACAAACCACCTTTTCACACGAGGGTAAAATTCATCGTATGGAAAGCTTATTAGTTTAAAGCTGATTAACTAATCAGCCCTAGAGCAAATTTTCCCTGTGTGAACATCGAACTATACGATGTTCGTACAGATATGAACTCGTGATCTAAAGACAGGTCAGAACAGCCTACAGATACAAAGTTCGTGTGGAGGAGGCAAGAGATTTTGTGTATGAACGGATATACGTCTCTAACTGGGCGAAGCTAAGACCGGGCACGCGCTTTGATTCACATGACCTGCTATTATTATGGGCAATGGCTCTACTGCGCATTTAATCAGCAGTGAATCTTGAACGATCGCACCAAAATTTTTTTTGTGTGAATGACATCATATGTAAAGCTGATTAGTTTAAAGCTCTTTAAACTGATCAGCTTTACCGAATTTTACCCCTGTGTGAAAGCGGGGATAGCTGTGCGAATATTATTTTTCAATGTGCTTCAAGAAGTCTGCTTGGAGTTAACATGTTTGTGTGTGCCTGTACCGGTGTGTTGCATTAGAGTGTCTTTAAAGGATCATTCAGCAAGAAAACAATTATACTCGAAGGCGAGTCAAAAGAAATATTATTATTGCTTCAGCAAATGAAACTTATTTGACATTTATCGGTGACAGTGAAAATAAATGATGAGGACTACATATGTAACATATCAGGTAAATTATCTATAAAAACTTCACATCATATTAGGACTATGAAAGGATGTAAAAGCAAATTTGTTGCAATTAAGATTGATATGAATGGTGATAAAAAAAAGAGGTAATAAATAGAAGCTCTGACATGACTGATAAGAATTTTGGGGCTAAAAATATCCTACTCTTGTGTTTAGGTGTTTAGAAAGAATATTTTTGTCACTGTGCTTCACATATGCTATACAGATAATAGTTACATCATACTCTTTAGCACTCCCACACTTTCTGTATCACATACCATTTTGAGAGTTGAAAGTGAAATCTTAAGGATAGAACAACTTATATGTTCAACCTCTTGGAGAGAGACTTTAGCCTATAAATATATTGAATCTATCAAATACAGAGTATCTCTGGAAATTTGTCTAATTAATGGACTCAGTCTTATTGATACAAAATGAGCTAAATTCTTAAAATAAATCGAGAATGAATCATCTCATTAAAACAATTTTTTGTTCTTCAGGGGAAGTACGTAGAGATCCAGTTCACCAGGGCTGGTGCCCCTGATGGAGGCAGGATATCCAACTTCTTGCTGGAGAAGTCCAGAGTTGTCAGTCAAAACACAGATGAGAGGAACTTCCACATCTTCTATCAGCTACTGTCTGGAGCCAACCATGAACAAAAAGGTTAGACTGGTATGGATTGTAGGACACAATGCTTTGACAACAATTGCCCAGAACTGTTTGATTTCCAACTTCATCATTTGATGCAACTTTATTACTAACCCTAACCCTAACGCTTTCCCTAAATCTTATCAAAACCCAAATTGAATCCTAATCCATGCCCTCACTCCATGCCTGTGACAAAACAAAATCTGATGCAAATGCAGCCTGAGTAAATTTTACCTTTTTAAGCAACTCAGAGAGGTGCGAGGGTAAGGAGACAGAGATAGCAACTCAGTGAGGTGGGAGAGTAAGGAGACTGAGATAGCAACTCAGTGAGGTGGGAAAGTAAGGAGAATGAGATTCATAGCAACTCAGTGAGGTGAGAGAGTGAGGAGACTGAGATAGCAACTCAGTGGGGTGGGAAAGTAAGGAGACCGAGATAGCAACTCAGTGAGGTGGGAGAGTAAGGAGACTGAGATAGCAACTCAATGAGGTGGGAAAGTAAGGAGAATGAGATAGCAACTCAGTGAGTTGAGAGAGTAAGGAGACTGAGATAGCAACTCAGTGAGTTGAGAGAGTAAGGAGACTGAGATAGCAACTCGGCGAGGTGGGAGAGTAAGGAGACTGAGATAGCAACTCAGTGAGGTGGGAGAGTAAGGAGATTGAGATAGCAACTCAGTGAGTTGAGAGAGTAAGGAGACTGAGATAGCAACTCAGTGAGTTGAGAGAGTAAGGAGACTGAGATAGCAACTCGGCGAGGTGGGAGAGTAAGGAGACTGAGATAGCAACTCAGTGAGGTGGGAGAGTAAGGAGACTGAGATAGCAACTCAGTGAGGTGAGAGAGTAAGGAGACTGAGATAGCAACTCAGTGAGGTGAGAGAGTAAGGAGACTGAGATAGCAACTCAGTGAGGTGAGAGAGTAAGGAGACTGAGATAACAGCCAATCCGCAGGTCCCCAAAAAGCGCGCTATTTTATTTCCAGTTCTGCCTGACTATGAATACATAATGAGCAAGAACAGCCAGGAACATCTTATTTGCAAACTATTGAATAGACTACTTATCATTCACCAATTGCCATGAGTTATGCATCAAATAAAAAAAGAGGGATCAGAGATTTGTGACATGCTTTTGTTGTTTTCAAAATAAAAGACGAAATTGGTAAAAAATGGTGTTCCTTTTATGACAAAAAATGGAAATGAAATGAAATATAAATCTGGCCAAAACTACCATAGTTTTATTGTGAGCCAGGGCAAATTTAACATGAGCGTAAAGGGCATTTTCTGTACTTTCCAAAGATTGAAATAACATTAATGTGCACTTCATGACAGGGTCAGGATCCAGCAATATGTAACCAATGTACACACTTTGTCTTTAAAAAAGTCAATTCCAGCATTCCGATTGGTTACCACCACGCAAGATGTTTTCTCACAGCCTGGCAACAGCTATGCGCATGTTTGCGCAAGGATGAAGCAACAGGTTGCGCATTGTTTCATTCAACGCGCACTTGGTTACAGATGGCTTGCTTGCCAATCACAGGGCTAAGATTCTATGGTCTTGACCATGGTCTTGACAACGGATGATCTGCGGCCGAATATTGCTGGATCCTGACTCTGTCATAAATCTATGAATGTTTTGAATGTAACGATGAAAAAGATGAGATTCCAGCGCTTCCATACATATGTGTCTTGATGGCGGCTCATATACTTTTTATATGTCTTTTAACAACTTGAAATCTTGTGAAGAAAAGGCTTTTGTATGACTATTTCATCAGTTATTTTAAACAACTTATTTCTAAAATTCTGACTAAAACAAAATATCCCTGTGTTGGTAAACTATTCATTTATTTTTGCAGAAAGTCTAATGAGCATAGCATTTATATTTATTTAAGAACATAACTTTAAAGATGACCATGCGATACAGCCGACTGGGTGCAGGGAGAGAGTCCATTTCGGGCACTGGAAATAAAATGCGCGATTTTTGCTCATTTGCATACGACCTGCGGTCTGACTGATAAGTGATTGAAAGACTACTAGAAGGAGTATTTGGCAATGGGCCCAAAGTTATAGTATTTTTTTTTACCCCCCATCCATCATTACAGTTGGAATTTAGTGAATCTTATGGTCATGTGGAGTAATATACATGTACTTTCACAATTTTCAAAGGATTCCAATGATAGGTGCTCTTGATCACCATGAAAATGTACTTGACTTCCTCCTTTTTTTTTTTTTTTTTTTTTTTTGGGGGGGGGGGTCATATTGTTGCCGTACAAGACGTATCTTGTCTTCAAAATATATCACCGCTCTCTCTAAAACTTTGTTGAGCAAACTTCTCCTAGTTTCAAGGGATTCAAATGAAGCTCTCCTCTCAAACTTGTCCGCCATTATATGTAAGCCAATAGGGATATGATTTTATTTATAGTGGTTATTATTTTATATTTAAAGTTGTTCTGCACAATGGTATCACTTTGTTATTACTGACTTACCATTTGCCTTTCGACAAAGCACTATTGCAGGGTCACTATCACTTTCATTGATAGTTCTAGTAATTGGACACGTTATGGGCAGAACCTAAGACGATGGTAGCAGTTCCTTTTGCTTTCTTGTGCTTTTTTAATACTAAATCGCTGCTGTTCGTCTAAACTAGACCTACTATACGGCACAAAGATTTATTTCCTGTGAAGTTCCCGTTTCTATTCTTGTATGTAGGATCTAAGAAAGGGATGAACTGTTTCTAACTTTCTATTGCTTCCTTGTTCTTAAGATAATCACTACTTTTGGTCTCAATGCAAGGCCCACCCCTTGCCACAAACAATTTTCATTTTTTATCCACTGATTGGTTACATATTTTTGTTGTTTTTGCTTTGGTTGTACACAAGTTGATGGCCTTCTTAATGAACATAAATATACAAGGGTATACATTTCAGAAGCTCAGTTTTTGTGATTTTCCTCCTTACTTCCTCAAAGTTAATGCACAGTGCTTTCACGCCTTGTGTTATAAAGCATGCTCTTAAACAAACATTAGCTATCCAGGGAAAATTTGAATTGACGCAATAATTTTGTATTTTTCTTTGAATTTTGCTACCTATGATTAAAAGTGAATAACAATGTAACCAATTTGCTGTAAAGAGCATATATACCTGTTTTGTTTTGGGGAACATTTATAATGCAACGAATTATGTAAGCATACATGAAAAAACTGAAAATATTCAGGATAAGAGCTCAGTGTAGGAGGTGGGGGGGGGGGTATGATTTATCATACTGACAGTGAAGCGTACTCAAGGATGACATTGCACAATTTCTCGTTCATATCAGGACATAAACAGGATTTTAGATTTTGTTTCGGTGGAATTTTTTTTTTTTTTTTTTTTTCTTCACAGCATCACCTCTCCCCTAGTTTTGTTATAGAAATATATGGTAGGTGAAGGAAATAACAGTGCTTTAATTTAAGGAAGGAAAGTGAAATATAAATATACAAAATAGCAAGTGATTTTGTTGTTTGGTTGTTATATGAGATGTTCTAGGGAAAGAGAAAGTGAGTAACTTTAAAAAATGTCTTTCTAAACTTGTGCAAAATCCATATTGCTTTTTATTGTTGGCATTTGCAGTGGCTTTGATGTATTATATATATACAGTATGATAGGATAGCAGTCTACTTCTTCCTGTCTACTTGTTTGTAATATTTATTAACCCTTTTAGGACAGGAATTATATAAAGGCTTAGTTGATCACACTTTATTCTTCAAATTGGCAACAATACCATTTTTCTATAAGTGCTACATGGTTCTTATAAGGTGTAATGTCTTTGAAAACAATATACATGGTTAGCGATTTTTGTCAAAAAGTTGGAAAAAATTGCCAATTTTGAAATTATCAATATGTTGCCAATTTAAGAATTTTAAAGCTTATTCTCATTTGTAAAATTCCTGGTATCAAATGCAATATGGTCATGCAACAAATATGGACATGGGTGTGTGCACAGAAATTTTTGCTCTTTCTACTCATGCATCTGGTATATTTTTTAAAGTCAAAAGTCATTCAGCCAAATCACAAAATGCGGTCAATGGCACATTTTTTCTTCTTCCTTTTCTTGTAGTTCATGTGTTGGTTTGAAATATGTTTAGCAATATTCTGCTTTCTTCCTATTTTTTTCAGAGAATCTTGGTCTGACAACCCCAGACTACTACTTCTACCTGAACCAGAGTGGTGCGTACAGGGTAGATGGCTTAGATGATGTCAAAGAATACCATGATACTCTGGTATGTATCTAGAACTTTTGGCTCAATGTGCAAGCCCCTGTGAGAGAAAATTCATGAAAGAAATATTTAAATATGCACTTCTGAAACAACATCACTGTCAACAATTTGTGTCAGTAGCATTCTAATGTTCGAAAAGGTTGATGGCTTCATTAGTGTTAAAGGGAAGGTTGAGTTTTGGGAAAGGTAAAAAATGATTTGTGAGCTTTCTCATTCTCTTTATTTCAATTGGAAGAATATCATAGTAGAAATGTCCCCTGAAAAGGATTACTCTTCAAATGCCCTCACATTCAAAATATTACAAGAAACGACTGAAATGTTAGGGCCGAACATGTGTGTGCAGTCCCATTTACACATTTCTGTGTGAAATGCATGTCACTCTCAGCGGGATTCAGTCCATTTCTTCTCATTTTGGTGATTCCAAAACCTTACAGCATACTCCAATTTTTATGTAATAATAATAATAATAACAACATTGGATATTTATATAGTGCTCATATCCACCATGAATGGTGCTCAAGGCGCTCCAATATTACCCCGGCTTTAGCTAGGCTACCGATTTCGGTGCTCACAGCATTCAAGGAATTAATTCCTGCCGGTACCCATTTAACACCTGGGTGGAGAGTGGCAAATGTAGATTAATGTCTTGCCAAAGAACAGTAGTGCCACGCCGGGGTTCGAACCCACGACCTTCCCATCCCCAGTCCAGTGTTTAAACCATATATCATCAACCTTTCCCTATTGCTTTGAGACAATTTTTTTCACTATGTAATCGCATGACCAGAACTCAACTTCATCTTTAAGGAATGCAATGACGCTTTTAGTATGTTTGTAAAATGAAATCCAATTTCAGTGCTTAAAAAATAATGATATATATATAGAACATTTGTCAGATCCATAGGTGTCAGTGATTTGAGTCAATCATATTCATCCTTACTAAGACCTGGGCCTCGTTATCAATAACAAGTTGCAATAACTGTTAAAAGCTCCTGAAATCCTTGAATCTGATTGACTGGGAGCAAATTTGTCATAGAAATGTGGGAGTTGTTACTGATAACAAGTTTTATGAAACGGGACCCTGGAGTAGATGTCATGAATGAGTACTATGACATTCCCCTTTGTTACGCTAGCTTAGGTTGGCTGAGCAACTCTCACATTGAAAAAGCAACAAACCTTTTCTGTCCTTACATGTATATACACAACATAAGTGCAAAAAAGAAAAGATTCCCCAAATACATTGATGAGTCAGTTAACAGAAGGAAGTTTTATTCATTCTTGTTCACACTTACGTTATGAGGTTCCCATGGAGATGTCACATTCCATGCCTGTAACTCTAATTTTATAGAGGCGTTGAGGCAGGACATACATGTATGACTGGTCCGTCATGAGCTATTCATAAGTCATTTGAGATTCTCACCTCAATAGCTATGTTGGCATGTAAGCTATTTTCTAGAAAACTAATTTCAAAAGTAACTAGGAAGCTGTGTTGAAAAAATTAGTTTTTCTTGTACATGTTCGAGACTGACATCTGGATCTACAGAGAACGAGACCTTGAGGTTGAGACCAAGATCGAGAGCGAGACCCTGTAAAAATGGGTCTCGAGATGGTCTCGAGACGGAGACCTACAGCACTTAGTCCAGTGATACACTGCATGGGAATGAGTTCATTGCATCTGCACTCGAGTTTAGGCTGTGTCCATCTATCATGCAAAGCCGTTAGGCTGAGTACGATAAGTGCTTAAAGGGTCAATGAGAGTGGATAGATCGTATAATGAACGAATGATAACATGAATCATGTGTTTTATACAATGAAACTCCTTGATCCTTTTTATTTGATTTGAAGAAAAATAAGTCTCTTTTAAGATTTGTCCATGTCGCTATCAAGGGCAGGGATATTCCACTGAGGCTTACTATAGCATGCACACATAGTACATGTATAAGTGCATTTGCCTCTACATACACAGTGCTATGTGTGTATTAGCCTACACACATGTATGGCACTGATGGGCATCCCATACTTGTAAAATCGTTGGAAGGTACTGTAATCTCTTGCAAGACTTTTAATGAAAAAAAGCCATGTGACAGTCTCAAAAAGTAAATCACACATGATTGCATTCATCCAATCATTTGATTAGGATATAGGAGTGAGTTGTATAATACTCTTTGTTACAATTGGTTTTGACATGTTCAACAGTGTCTGTATTTCCCCCAACTGTCAGGGGTACCCTGAAAGACAATACCATGCCAAGTAAATGGATTAAAGTACCTCCTGTACTTACCCTTTATTACCCTTTTTAAGCATTGGCATGCATGTACACGTATATATGTCTTGTGGTTTTTACAAGCTACTTTCTGAACACAATTGTTCTTATAAAATCAGAAAACTTAATCCTGTAATCCTTGTTTTTGGCAGAGAACTTCCCAGATTCCTGTGACATTTTATTATGGATTTATGCTAGCCTTTTATTATGTATGAATCACACTGTTGTAGAATGAGATGAAAAAAGGGTGAGATAGATATACAGTGAAACCTGTCTATAAAGACCACTCAAGGGAGACAAGAAAAGCGGTCTTTGTGAGCAGGTGGTCTTTATGTACAGGTTCCTTTAATACACATTTCAATGAGAAACACTTTTCAAGGGAAACAAAAATTGTGGTCTTTATAGACAGGTGGTCTTTCTATACAGGTGGTCGCTAAAGCAGGTTTGACTGTAGAGAGAAAGAGAGAGAGAGAGCGCCCTATAGGCCCCATATTCAAGTGCTCTGAGTAGCTTATGAAGGTGGTTTTCTGTAATTCCACAAAAACTCTGTTCATATGAATATTACATTTGATCAGTTTTTAAACAGAATGTTTAAAGACAATTATATGAAATTTCATTATAAAAGACACATTTAATACCTTATTTATCCTTTGTGGAAATCCATCATGGTATATAATAGAGTTGATGCGGGGATTAATGATAAAGATGTAATTATTAAGAATTGATTTCTTATGCACCCTTATCTCCATGTACAATTTTTGTAAAATATGTTCACGCTATTTGATTAAGTTTTGCTTATGTGCAAATCACACTTAAAAGGAGAAGTCCATCCTGGTATTTAGTTGATTTGAATATAAACAGAAAAATGAGAGAAACCAAACAGTGAAAGTTTAAGCAAAATCCAGTTAGAAATAGGAAAGGTATGAAGTTTTGAATTTGAAATCAATCAAACAAATTGGCAACTCTGAAACATATCTTGCAAGATCCTCTCCCATTTGCTCTTTGCACAAAAATTTATGAATTTTCATTCTCTTGGTTTTAGATGTGGGAATAGATTTGCTTCATACAGGTTTTGTGTTAAAGCAAATGTGAAATGATATACATGTATAGGGTACATGTGTGATAAAATATTTTCTTTAGAGAAAAAGAGAATTTATAATATTTTTAGTACAAGGCAAATGGGAGAGGAGATCCCAAGATACGTCACGGAGTTGCCAATTTGTGTTTGATTGATTACAACTTAAAAATTCATAACTTTCTCATTTCTTGTCGGATTTTGCCCAAGCTGTCATTTATCTGTTTCTTTAAGTTTTCTGCTTCTATTAATCCAACTTGATATCAGGGTGGATTTTCCCTTTGATAGGTCAATGACTACCGGTGTGTGATTCTTTTCTTTTAATATTTTAATCCTGCCATTTAAACATTGCGTGTAACCACTGAATAATACTTCTGCTTTTAAAAAATTTATTTGTTGATTTTCAGAATGCCATGTCTGTAATTGGAATATCAGAAGATGATCAAGAGAACGTGCTCTCCTGCGTGGCTGGCATCCTTCATCTTGGTAACATTGTGTTTATGGAGAGGGATAACTATGCTGTCATCCATGATGATGAGTGTAAGTCTTAGGATTGACAAAGGTGTTGATAGAAAAGAAGGTCCTTCAAAGTCAGAGAAAATATATTCTGTGACATTTAATGTATCATGCTGTCATCCATGATTATGAGTGTAAGCATTGAGATGAAGGAAGACGTTATGAAAGGTGTTAGGATTGTCTTGTAAACCATCTCACACATACAATCTATGATGTAGTGCAACATTCGTCAGACAATAGTACATGTAAGACGGCCTGGTAGAAGGGAGTTAAACAGAGAATTTTATACATTAAGCTATTAGGAATACCTGTGCTCCCGACCATATTGCGGGACACACACCAGTGCATTTATATCGAAGGTTGATTATGACTTGCATTAAGAGAAGCTCAGAAGGACTGTCCAGTGGGATAGGAGAGAAGACATGACTGCTCCACGAAGCATTCTGCTACTGTTCAACCGGACTATCTTCTGAAGTAGTCCAGGGGCCCGTTGCACAAAACTTGCGTTTGAACGCAACTTAGGAAAATCAAACGCAACTTTATTATCAGCCAATCAGAAGTGCATATTAAGGAGTTGCGTTTGATTTCAGGAGTTGCGATTAAACGCAAGGTTTGTGCAGCGGGCCCCAGAGGCACTAAAATTGCCCCAAAGCTCTCTGTTGCTTTTTCTTCTTCACTCATCACTAATTTTTTGGCAGTTTGTTTTTGTTTTATCTTACACTAAGGAACAAAGAGCTTTTGCAGTTTAACGGTATGTTTCTGAGGCAGTTAAATATACGTCTTCACTCTCATTTACTTATAATAGTTCTAATTTTAAGTGTAATACTGCTGAGAACCTTCTAATTTCATGATTATGAATCTATATAGTTACGCGCCGGTCACATTTGTCCGATAATGATAACGATATTGATAAACGATAAATTGAAAATTGCTCAAGTGGTGTTTATGTGGAAAATGAATAGGAATTCTTTATGGTAGGTCAGATTTCTCCGATATATCGTAATGAGCCTGACTTTCCAATTTCATTTTCTCGGTGGAATCACTAGGCTACCAATTTTTTTCAGCACAGAGCTCACCAGTATTTTCTGAGAGCCAGTATTTTTTGCTCCTTCGAGGTGACGTTAGTGCAGAAGAATCATGTGGGCAGTGTCCGTCGTGCTTGATTGACAGAACTCCACCGATTTTATCGGTCATATGTGACCACTTTTATTGTCATTTTTATAGGTACAATTTATATGCGCATACATTATAGTTATCTTTATCAGACAAATGTGACCTGCCCTTTAACCAGGATGATAAACAAAGATCTTGAAACATGGGAAGGTGTGAAGGTGGATGAACAGAAGAGATAAGTAATGAAAAATAAGGAATACCCAATACATGGATCAGACATGCATCAGATCAAAAGGATACCAACACAAAGTTTTTCTCAAATTTCATTAAAAAAGAAAAATGTTTTGATTGATATAGCGCTATGCTACATCTTTTGAATGATTGAAAATGAAATTTTGTGATTCTGACTCTATCTCCTGAAGTTCAAATTCCAACTATTATTGTCTCTCCTTTTCTATTTCTTTGTATACAGTTCTTGAATTCCCATCGTATCTGCTTGGTTTGGACAAGGAAGCATTACGTCAGAAGATGATCAGTCGTCGGATGGACAGTAAGTGGGGCGGCAAGGCAGAGTCTATTGAAGTAACCCTGAACTGTGAGCAAGCTGCACATACCAGAGACGCTCTTGCTAAAGCCATCCATTCCAGAGTCTTTGACTTTCTTGTCAACGTGAGTATAACCCAAAGATCACTGCACATCTTTAGCCCGGCTCACACGAGGCGTCATTAGCTGATCGAGTTGGTGACCTGTACTGTCTTTTTGCGTGTCATGAAAGATTGATATCATATGAAAATTGAATGTAATGTATGGGTAAACAGCCAATCCGCAGGTCCCCTAAAAGCGCGCTATTTTATTTCCAATTCTGCCTGACTATGAATACATAATGAGCAAGAACAGCCAGGAACATCTCATTTGCAAACTATTGAATAGACTACTTATCATTCACCAATTGTCATGAGTTATACATCAAATAAAAGAAGAGGGATCAGAGATTTGTGACATGCTTTTATTGTGTTCAAAATAAAAGACGAAATTGGTATAAAATGGTGTTCTTTTTATGACAAAAAATGGAAATTAAATGAAATATCAATCTGGCCAAATCTACCATAGTTTTATTGTGAGCCAGGGCAAATTTGACATGAGCGTAAAGGGCATTTTCTGTACTTTCCAAATATTGAAATAACATTAATGTGCACTTCATGACAGGGTCAGGATCCAGCAATATGTAACCAATGTACACACTTTGTCTTTAAAAAAGTCAATTCCAGCATTCTGATTGGTTACCACCACGCAAGATGTTTTCTCACAGCCAGGTAACAGCTATGCGCATGTTTGCGCAAGGATGAAGCAACAGGTTGCGCAATGTTTCATTCAACGCGCACTTGGTAACGGATGGCTCGCTTGCCAATCATAGGGCTAAGATTCTATGATCTTGACCATGGTCTTGACAACGGATGATCTGCGGCTGAATATTGCTGGATCCTGACTCTGTCATAAATTTATGGATAATTTGAATGTAACGATGAAAAAGATGAGATTCCAGCGCTTCCATACATATGTGTCTTGATGGCGGCTCATATACTTTTTATATGTCTTTTAACAACTTTAAATCTTGTGAAAAAAAGGCTTTTGTATGACTATTTCATCAGTTATTTTAAACATTTTATTTTTAAAATTCTGACTGAAACAAAATATCCCTGTGTTGGTAAACTATTCATTTATTTATGCAGAAAGTCTAATGAGCACAGCATTTACTGAAGAGCATAACTTTAAAGATGACCATGCGATACAGCCGGCTGGGTGCAGGGAGAAAGTCCATTTCGGGCACTGGAAATAAAATGCGTGATTTTTGCTCATTTGCATACGACCTGCGGTCTGACTGTAAATTACCTTCACCGGCTCGATTAGATCAAAAGGATCGCAGTTGTGTAAGCCTGGCTTCATGATCCAGGAGCTGATCTGACATATCCTTAACCTACAATTGATCTGGGATTTTGGGGGTTTATTATAGGGTTTAGGTTAGGTTGCAGTTTGTTTTAGGCGGGGTTTAGGGTTAGCGTTAGGGTAAGGTGTATTGTAGTGTCAGGTCCAGAGTTGAAGTTAGGAATTTAATCAGTGTTAGTAGCAAATTGTGACAGGAGCATGTAGCTAAGGCCATCAATTCCACACTCTTTGACTTCCTCGTCAATATGAGTCATGAGTCCTGAGCCTTGCTTAGGAACAGAGAGAGACATACATGTAGTTGAGCCTCTTACGCTTTCAGTTCTGGGGTTAGACGTATTAATGAGTTGATAGGCGTAGTCATTTTATCGAGTTTAGTACAAGTGTATTTTGTGCAAAGTTTGTGGAAGATTTTTTGAGTATTAAATGACAGGTGATATTTGTCAGAACAATATGACCATGTGCAATTAGATGAAGGATGCCATCAGGTATCCTGCATTTTCCCTCTCTCTGCTTTCAAATTTGTGGACGTTTCTTCCCAGAATGGCTGGTAAGGAAATATCAAAATCACCAATTACATGCATTGGTTGCTGCTATGTCAGGTAGGAGTCAAGGAAACATTTGTGTCGTAGAGAGCAACATTTATTGATGATGATGACGATGGCTTCTTGGTTTTGGTATCCGCCTATGCTGGGTGCTCATGGCGTTTGCTCTAGAGAGTTTCACAAATTCAACTTCTCAGTCAGTGTTTCAAATTGAGATATTTAATTTTCCATTGTCCTTTGTTAGCATTATCATTCTTGAGATGATGTTGTAGGTGGGAACAGGTAAGTCTTGAGGGCCGACATGAAGGAGGATGGAGAAACAGTGCTCCTGATACATTGAGGAAGGCTATTCCATGGCTTAGGTCCACAGATGTAGAAGGCTCTATTGAAGAAATACTCATTTGAATGTTGTAAATTACTGTATTTTTACATGTAGGTTTCCATTTTCCTCCTTTGTTTCTTATCTACTCTCAGTCCATCAACAGCGCCATGCAGAAGGAGAAGCAAGAGATCACAATAGGAGTCTTGGACATCTATGGATTTGAGATCTTCCAGCAGAATGGCTTTGAGCAGTTCTGTATCAACTTTGTCAATGAGAAGCTTCAGCAGATCTTCATAGAACTCACACTCAAAGCTGAGCAGGTTAATAGCATCATACAATTTTCCCTGTAATATAATATTGGGACTGAATATTGTCTCAAAATTTTCTATCCTGTTACAAATGTACTCTGGGAATTTGTGTGGGGTGATTTTGAAAGTACATATATAGATGTATTGTTAGGTACCAAATTTTGCAGTGAATATCTCTGTTGGAACAAGTTGGAAATTATTCATATTAAAATAATCTAAATTTAGGCAGTTTGCAGAAATTTCTCTGGACATGCTCAATTGTTAAGTTATACATGTAGGCTCTGGGTCTTGTCTTGAATGTTGTTTACTAAGTTTTAGTTCTATTTATGAGGCCAATCATATACAGAAGCTTAATAAAGAAACCGTATGTGCCAAAAAAATGGAAGATGAAATCTTGCAATAAAAGTTTCTGTGGGTAAATGCAAGCATATGAAATTAGTACAAAATAAAGTCATAAACAAAGTTATCATTCTTTTATTCCTTTTAGGAAGAGTACATTGCTGAAGGCATCAAGTGGAAGCAGATAGATTACTTCAACAACAAGATTGTATGTGACCTCATTGAAAGCAAGGTATGGCTTAAAAATATATCAGACTATGCATAAGTAAAGTGTTTTTTAGCTGTAAGTAACTGTAATCTCTGTACGAAAATGTAAGATATGTTAGAAAAATATCTTAAAGTTGGCGAAAATTTATATTACTTCATCACTTTGCATTGATAAAAGTTTACTAATATGATTCCATTTTGTAGATTGTTAGAAGAGTTATCAGAGATATGAAGGAAGTGAAAAGTTCTGGTGGTGAATGGGTAAATTTGATATTTTTAAAAGGAATTATCCTGTCTTTCTGTCGCCACCTGCAATACAAATAGCTGATTGTTGAGAAAAGTTATTTGTAATCAGTATTACGATATAACTATTAAAATTGAAGTGACAGACCTGAACTTCATGTGCATCTATGAAAACAAATCTGAAGAATACGCAGTTCTGTATGATGTATGGACCCAGGCTGAACTATCACTTAGGATATGTATACCCATTGCTTCCATTTTGATTAACTACAATGTTCATCTTATATTTATAACACTTTGTATAACAGTTATTGTATTCATTGTACTTTCTAGCATTATGTTTCATGATATGAAGCACAGTATGTATGTGCATGATGATAAGGAAGAAATGTAATTATTCTATAATTGATGGATATGATGATGCGTTGTATAATATCTCATTATCAGGTTCATTTATTGCCTCTTATCAGCTATTTGTTGGTTTCATTTACTCAATGCATACTCACTTATCAAGCAATGGTTCTATCTATTTTTAACATTTTGGTTACAAGTAATTACAAGTGATGAACAAGCAGTAATTACAAAAATCAATCTTCATTTTAAAACCCTAGGTACCTCCCGGCATTATGTGTATCCTTGATGACGTGTGTGCGACCATGCATGCTGTGAGTGAGGGCGCTGATGACAAACTCCTGCAGAAGATGAACAGTGCCGTGGGAACTCACCAGCATTACCAAGTCTTGAGTGGGGGTTTCATTGTACATCACTATGCCGGACAGGTTAGATTATTCTCATTATACTCTCATTTTATGTTGTCACTGCCTATTCTCACCGTTTCATACACGTTTCATACATGTTTCAATGAGAAATGTTGTTCAAGGGAAACAAAAATTGTGGTCTTTATAGACAGGTGGTCTTTACACAGGTGGTCACTTAAACATGTTTGGCTGTACATATTTACTGCAATAAATCATATATACCTACCTATTATGCCTGTAGTCTTGACTACGGGACCCCTTCGAGAATTATCACACATGTGTCACAAAATTGTGCGCACCCCCCGTAATCCTATTGTCCCCTTTGCCACTCACGCGCGTCAATACGCTACGGCCATCTTCCTCTTTCTTGCTCGCCCCCGACGAGTTAGGACGTATTGTCACAGCGCTCCTGAAATCACGTATAGTATCTTTTTGGTGCGCTTTTTCACATAGTTAAAGCACTTTTAGGTACCTATATTCGTTTAGATTATAGTACTTTGTGTTTTATTAGTCACTCTTGCCGATTGCAAGGGATTTTTTGATTCCCTTTCTTGGCATTTATTTTTCTCTTTCACGGTCAGCCCCACGTAGATATTTCCGTGTTTGCGGGTGTTTCCGTTTGTCACCGAGCCTTCGGGTTCGGTGTTTGTTCTTACGGTTTTTAGGCTGTGAAAATTTCTTTAGTGCGTATCTCCCAAATAAACTTTAGTTTTATTTACTGCATTCAGTTGAAGTATTTCTTAATTTGAAAAGTATACTTTATTGTCTGTTTTATTGCAGTGGTATGAATTCGGAAGAAGAAGCAGCTGGGTCAAGGAGACCTGCTTCTTCCGAAGAGTTGTCTAGCAAGACGACTCGGCCTTCCAGAACTTCCCCGAGTACAGCGGTACGCGGGGGAGGGAGGAGGGCTAAAGGTAAGTTGCCTAGTGGTGTTCCCTTGCAGAGTTTGCCAGTTTCGGAGCTTGCGGCTTCGGGACGGGTGGCGTTAACTGAATCGGGATTGTCAACTCCGAAGCCTGTGGTTTCGGGGTGGGTGGCGTCAGATTCTAGTGGTTTGGATATCTCGAATCCAATCCCCCGGTCGCTGAGACCAGAGGGGGGGGCTGTTGTTTCCCGTACGGTAGCGTTCACTCGCTCTGATCCGTTAGGGGAGACGCGCCCCACTACTGCAGGGCAACCCACGGGCTTAGTCCATGTTGGTCTGGGTTCTCAAACCCTAGCCCCCGGCAAACGCCATATGGGGGAACGAGTACTTTCTGGGCTGTCTCAGTTGCCAGCTGATGGGAATGCTCGAGCTAACAATTATGGACGCTCTTCGGAGCAACAGGTGTTTTCACCTGAGTGCGTGACTACTAGTGCTCCCCTATTGCCGCTTTCGAGCGGTCCAATAGTGGGTTCACATGCCTTTAGTAGTCATCGGGCACATACCGAGTCATCTCGGTCTGCCCACGCACTGGGAGCTTTTAGCTCCCAACCCATGGCTACTGCATCTTCTTGCTTAGCCAATATGGGTGATTTGGGCGATTCTCTAGGCTTACGCCATGAGCGCTCCAATCCCTTTTTGGGAAGTGAACGTCCCTCCGCGGAGGGATCGGTTCGTGTTTCCGAAGTGGCTTCGGAGATCCGAATGAATCCGATTAAGCGTTCTAACAAAAGGGTTTCGGCTACGACTCTTGTCGAGCCAGCCAAGAAAAAGGCCAAGAAGAAGGCAAAAAGTGGCAAGGCTTTGCCGGCCTCTTGCCCGTCTGGCCTGGCTAACCCAGCTAGCTCCTCTCAAGCTGACATGTTCAGCATGATGCGGGCTTTTGCTCAGAATCAGGGTTGGTCCTTTGTACCGGCTACTTCAACCCTGACTTCTGTCCCTATTCAGGGGTCTGACTTTGAGACTAATCAGCCTTTTGTGTTGGATTTGTCTTTGTCTGAGTCGGTTTCGCATGTGCCTCCTATTCCCGCGGCCCTTGGGGCGCCGCTGGGCGAGGAGACTTTCGTTGAACCATGCGGGGCTCTGCCTGCTGAGGCCTTTGTTAGCGTTCCTTTGTCTCTTTCCACTCGGGTGGAATCAGATTTGGAGCTGGCCTCTCAAGCTTCGTTTTTGAATCGCTTGGGCAGGCGGAGTCTCAATCGTTCGCCCTCTGTGGGGTGGAAGTGATTGCTTTGTTATCCAGATATCTCTCTGAATTTTAGTCAACCCGCGCGCAGGGTTCGACTTCGCGTTGGTTTAAGCAGCGGGATTTCTGCTGAGTCTGGGCGCCTTGGCGTCCGGCCCATGGCTGTTGCATCTCCTTGCTCGGCCGATATGGGTAATTGGTGCGCGTCTTTGGGTTCAATACCCTCAGCGCACTTCTCCCATAAAGGGAGGTGAGCGTCCCTCAGTGGAGGGTTCGGTTCGTGTTCCCGAAGGGCTTCGGGGATCCGAACGAAACCGGATAAACGCTCTGAAAAGCGGGTTTCGACTTAGGCTCTTTTTGGGCCAATCAGAAGCCTAGGGAAGGGGCTAAAAGAGGCAAGGCTTTGCCTGCCTCTTGCCCATCGGGTTTAGCTAACCCTCCGGTCTCTCAAGCTGAGATGTTCAGTGTGAGATGGGCTTTGCCCAGACTCAGGGTTGGTCCCTTGTACCAGGATTCACATCCCCTGCTCTTGTCCCTTTTTTGGGTCGGACATCGAGACTAATTAGCCTTTTATGGTTTATTCTTCTTTGTCTGTGATGAGATCACATGAGCCTCCTAGTCTCGCAGCCTCGGGGCTCCGTCGGGTGAGGAGGCTTATGGCGGTTCATGCGTGAATCCGACCGTTTCGGCCTTTGTTCGTGATTCTTTGTCACGATCATTTCAGGCGGATCCAGTTTTGGAAGCGGCCTCTCAAGCTTCGGTCTCCGAATCGCTGGGGCAGGCAGAGCCTTAGTTGCTCTCCCTTTGTGGGGTAGAAGCGATTGCTTTGTTCTAAACTTTCCCTGACTTTTAGTCAACCCGCGCGCAGGGTTCGACTTTGCTTGGGTTCAGGCAGCGGGCGGACGAGACGGATTCTTCATAGATCTGTCCGCCCCGCTCCCCGGAGGTGCTATAGGAACTCGGTCACCTCACAGGCTGTCCTTTTCCCTTTCTCCGACTTTTGTTATTCCCAAGCGCTCGGGAAAACTTCGTTTGATACTGAACCTAAAGAGGATAAACAAATTTATTCCTCCGGTTCATTTTCGTATGGAGACTCTTGCCTCCATTCTTCCGTTGATCAAAAGGGAAGACTACGCGGTCTCGATAGATCTCAAGGACGCGTACTTTCACATTCCCATTCATCGCGCATCTCGCGATCTTCTGGGGTTCTCCTTCCTCTCGGAGACTTACCGGTTTCGGGCTCTTCCCTTCGGGCTGCGCCCGGCCCCTCGGGTTTTTACTCAAGTTGTAGCGGTGCTAGCGGCCTTTCTGAGGCGTCGCGGCCTGCGGTTGTTTTGTTACCTGGACGATTGGCTTCTCCTTGCGGAGTCGCGCGATCGTTTGTTGGACGAGACTCGTTTGCTAGTCTCTCTTACTCAAGACTTAGGTTTCCTAATAAATTGGGAAAAGTCAGAGTTAGTCCCCACTCGCAACCCAGTTTTTCTGGGGGCGGTGTTAGACATAAGGAATCAGTTAGCTCGGCCCAGTCGAGACAGGATTCTCACCATTGTCTCTGCGGCTCGCAAGCTCTTGCTGGCCAGAAGAGTCTCGGCCAGACAGTGGCTTCAGTTTCTAGGTTATCTGGCCAGTCTAGTCGATGTTTTAGAGGACTGCCGGCTCCTCATGAGACCCTTTCAGAGACATCTCCTCAGGTTCTTCAAGCCGGGAAAAGACTCTCTTTTGGTCTGGATTCCAGTACCAGTAGAGATCAAGTCTCTTCTCGCTTGTTGGACGAGCGAGGTGTTTCTCGCGCGAGGCAGGTCCTTCTCTGTCCCTCTTCCGTCGATATCGGTTTCGACGGACGCCTATCGGTTGGGGTGGGGAGGACACTGCAACGGCAGCACGGTTGCGGGGGGTTGGTCTCATCTTGGGACTCTTCCTCATATCAATGTCCTGGAGTTTATGGCAGTTCTGTTGACCTTGCTCCATTTCAGAAGTCGACTTCTCAGTCGTTCGGTTCTGATTCTCACGGACAATGTTACCGTGGCGGCATATATCAATCGGCAGGGAGGCACTCGTTCGGTTGCTCTGAATGCCCTAGCAGCTCAGCTGTGGAGGTGGTGTCGTCGCATGGCAATCACACCCGTGGCCTCTTTCATCCCAGGTCGGGAAAACCTCATTGCGGATTTTCTGTCCCGGGGCAGGTATCTTCCATCGGAATGGATGCTCCATCCGGAGGTATTTTGCCGCATTCGCACTTGCCTAGGTCCACTGGAAGTGGATCTATTTGCGTCGGTGCTAAATCACCAGCTGCCGAAGTATTGCTCCCGTGTTCGCGATCAGGGAGCATGGGCTCTCGATGCTTTCTCCCTCAGCTGGGAGAACCTTCAGGGATTCGCCTTTCCTCCCTTCCAACTGATTCCGCGTGTCTTGCGGAAAATCAGGGAAGATCGGGCGAGGGTGCTTGTAATAGCTCCCTTTTGGCCCAGGAGGAATTGGTTTCCGGAGCTTATGAGCCTTCTAAGGGCTCAACCGTTAGTTCTCCCGTTAAGAGCGGATCTGGTGTTACAGCCCCTATCGGGGATTCTTCACCACAATCCGGAGTCTCTTCATTTGACTGCTTGGCCCCTGTCAGGGAATCTGCAAGACAGTCGGGTCTCTCTGATAGAGCCGCGGACTTTTTAATGTCCAGTCGTAGGGTTTCTACTAGGGAAATTTACAATTCCCGTCTCTCGGTCTTTTTCCTTTGGTGCAAAGAGAGAAATCAAACCCCTTCTAAGGCTCCTATTGGTTCAATTGCGGATTTCTTAATCTCGTTATTTGACAAAGGGTGATCTATTTCTACTATCCGAGGCTACCGTTCGGCGATCGGGGCCATTCATTCGGGTTTTTCGGATGGTTCGGGGATTTCCAATTCCCCGCTACTAAGCGGTTTGATTCGTTCGTTCTTTCTGAAACGACCTTCGTTTTCTAAGTTAGTGCCGTCTTGGAGTCTGCCTAAGGTCCTGGAGGCCTTGGCGAAACCTCCTTTTGAACCGTTAGGTGAAGCTTCGCTTCATCATCTTACGGTTAAGACGCTCTTTTTGGTAGCTATTGCCTCTGGGCAGAGGCGCAGTACTCTTCATGCTCTCTGTCTTACTCCTGGTCATGTTCGCTGGGAGAGAAAAGGTGTTAGATTGATTCCTAGGGCTTCTTTCGTTGCCAAGAATCAGACAGCTACCTCCGGTCCTGTTGAGATTTTTCTTTGTCCGCTTTCTGACCTTTCTTCGGTGCGTGAGGACAAAGTTTGGTGTCCTGTTAGGGCTCTCAAATGGTATATTGATAAGACTACCGTATTCGCCGGCGGAAAGGCCGCACTATTTTCACTCCAAATATTATCCCAAAGTCGGGGTGCGGCCTATGGGCCGCAACAGAGAAAAATAAACTGCCTCCAAAATCCCCACACGTATTGGAATGGACGGGACCAACGTTAGATCTAACACTACACTACAGTAGGCCCCCTAAGCCTGTGCTCTATCTCCAACGATGTAGATCTACTTATCTTTCAAGTACTGAAATATTTTCAGTAATAAATATAATTCAGAACTAATAACTACATATCTTATCAATATAGTTACAAACACGGCCTCGTTGGTCTTCCGAGGCTGACAAAGCACTCGTACAAAGCTCTCTATTGACGCTGATTGAGCTCTAGTAAAGTGCTGAAATCAGCCACCCCGCCCGGTAGATGTTTTCTGTGCTATGGGACGCCAAGTGTGCCCTGACTGCTTCTGTTACAAAATCACCCTACAATTTTACTTTTGTAACAAAATCAAAAGTGGGGATGGATTTTGTAACAAAATCATTAGTGTGGATTGATTTTGTAACAAAATCACCAGTGGGGATTGATTTTATAACAAAATCATTGATTTTGTAACAAAAGCAGACAGGGTACACTTGGCGCCCCATAGTAGGGGCTTTGTAAGTTTTAATTTGTCTTTTGAGCACACCCTTTGTATGTGTTGAGATCAATGGCACCCCCTCAACCTCCGCGCTATTTCAGTGCGGTTGTATCCTTGCCGGATCCTTCACGGAGATGTATGTATTTTGTATGGAGAACGGACATTATCGCAGAGGATTTTTCATAGCGCATGTGACGTGCGCGTTACCCTGCATTGTAAGCATAGACCACTGACCTCTACCACAAACCACATCGCTCTCGGAAGAGTAACATGGCTTCAAGTGCTCGCACGCGCGGGAATGGGCGATGATCCGTCCAGGTGGTAGAGGTCAGTGGCATAGACATTGTAAGTCGTGGCAAAGAGCTTAAAAGCTAAGATAGGGCATTCCCAAAATTTTATGTAACGTAAGTGGCCTCATATGGGGAAGGCCAAGGGCGCCCTTCCCTTGGCCGTTACATCGGACCCTTTACACAATCGGGAGAGTGTCCTATCTTTCTTTTCACGATCTTTGGTCATGGCAAGCCCATGTTTCAGCTTGCAAATCGTCGTGACGACGTTTTCAATTTCCTCTTCGAAACCATCATGCTGTATTATGTATTTTTCTGTCTTTGGATGTCACATAGGGAACCTTTGATGGAATATGCACCTATGTAAGATATCTCTTCACGGTTTTTTAGAGTGGTGGAAACATTTCCTTTCCAATTTCATTTGTGATTGTGCCTCAATTTGCGAGTTGCATTCACGGTTGATAGTCCTATTTGTTGTCGAATTTTTACTAGGTCTAAAGTTAGGAGACGGCATGTACCGTATACTTACCGGTAGTCTACAAAGATGTATGTGTTTGCGAGTAGTACTAGCGGCTTCGTCAGATTCTCTTCAACTAAAGTTCAACTTTTTAAATTCTTAATGACATAAAGCAAAGACATCTAGGAATAATCGTCTTCAAATAGTCAATACAATAAAAAGTTTGGCCCTTGTTTTTTCGTTGTATGATATTTGGGGAGGGGGGCAAAATTTCTTATGCTTGTGATTTTCCTCATATTTTTTTTTTCTTCAAATGAGTTGTCAAAGTTGGGGTGCGGCCTATCCGACGCTGCGGCCTATCGGCCGGCGAATACGGTAAGTCTTATCGTAAGGATGATCAGTTGTTCCTGATCACTAGAGAGCCTTTTTCTCCTGCCTCTCTTGATTCCATTTCTAGATGGATCGTTGAAGCTATTAGGACCGCTGGCACAGAGGCTCTTTTATCCGACAGTAAGCCTCGTGCTCATGATACTCGTAGTGTCAGCACTTCTTGGGCTCTGTTTCAAGGTGTGGCGCTTGTTGATATTTTGAAGGCTGCTTATTGGCGTTCGCCCAATTCCTTCATTTCTTGCTACCTTAGGGATATTCCCGCAGGTGAAGCTTTGTTTGCGTCAGCCACCTTGAAGGCCGCTGTGTCTTCTTTGTAGTCTTTGGTGTAATCCTATTTCCTTTGCTCGAAACATGCCTCCCGGTCTTTTGAGTTGGCGCTGGTCTGGCATAATAGGTAGGTATATATGATTTATTGCAGTAAATTTGTAAAATCAGCACTGATTTTCTTATTTACTATATAAATCTATATACCTACCTATGACCCTCCCTCCTTCCCCGCTCCTTGCAAGCAACATGTTTCTTCTTGGGGTTGCTCGCAAAAGAGGAAGATGGCCGTAGCGTATTGACGCGCGTGAGTGGCAAAGGGCACAATAGGATTACGGGGGGTGCGCACAATTTTGTGACACATGTGTGATAATTCTCGAAGGGGTCCCGTAGTCAAGACTACAGGCATAATAGGTAGGTATATAGATTTATATAGTAAATAAGAAAATCAGTGCTGATTTTACAAGTATATAGCATAAACCCTCAAAAAATTGTTTCTCTTCAATTTGATTTTGAATATATTCTGTAAAAATATTTTCAAGCAAAACCAAAATGGGTGGACTTTTTAATCACTTTTCACATTACCTCCTGCTTGCAACCATCACTCCATCACCCATTCATAAACACAGGCAGCATCGAGAAAACCGAAAGCTTTTATGTCCTTGAGCAAGGCATTTTATCTACATTGCTTCTCTCCACCCATGTGTTAATTGGGTACCTGGTAGGATGCGAAAGTTATAGTGGTTTGATCAGCATTGTGAGCCTCTGCAAAAGGCACCTGGCTGGAATGCTCCTCAGGGAGTGGAGAAGGTGCCTACAATGTGTGCAGCCAAGCCATGAATCCTATGCGCTTAGAGACATCGTAGATGTATTAGGCGCTATGTAAATCCAGAATATTATTATTATTATTATTTATTATAGGCAGTTCTAATATTGCCTAAGCCTATTTACGATTGTTTGTGACTGATTATGTTTATTTACATGTACATTTTATCTTCTTTCAGGTTCGGTACACAGTTGAAGGATTCTGTGAGAGGAATCGTGATGTACTCTTCACTGATCTCATTGAGCTTATGCAGTCAAGTAAGAAGTAAGTTCAAATTCCTATCAGTTACATCTTTCTTTTTCACAAACAATTAACCTGTAAACACAACATTGGTACACAGCCAAATAGTTGGGTTTTTTTTTTCAATGGTAAAACACATGAAGATTTATATATACAGCCCTGGAAAAAAATTATTAGACCAGCTGCATTTGGAAGCATATAGGTAGTGTTAAGTCCATTTTCTATGGAACTAGGAAAATGAGCAAGGACAAACTCTCCCGGACAAATTTCTCCAGACAGTTACCCCCCCCCCCAAAAAAAAAAAAAAATTTTAATATGAGAAAGGGTTTTTTAACCACATAATAGATTATTAATGTCTGAGAGGATAAATTTCAAGTGTTACTTGTCTTGATTTGAGCACTCTGGCCTGCTCATTATTCTACTGAGAACATTTGGAGTGACATAAACATTAAAGACAATAGAAAATTGAAGTTATCAAAGAAAAAAAAAAGGTTCTAGCTACAGATTCTAGTCTAATAATTTTTTTCAGGGCTGTATATTTGTAAAAGCCATTTTTATGCCTCCGCCCACCAAAGGTGGGTGCCGGAGGCATTATGTTTTCGGGTTGTCCGTCCGTCCGTGCGTCCGTGCGTCCGTCCATCCGTCCGTCCGTCCGTCCGTCCGTCCGTGTGTCCGTGCGTCCGTCCGTCCCACTTCTCGTTACCGCGATATCTGAAGAATCATTTGAGGTAGGAACCTCAAACTTGGTACTAGTATGTATCCCCATACGAAGATGAACTGATTAGATTTTGGGGTAAGTAGGTCAAAGGTCAGAGGTCACAGAGGTCAATTAACATGAAATTACATAAAAATTCTTGGTTTTTAGCACCGTTACCACGATATCTCAAGAACTGTTTGAGATAAGAACTTCAAACTTGGTACTAGTATGTTTCCCTATATGAAGATGAACTGATTAGATTTTGGGGTAAGGAGGTCAAAGGTCAGTGGTCACAGAGGTCAATTTACATGAAATTACATAAAAATTCTTGGTTTTTAGCACCGTTACCACGATATCTCAAGAACTGTTTGAGATAAGAACTTCAAACTTGGTACTAGTATGTTTCCCTATATGAAGATGAACTGATTAGATTTTGGGGTAAGGAGGTCAAAGGTCAGAGGTCACAGAGGTCAATTTACATGAAATTACATAAAAATTCTTGGTTTTTAGCACCGTTACCGCGATATCTCAAGAACTGTCTGAGGTGAGAACTTCAAACTTGGTACCAGTATGTATCCCCATAGAAAGATGAACTGATTAGATTTTGGGGTAAGTAGGTCAAAGGTCAGAGGTCACAGAGGTCAATTTACATAAAATTACATGAAATTACTGGTTTTTAGCCTCGTTATCAAATATTTCTAGTTTATTTATGAAATGAAATAAATTTTCAGTCTCCTGTGCATTTTAAGTGAAAAGATTTGTAATTTTGTTGGACCAATCCTTTTTAGAGTGTACATGTATGCCATACATTTCCAATCTGGTGATGGCGGAGGCATAAATTCCGACCGCGCGCGGTCGAAAATTCATCTAGTGTACCTTTGTAATGATAACTGTATATAGAAGTAGAGTTATGAGATACAATTCTGCTATCCTGAATAGCTCAAGTTTTCTTGATAAGCTGCTTTCCATATGGTACCAGAATAAGCCAGTATGTAATTAGTACACGGTACAAATGACCCTGAAATGACCCCAATTTCTATGTGCACACGCCGCTGTTTGACCTTTATCTGCACATGTGCAAATCGTAATTACGATCTGACTTATTCCTATGCTAAGATATTATTAGTATGCCATGATTTTCATATACATGCATCTAACAGCATTGACTGCTTGTCCTCACAGCCCGTTTTTCATGACGCTGTTCCCTGAGAAGGTATCGGGACAAGCCAAGTCAAGACCCACTACAGCCAGCAGCAAAATCAAAGTAAGAATGACCACCTTGGAAACTATGTCATCATCTAATTTAGAACCGTCACCTCAATTTTGAAAGCTAGTAATACACCTTGAGATATTTTTTTCACCATTTTGTTTTATTCTTACTTGGAGGCCAACACACAGTGAAGATTATGCATATTTACGATACAATATATTTATGAAGTAGACAACCAGGGTGGTCCTCAAACAATATTTCAAACATGTGAAGTTGAAAGTGGAAGAAGTATAAACTGATGTATTCGCAGCGCAACGTCCCTTGCGGCTGGAGTCCAAAGCCTGCTTGAGGTCCCTGGAAGTTGTGTCGTTCTCTGAGGCTTTCAGGTGCAATATCAGGCATATTTTGAAGCATTTTGAAACAAATTTTATGACCTATATTTCATAGATAATTTGGTTTGAAAATGATTATTTAAGAAATCTTAACCTGCTGCTGATTTCCAAACCTTTAGTTTAAAATTTCAAACCTCTTGCTGTTACATGTTAAAAGCCCTTGTGGACCACTCTGAGACAACAAACAATAGTACATGTGTATTTGTTATATTTATGGTAATGACAATATCCGGTAAAGATGTTTGAGGCACCAAGATATTTGTCTTGATTAGACACAATGGCCCGTACTCTTAACTCCGGTTTAACTTAAACTCCAGTCTAAGTTAAACCAGAGTTTGATTAAAACTGACTTAAATGGCAAGTCCAGTCTAAATTTCTGTACAAAGTTAAACCGCACTAGACTGGAGTTTAGGTTAAACCTGAGTTCAGAATGTGATTTTCTAAAACTCTGGGTTAAAGGTCAGGTGTAGACTGGGTTTAAACCACACTTAGATCACGGTTTAAGTTAAACCGGAGTTCAGAATAATGATACAAAATGGTATCATTTAGAAATACTATGTATAAAATGTATGTGTTGTGATGCACATACATTAGTTGTAGACATTTAGCAAATGTTGTTGCAATGTTTTACCTGACTGAACATGCAGCAAAATCTGCTTTACCTTTTATATGTTTGTTTCTTTGTTTGACAGACTCAGGCCAACAAACTAGTAGACAAACTGATGCAGTGCACACCTCATTACATCAGCTGTATCAAACAAAATGAGGCAAAGCAGAAACCGTGTTATACCTTTGATTTGTATGTTTCTTTGTTTGACAGACTCAGGCCAACAAACTAGTAGACAAACTGATGCAGTGCACACCTCATTACATCAGCTGTATCAAACAAAATGAGGCAAAGCAGAAACCGTGTTATACCTTTGATTTGTATGTTTCTTTGTTTGACAGACTCAGGCCAACAAACTAGTAGACAAACTGATGCAGTGCACACCTCATTACATCAGCTGTATCAAACAAAATGAGGCAATGCAGAAACCGTGTTTATATACCTTTGATTTGTATGTTTCTTTGTTTGACAGACTCAGGCCAACAAACTAGTAGACAAACTGATGCAGTGCACACCTCATTACATCAGCTGTATCAAACAAAATGAGGCAAAGCAGAAACCGTGTTATACCTTTGATTTGTATGTTTCTTTGTTTGACAGACTCAGGCCAACAAACTAGTAGACAAACTGATGCAGTGCACACCTCATTACATCAGCTGTATCAAACAAAATGAGGCAATGCAGAAACCGTGTTTATATACCTTTGATTTGTATGTTTCTTTGTTTGACAGACTCAGGCCAACAAACTAGTAGACAAACTGATGCAGTGCACACCTCATTACATCAGCTGTATCAAACAAAATGAGGCAAAGCAGAAACCGTGTTATACCTTTGATTTGTATGTTTCTTTGTTTGACAGACTCAGGCCAACAAACTAGTAGACAAACTGATGCACTGCACACCTCATTACATCAGCTGTATCAAACAAAATGAGGCAAAGCAGAAACCGTGTTATACCTTTGATTTGTATGTTTCTTTGTTTGACAGACTCAGGCCAACAAACTAGTAGACAAACTGATGCAGTGCACACCTCATTACATCAGCTGTATCAAACAAAATGAGGCAAAGCAGAAACCGTGTTATACCTTTGATTTGTACGTTTCTTTGTTTGACAGACTCAGGCCAACAAACTAGTAGACAAACTGATGCAGTGCACACCTCATTACATCAGCTGTATCAAACAAAATGAGGCAAAGCAGAAACCGTGTTATACCTTTGATTTGTACGTTTCTTTGTTTGACAGACTCAGGCCAACAAACTAGTAGACAGACTGATGCAGTGCACACCTCATTACATCCGTTGTATCAAACCAAACGAGACAAAGAGACCCCATGACTGGGAAGAAAAACGGTAAGAGTACTACATGTAGTAGAAAAGAATGTTTATACCGTAAAAATGTAGGGTTTTTATGTACAGGTGTCAAGGACTGGAATATTTATGAATAAAAATTTCTGTAAGGCTTAAAATGGTCAACATAAGTCACATTAGCATTTTGTTTAACATTTCTTCTCGCAGACAGACATTAATTATTCCATTGTTTGTCTAATTTTGACAATTAAAAGATGCAGAATATACCTGTTAACTACTCAGTGATGAAAGACTTTTAAAGAGTTGCATGACATGTACCTCTGGCATGAGGAAACAGGTAAACTTTCTGGCTTGAATCTTGTGGTACTGTCAACACTGTTGATTGAAACTTTTCCTCTAATGTAAAAATATTGGAAGACAATTGCAATAATTCATTGGATTAGTTTTGTCGGAAATTACAATGTGGAGTTACTGGTACAGTGACCATCATTATTCCAGCATTTGGTTTGTGATGTGGATATTTACATGTACATCTATATGGCGTTGGTACAGTAGTAATGATGAAAGTGGAAATAAACCTGCATTGATTCCAGCAAAGTCCTTGGAGGAATGACTTAATAAAGGAAATTGGGCTTTAGTTTGTTTGTATTATAATGAAGTGTACGTGATATTGTTACATTTTTAGGGTATATCATCAAGTTGAATACCTGGGACTAAAGGAGAACATCAGGGTGAGGCGAGCTGGTTTCGCCTACAGGAGAGAATTTGACAAGTTTCTCAGAAGGTATGTATTCAGTCGCAAGATTTTGAAGAGCAAAATGTATTTGGAAATGTAGATTACCTCAACTTGTAATACTTTGCTTGTTTTACCATAGGATTGTAAATCATTTATGGTCCTTGAAGTTTAGGAAATCATTTTACTATCAAGTCTTAAAAGAAGACACCACTGGCAAATTTTGAAAAAATATGTTGTTCTGCATGTCCCTAGGAACTAATCAGTATCGAAATTGTAATTTTTGAACAGCCTACAAGTGCGTATATTTTGATATAAAAAGTATGTTTTTGCCACTGTCGATACGCAAATTGGCTCGTGTCGGCCAAAGCTGTGACGTCATTGCAGCACTTTGAGTTTCCACCACGCGTCCGTAAAAGCAGACGATAGCGCATATATAGCATGCATACATATTCGTGGAGTTGCAAAAATGCCGTTGTGCCAGGCAATTTACTGTTCGAATCGTCGTGAAATTGTCCGGGAAAATCCTTTTTTGCCATCCCTGATCCGAAGAAGGACAGAGAAAGGTGTGCTGTATGGATAAGGAACATTGGAACAACCAAATTCAACGTCAAAACGTACATTTATTCCCGTTTTCGAGTGGTCTGTGAAGACCATTTTGATGTTTTGGCGTTCGAGACCAAGCTACAAGCCGTGTGCCTGGGATACAAACCCAGGAAGCTGCTAAAGCCCGACGCTGTACCAACCACATTCTCCCACAAAATCTTTACAAGCAAGCAATCTTTCTTCGCCCAGAAAATCCCTCATTCATCTCCTTAGCTTAGATTACAAGCTTATTGAGGAATGTGATCAGATTTTACTTGAAGATTAACCAGGAATTTATGTTAATGTCGTACTATCTATCTATATCACGAACGTAAGAACGTAAACAATGCAGCTTGCTGCATTAGCTTTCCGCGCGTGCCTTAAAGTACACGCGTTAATGGGAAGCACGTACGAACGATGACAAACAGTAGTGCCAATTTTAATTTTATTAATTCGATAAATTGTGAAAAAATTTTGCTAAAGCACTTTATTTTTTCAGCAGATAATATTCAAAAATACAAAAAACTAAAAAATTAATAACATTTTCTTTTTGTCATACATAATTGTCTCACAAATAGCATTTTTATAGGCGCTGTGAAAGCGATCTGTGTATTGCTCCATATCGGCATTACCGTGATTTGCCGTGGTTTTTGCAGTAGTGCTGCAGTGACGTAACGGATTTTTGCGGCTCGTACTAGTAGATATTGTAATATTTATTTTTTTAAAATCGAGATCTATGATTTTATCGACCTGAGCGATGAGTTTTTTGGTCAATCTGACTAGTTTTATAACATTAAAAATTGTAAAAGTGCTAAAATTTGTCAGTGGTGTCTTCTTTTAATTTGGATAAATGCCATAATCAGGAGGCAATCTCATCAACATCATTTTAATCATGATCATCAATATCATCATCATCATCACCCTCACTATCATTTCACCACTTTCTGATCGTATTGTCATCAGTTTCTTCAAAATATATGATTAATTTGTATTTGATTCAATTGTTCAGACTGGAGCAAAATACCATTTTGATAATTGATATAGACAGTTATTGCCAATGATACATTTTTAGTACCAAATTTTCATTTTTCATTGTTTTACTATGGGAACTGTTTATCATACTGTTCATATTCATAATTATGATTCACTAATAAAATATGAAATGTTTTTTATCTGCAGGCATGCCATTCTGACTACAGAATCATGGCCCTGGTGGAGATGATGTCAAGTCATTTTCTTAAGAAAACTTTAGGGTTTACATTTCCTTACATTCTTATACAGATTGATAAACTATTCAATATAGAAAAATATACCTTTATCTTTGTTTGTAATGTTTATTTTACCGATATTCCTCTTTTCAGGTATGCCATCTTAACTCCTGAGACATGGCCCAGATGGGGTGGTGATGTCAGGTCAGGGGTCACTCATCTACTGCGCTCGGTCAACATGGACAATGACGAATACCAGCTTGGCAAGACAAAGGTCTTCATCAGGAAACCAGAATCTGTAAGGAATCTGTTTATTTGATTATCAAAACTTTCATAACAAACAAGAAACAACAGCAATCTAATGTATTTGTGTACAGCAGTACGTTTTTATGCCTCCGCCCACCTAAGGTGGTGCCGGAGGCATTATGTTTTCGGGTTGTCTCATTCTCGCGATAACTCAAGAACCACATGAGGTATGAACTTCAAACTTGGTGCTCGTATGTATCACCATAGGAAGACGATCTGATTAGATTTTGGGGTGCGTAGGTCAAAGGTCTAAGGTCACAGTGGTCAATTTCTGAAATTGTAGGCTTTTTATTCTGGTAAAGGGTGCTCCGACATATGCTCTGGCAACAAATGCTCCTGGATTTATTTCGTCAAAGATTTAGGGTTAGGGTTGCAATTGATTTTTAGGTTAGTGTTAGAGTCAGGGTTAGTGATGGGTTTAGTGTTTGGTCCAGGGTTAAAGTTTAGAATTTGGTTAATGTGCAGAATAAGCCAGTTCATAATTACAATTTGTGCATGTGCAGATAAAGGTCATTCTACCAAATACAATTGACCTTTTGACGTCATTTGTACCATGAACTAACTTGCTTATTGATGCTGGAGCGTGTGCTGTATAACCACTGTAAAGACTACAGGTGCGGTTTATGCAATTCATGATTTATGAAGTAAAGTACCTGGTGAAATAGCTGGTTTACATGAGATTTGGAAGTGATGAGAACATCATTGGAAAAATTGTCTAGCAACAAATAGGGCAACTATCAGCCAACTTCATTAGTTTCAGATGAATGTCATATTTTTGACTGTTTGTTTGTTTGTTTGTTTGTTTGTTTGTTTGTCTGTTAGCTCTTTCTACTAGAAGAGCAGAGAGAAAGAAAGTTTGACGCTTATGCTCGCGTCATCCAGAAGGCATTCAGGCAGTTCAATGCACAGAAGTACTATCTCAGACTTAAACAGCAAGGTGAGGTTTGGAGCAAGTACATATATTTAGCACAATCAAAACTGTATAGAAAGATTACATAAAGGGAAGCAAAGGTACATGTAGTCCTTATAGACATGTTGTTTTTGTGTATAGGTGGTCACTCAGGCAGGTTTCAATGTCATACATGTATTTAGCATTTTGATGTGATGCAAAAATAATTCAAGTTGTTATGGGGTGGTAAATTCATTCATTTCATTTATTTCCATCTTCATATAAAAGACAACAAGTCATTACAATATATAAAAATACATGCAATTATACATATTCATGCAAGTAAAAGACATTAAAAAAGTTCTAGAATAATATCTCATGCCTTTCAATTAAAGAAAAGAAAATTGCAAGATAAACCAAATTATCCAGTCGAAAATGAAAAAAGGGAAACTAAAATAAGAAACAAATATTTATTATACTATTTCTGAACAGGGTGAATACATAGTTATATGATGATGTCAAGCATGTTGTTAGGTGTTTTAAATGTGGTTATCCAAATGAGTATAGAAAGTAGAACAAAAGAAGAAGACCTAATCTCTTTTATCGAAATGTTTTTTTAAACAAGGACAATTTTGCCTGCAATCTTTTATCATTTCCCCAATACTTTGAAAATGATTTTGTCATGCTTCAACTGAAGGAGTATGCTTTCACATAAAATGTAGGAAAGAAATTTGTGTACATGTATGTCTTTTGAATGATAAGAGAAAGTATGAAATGGGAACAAAATATGGTAATTTGAATTAATATAAAAATGACAGGAATAATGGCATGATTTCATAGCAGAATCGAAACCGTAGTATACTTTTTTTCATGTTAGACAGGTACATGTACAATGATTTTAATTCGCCTAAGCCCTTGGTGATCATGAGATAAGAATTTTTAAGGATAATTTGAATCGTTGGCCTATGGAGAAATTCCAAGCAATGAAACCATAGTTTAAATCTCTGTTTCACAATCATTGTGTAATAGTGACAATAATTGCAACTGTCGTGCTTTTAATGTAAACAGACTTCTTTCTAATAATTTTGCCTGATTAAAACAACCCTTACTACTTGTAGCCAGTGACATCCTGTACAACAAGAAGGAGAGGAAGCGCTACAGTCTCAACCGTAACTTTGTCGGGGACTACATCGGCTTTGAGCACAACGTATCACTGCAGGCAATGGTTGCTAGGAGAGAGAGGATAGAGTTTGCTGACAAGGTCAACAAGTATGACAGGAGATTCAAGGTGAGTGGTTTTATTGTGTATATTCTCTTTCATTAAAAGATTTTAATTTGAGATTTGTTGTTATTGCTTGTGTCAGTAAATTGACATCTTCAGAAGATTTTAGCATAGATGTATCTCTCAACATCTGATAACCAAAAGAGAATTCCAACCCCTGTGGGCACCCTGTTTGGCTTCTCCTTTCTATTTTTTCAAAAAATTTTTCTCTTGAATTGGACGTAAATAATGTGTCAGTGGATATTAATGAAAACGTAACAAAAGATTTCTATTTATCAGGACATGTGGATAGCAAAGTTAAATAAGATTTTTTCTCCATAGTGAATTTTAAGAGCTCTGTTTATACTATCATGCTTTCTTGGGTGTTGGGCATATTACACCCTTTAAAATTTCATTAAAAATAAAAAATGTGACCACATGGACAGTAAAAATCAAATTATATTTGGAGAGGCTGTGAAGACGACAGTTCCTGTAATATTTATGGTTCATGGAGGAAATGCTTGCATGCAGATACCTAATCAATGTCTTTATGAAAACACATGATCAGAGCACATGTATTATTATTATTATTATTATTACTTATAACGCGCTTTTCCCATTAGGCTCAAAGCGCTTACAATAAATTAAATCATCTACAAACTATAAACTATCGAAAAGATGTGTTTTTAATGCCTTTCTGAAAATTATTACGGATGAAGACTTTCTAATAGAAAGAAATGTATCCTTTTTCTGTTGATTCCGTCAGGTCACGAAGCGAGACCTGCTACTATCGGCCAGAAACATATACCTGATTGGTCGAGAACAGATCAAGAAGGGGCCGGAGAAAGGTCAGATTAAAGATGTCGTCAAAAGGAAGATTCCTCTCAACCATATACATAGTGTATCTCTCAGGTCAGTGATCAGTATAATACTCAGTCTTTGATATTTAAACTTGTTCATGTTTTCCATTAGGTCTTTGTGCAGTCTTCATTGAGGAGGCATTATGGCTTAATGGAAAGAGATTTGGTCTTGAAAACAGGGTAACTTGTGTCCAAGACCAGGACTGTTCTAGTGCCCTTGGGGAAGGCATTCATTCTCAATTACATCTTCTTTGGGATAGGACTTAAAGATATATATTTTGTGAAGCTTTTCTTATGCCACTTGCAAAGGTTTGTGATGTTACAACGCATGATGTTGTAACAAGCTCTCAGGCTGTAACCTGTTTGCCATGCAAAACAGAGAAAGAGAGAGAGAGGGAGGAGAGAGATGGAGAAGAAAAGAGAAGAGAAAAGAGAGAGAGAGAGATGGAGAAGAGAAAAGAGAGAGAGAGATAGAGAAGAGAGAGAGATAGAGAAGAGAGAGAGAGAGATAGAGAAGAGAGAGAGAGAGAAGAGAAGAGAGAGATAGAGAAGAGAGAGGAGGGGAGAGAGAGAGGAGAGAGAGGAGAGAGAGAGGGAGAGGGAGAGAGCGCACACGCACACGCGCTAGATAGGATTCAAAGATCAACTACGACAGGATCGATATATCAAATTATTAATACACCGAGCATGATGAACATATAAGAACATGAAAAATGGTGATTAATGAACCCAACCAAGATAAGGCAGGCAGCACTGCCTGTGAACCCTTCCCTCCTATTAATGAACCCTCTCACCTGTGTGTTGGAGGCGTGGGTTTGTGGTTTGGATGTCAGGCAACCCAGTCGTTGATATTTCTGTAAGAGTGATTCAACAGGTTTGAAAGAGAGTTTATCCCTTCTGTTGCTTAGCGATGTGAGCCCACTCTCCTATAGGGCAAGGCCTGCAAAGGTTCTATCTTGTTCTCTGTAACTTATTTGTGTGGGTGGTTGGCAATGTGTGTAGTGATTTTATTATGACAGAACACGATACTACCATATTCATAATTGCCGCCGCAGAGAATAAGTTTAATGCTCAAACTATCAAAGAATTGAATATAAAAGGTAAAGATCAGGGTAAAAAATGTAAAAAGGGTCAATGTACATCTATGTATAAAAATTAATATTTCTATAGAAATAATGCAGCTTTTGTGTACAAATATTTAATCATGAATCTCACCATCTCCAAAGTAAAATGTCATTCTTCTTGACCCTCCTACTGAAGCCACAAAATCTTTTTTGAACCAGCAAGAAAATTTTGTGCATTTTCATAGCATTACCTCACTTATACAAATATGTAGCCTTTTTTTTAACCGAAGGTGCAATATTGGAAGCAGTGCCCTCCTTTCCCTCAACTCAGCGATTGGAGAGTGTCCAGACACTGTGCTGTACAGGATACTATGGTTCTTATCTCAGTCTTTCTATAGGAGCCAATTGTCTCTATCAATTAACCCAGCTATATGATGTTATTTGTGGTTGATGCGAAGGATTTCCTGCAAACCCACCCTGTTAGGAAATTGTTCAGATTTTGTTGGTTTTCCTCCAGCAGTAAATATTTCATCTTGCCGATCTTAGCCAAATAGACTGAATCATTCCTGAAATTTTAATTTCAGGGTCAAATCTGTGATTTTCCTTCCTTCTCTCTTTTAGAACTTCATAATTATAAATGTAGGATATTTACCTTTTCCTTCGTGTAGGCGGCAATTCCAGCCATGAAATACAGATGTCCTGCCATGAGTTTGCAATTTTGTACATGTACATGTAATTTCAAATCAGTTAAATTATTGATGTTAGTTATCTATTGTTTTACGTGCTATGACTAGCCTATACTAACAGTCCAATGACTTACAGTAGTGAGTGCTAATTAGTACTTTTGAATAAACAAACAAGCCTAGGCCATGATATTTACTCTCATGATCTTGTTACCTGATAGCATGTTGTTATTTTTGGATTACCATGTTACATCTATCTTTTATTAACAGCCTATTTTCTTGCGTTAATTAACTCTAATTAGTACTTTTGAATATCACAAACAATGAGCTTAGGCTGTCATCTTGATAACTGATAGCTTGTTGTTTTCTTGGATTACTGTTAATCCTTATTAATAATCACAGGTAATAATAATAATAATATTCTGGATTTATATAGCGCCTAATACATCTACAATGTCTCTAAGCGCTTTACAGACATGGAGGTGTCGTGGTATAGTGGTTCATTCACTTGACTCTTAATCAAAAGGTTGAGGGTTCGAATCCCAGCCCGGCACTAACGTCCTTTGGCAAGACATTAATCCACATTTGCCACTCTCCACCCAGGTGTAAATGGGTACCTGATATGCTAGAGCACTACATATTTGGCCGCCAAGCTATGACCGGGGTAATAATGTTGAAGCGCCAGGAGCGTGACGGACATGAGCGCTATACAAGAAGCCACCATTATTATTATTATTATTATTATAATCAGAGGTGGCTTATGCTGCCATTTTTCAATCATGATCTCCAATATCTTGTTGTTATGGTTGAAAACTGTATTACAACTGCTTGTACCTTCTATCAATCCTCTATTCTCTTACATTAATTAACACTTATTAAAAACACACAAATACCATAATCAGACAAGGGTGAGGACATAATTATTAGTTACTGTCGTGATCTTGTTAGGTGATAACCTGTTGTTCTTGAATTATCATGTTACATCTATCTTCTATCGACACCCTATTATATAACATTAATTAGCATATATCCAAGTATCAGCAAACTCGGCTTAGGGCCAAATGTTAACTCTCATTATCTTGTTACTTGATAGCCTGTTGTTAATTTTGGATTATGATTTTACATCTACCTCGTATCAGCAGCCTATTGTCTTACATTAATTAGTGCTAATTGATACCCTTAGGTATCATGAACAAACAAGGCACAGGTTTGCATGTATAATACCATGATCTTGTTAACTGATAGCCTGTTTTGATTCATAAATTATCATTTCACAATTCTGTTCTATTGACAGTCAAGTTTTGATTTATTAATTAAGAGGGAAAATCATGAGTATTATAAACAAAGAATTCATGGCCTCTGTCACTGTGTTTTTATTGGTCCTTGCTATACATAAAATTTACCATTTCGCTTTCATTAAAAGCAAAATAATATTATGCAAAAAGAATGGGGATTGTGCACCGAGATATGCACTTACTATCTGACTTCTGATTATTAAAACTAGAAGCCCCATGTCTTGACGAAATCCAAATTATCTAAATTATCTGTGTCTATTTTGGTCAAAATGCATGCTTATGGGCAAAGATTTATCAATACTAAAATATTTAGAGTCGTACATCTCTATTCATGATCAATCTAGAGGTGTCCTAGGATTATTTTACTTAAAAGGAAATATATGAATGAAGAAAAGTCACAGGCTGTCATGCCAAGCTGTAAATTGTATCAAAGACCGTACATTCATAGAACAGGTACAGTACGAAAGTTTCATATACGGTCCTCTTCATTCTTTTCTATTTGTCTAGTATTGAGATAGCAAATAAGCAATTCATTCATTACTCAATTAACCGACATGCTCAGATGAAAGTCAATTAAACTTTGTTCTTTCAAATGTAGTGCAGCATGTAAATAGATTTTGCTTTGATATGAGTATATTTGACTAAAGTGGAAAGTTTAGCCTTTATCATTTGAGTAATCTTTCTTTTCAAGTGTTATAGCATACAAATCTGCTCATTTAATGCTGAAAACAGAGCCTGATTGGTTAAGAGTAGGCATAGAGTTGACATTGAATATTTTATAGCTTATAATTTTAGTAGGCGACCATGGCAACCAAATTTTATCAAATTTCAACTCCTTCAGTGATGTCCTTCAAAATGAAACATAAAATAACTCTCTGCAATTAAATACTTTATTTTCTACAGGCCTTCAAACTTTCAAAATTTGTCAAATGTCAATCTGTGACTAACCGATCAGGCTCCAAAGTACCCATCCAAGGCAGGCTGCCTTTTTTTTTTTAGAGTTTGCTGTTATTGGGTTTACATCTTAATCTTTCTACCCATTTTCCTTTACTTTACTCTTTTTGTAGTACTCTTCAGGATGACTTGTTTGTGCTTCATGTAACAGAGGAATACGACAGCCTCTTAGAGTCCATCTTCAAGACGGAATTCCTGACGGTACTCAACAAGAAGTTCCAGGAGACTCTACAGCAGAAGCTGACGGTCAACTTCAACGACTCGTAAGTTATTTATCCCATACCTACCAACTATTCCAATTTGGCAGAGACCATCCAGATTTTGGTTTAAAGGACAATTAACCCCACATGATATTCTAGATGCGGTATTGTCTGCTACGTCTTTCCATGGAGGCTGCCATTTTGTGCATGACACGGATCATTAGGTACCATATGCATTGATAATAGCCTACCTTTACAACAGATACGTCGCTTTGTTCTGATTTTATTACGATTGTTATTGGTCATGGGCCTAGATAATTGACGACCCATGAGTTCTAATAGCCATCCTGTAATGCAGATTCCTCGCTTTGTTTTGGTATTGTTACGATTGTCTCCGTCCTTGACGTCAATTCTCCGTCTCCACGTACAGAAAGTATATTTTTATGAACAAATTAAGACCTTTTAAAAAATATATAAAACTAAACTTACATTTCAGAATATGTGACTATATCTAATATATATTTGTCCTCTAAAAATCAATTACAAGTTAACGATGAAGGAAATATTACTTGGGATGAAAAATATTTTCGTGTACACATAAAGTAATGGCAGCCCCCTTATTATTGCTAGCAGACAATAACTTGGCTGGAAAATAGTGATTTATATCTATATCCTGTGTTTTTACATGAAATTGCATGTATCAAATAAGAGGCATATACTACACCATTCAAAATAAGCTAGTTCATACGCTGAGGTTAATTTCCCTTTAAAGAAAGAGCCACTTCTACCACTGTGTCCCTATTTTTGCAAAAGTCTGTCCGTAGTAACGAGTAGGAAACTCAGAAATGTCCCTATTTTCAGCCGCTGCCTTGTCATTTGTCCCTATTTCTTGAGTTTCATTGTTGGCAGGTCTGTTATCCATACTCATCATTATCCTTGTCCTGTTTAATACCTGCATGTACCTTTATGAACAACATTTGTTAACAAGCTGAACTGAATAGCAACACATAGTTTCCATATGAGCTAGACAGTAGGTATGATATGCTAAGGTAAGGTTAGTGAATCTCAAGTTCCCAACTTTTGACTCTAGCAAATAACGCCAAACAACTAGACATTTCTGACTGATCCCACTGAAGTCAAATTGGCTTGCCCTTGAGAAAGAAATGAACATTTAGAACATAAAATTTATATTCTGTGTTCTATTGCAAACTGAGGTAGGTTCCTCAAAATTACACTCATATACCCATTGCTTCATCCACAATGAACAGAGCTTCACTGCTGTCATAAAAATCAGCTGCATACAATAATCATACTATTTTTGGAAACAAATTCAATTATATTGAACAGTAAATACAATTTTGGACAGAGATAATATCATAAATGTGAACAGTGCCTGTAGTAAAGAAGGAAACTCTTTGGGTACATACGGGTAGAGTAAAATTAATGTAAATACATGCCACTTTACAGAAATTTACAGAACTTGACAGAATTCTCATCGAAAACTCCATTAAAAACTGTGAGGTTAGTGAGTTACAGATCAAAGGCAGAAATCCTAGTTTTCAATCTTCTTGCCATTGTGCATGAGATGCTATAGATGTACCCTCCTCTTGATCTATGCATGCAGTTTCTACTCTTTTAGGGGCAGAAAGAAATAAATGTGGATGACTTTCAATCAACACTGTCCTGTGGTGACAAGCCAATATTTTACTTTATCAGTCTTAATTGCATGCGAGCTTGCTTTTTGGCTAGACCCAAGGGAACCACAATGTATCTTTGAGGAATCTCATTACCTAACACAGGACTGAGGTCATGAAAATGAACCTTATTGGCATGCTATAATGTGTTGGGTATTATGTGACTGGCAAGTGATCTCCAATGACTTGTTTTAATCTGTATATCTAAGTTCTAATTTCTACTTGGATTCTGCACACAAGTCACCTGACTTTTGATTGTTCAGCAGAGATTAAGTTAACAGATTAAATTATTTATTTTCACATGCTAATAGCTTACATTATACTCCACAAGGCAAAAGGAAAGTGGACAGTTGCGTCTACCAAAATTCAGAACGACGCAAGGTCAATTTTCATTGTCTTTCATTGGTAGTGAATTTTGGAATAGATTACCTTTTAAAATCAAATTAACCAGCTCTAGAAGTAGGTTTCGGAATTCTGTTACGACATACTTGCTGAGTAAATCATAAGTGAAAATGTTTATGTAAATAGTCTGTATATGTACAAGAAATGTATTTAACATCATTACTTTCTACTTTTTGTACTTCATTGTAAACTATTATTATTTTTAATTTGGGTATTAATTGAACTTTACCAAAAAAATTGTTTGTTTTTTTTTGTTTTTTTTTGTTGTGGGTCAGGCTCGACTAGCACATGTGCTATTATCTGGCCCCTTTTACCAACCAATGCTTTTCTTCATTTATATGTAAATATCATTGTATGTAAAAAAAATGTATTGTAATTAAATGTTGTTGGTGGTAAATAAATCAAATCAAATATCAAAAATTTTTACAGGACGAAAGTGAAATGGATGCACATTGCATTGATAATATGGGGAGGATAATTTAACTGGTAGTCTGTTCTCAATTCATTAATACCATGATTTGTTGTCACTCATCATAATATTAGTTTATTTATCAAGTTCAGTGTACTGAATATCATCAGGGCAGCTGTGTACATTATGCATGTGCACAATGTAGTACAAAGCAGGAGATGAATACATGGGAGCTGAGAATATTTAAGCTCTGATGAGCTTGAAAAGAGGTCTTGGAAAACGACAGAAAGAGGAGATAAAACTTGCCCCTGTGAAAGTGTGAGATATTGTGTAGAACATCCATTGTATGCTTCCATAAACAGAAAGGTTCTTGTATTGATTTACAACAGTTAAAAAGGCTACCGGCATTCAAGTCTCGATACATAGGAAACAGAGTGATAAATGACCTTTGTTGATTTCAAAGGTGAATTACATGGGTACTTTGCTTGTTAATTACATGACATTAAAAAAAAATTAAATGACACTTCAGATCAAGTTTTCATAGAAAAAAAGAAGGAAAAATTGGAAAGATTAGCTTGAATTTTTCTTTTTCCAAGAGCTGTTTAGTAATAATACAAGTCATGTTGGAAGGAAATCAAGTTTGATTCTAAAAAAAATCTCTAAGCTATTTATGTGATCATGGAAATTTGCAATTTTTATGAATCACTGAGGGTTTTTTCTGATTCACTGAGGTTGTCATAACTACTAGATATAAACAAACAGACTTAAGTAACAAAATGAAATAGCAAAATATTGCACTCTTAAAGTGCCAAGGATTTGTTTGGCCTATAAATTTATAATGGGTATCTAGCAATATTTCAAAGCAATATGACCTTATATTCAATAAAAAAGGAAATTCCTGAGGTGTGATGTGGGAAAATTTTTAACATGCTACTATCCCTGAAGATATGCTACATTTGTTATTCTCATTTGCTGTAAAAAAAAAAAAAAGGGAGAAACTTATTATAAATTAATTCCTCTTCCTTTAATTTCAGTAAGTATCATGCCCATAACGGCAAACCGGCCGGGTTAATTGAAATGTGATAGAGATCACCGTTTCCTAATTGAATTGTATGGACTGCTCTAATTGCATTTACAAATGAGAAGACATCTTAATCCCTGTTAAGCAACTTACCAGACAATATCAAGATGTTTCGTTCACACTTAATCTCGGGAAACACTCTCTAATTACATCCACTTAAGCGCAACGAACCTTAGCTCTCTTTTAGTCTTACTCCTTCTCACTCAGGGTTGTCTAATAATGTCAAACATATGTCTCAAAAATTGTTCATTAATACATGTAAAAAAATGAGATAAGATGGGGAGTTGGAGTATTTGGGAACAGGTGCATGTGAGATGAAAACTGAGCTTGGAGAATTGGAAGAAGGATATGTTAGATAACATGTGACTTCTTTGTGCTCTCAGATGAATGTTAGCTTTAGAGAATGAAGAGAAACATGAAGAAAAATGATTTTATGTAAAAAAATTAGGCTACGTATTTGAAAGAATCTTTTGAGCTCAAGGAACGTTGATTAATAGAATGAAGAAGAATCAAAGTTCACGATTCATAATGGTTCTGAAAGAAAAATGGGTAGTTTGTTTGAATCACACTGCTTCAATTGATGATGGTAAGTCAGTGCGAGTATGCTCGACCATGTAGTTTAATGTAGTAAGTCAGCAGTTGTACTATAGTTTAGTTATTTCCACTACAATCTAAGAGTAGGCCTTTAAAGTTTGTAAAAGATGATTAAAAAGCAAATCCCCCATCCCTCCTAAAATGAATAGCAGCAAATAAACAGTTCAGAAACTATAACAAGATGTGGCAGAAATTATAATAAGTTATGGCAGAAACTTTTTATTACCATCATAGAAGCTACCTCCTCTTTTCAAAGTATAAACCCGTTGGTTGTTGTAAGCATCCACTCCAATGGAACACTCAAAGTGACCCTCGTTAACCTTGCTTCTGCTTTCCGTACCGACAAATTTACTCATCACCAATTAGGAAGGACCAGCTGTCTGGAGGCATTTAGGATACTCACTAATCCATTTATACATCAATGTCCCAGTATAAACATTAGCTCATGAATTAGTGAAATTGGAGGGATGGTTTTATTCTTCTCTTTGAAGAATAATGCATTTTTTAAAACTGTTATGTACAATGTAGATAGCATGTGTGTCACTGTGTGTGGAATACACATAATCCTCAGGTTTATATCCCTGGCCCAGAAAATAAATTAATTTTTACCTCTCTTTTGTAAAATATTTCACTTTGGGAGGTAAAATCTTTACAGCATCTTAGTACTGCTAGTATCTTGCTATTTACCAACAAAAATCCAAGAAATCTGACAGAAAGTTTTTGAGGGAGTACCAAAACTAAACATTACCTTTAAAAGAGAGTGTCAGTATGAAACCGTGGGTAGGAATATTCACAATGTTCAGTGTTTGTCCTCGAATTTCCCTAGATATTGTCTAAAATAGACAGGCCCAAAATACGAGGCCATATCGAGATCATTAGTCATACGCACTCTTAATGTCAATATTGATATCTCAGTTATGCATCAGGAAACTACTTTATACACCCACAGGTCCTTCACATATGAAGGTACCTGTAAATTTGGCAGTGACACTTCTGTATCTCATTTAGGTTTGGCATTGTGAATTATTTAAGATGAAAGGGTATTCTTTAAAATGAAAGACGGTGTATATAGGCCTCCAGACCAACCAACTGCTAAGTTAGTGTTTGAATTTTTCACACTGATTCATACTGAGTTTAAAGGAGAATCAACCCTTAATTACAAATTTACTTATTTTGGAAGGTGTAATATATTCCTACTTATTGGCCTAAATCATTTTCTAATAAGATATCAGAAAAAGGGAAAAATAAAGATATTCCAACAGCCGGTATCGTCTCCTACTCATTTCCATGGGGGCTGCCATTTTCTTGCTGATTTGGAGTTGTACATGAACCATTGAGAAATGTTCCAGTCAAGAAGATATATTGAATCCAATACCTAAATTGCTTTTCTTCATTAACTAAAATCCCATATGTGACGAAAAATATAAAGTGGGTGTTTACATGTATTATAAAAATTAAATCTTTATAATGATATTTTTAAATTGTCTGGTTTTGCTTAACAAAAATCTATTTTCTTGGGTTTGCCAAACAGAGCAGAACATAATATATGCAACATGCATTCTGACTTTTCAAATCCATTATCCGAAAGCAGGTGAATGCATAGCTTGCCGCTATAGATGCTCAGAGATGAAACATCCATAAATTTGAATTAATTTGCTCCGTCCCATACGTCACAGTATCGAGAAAATAGATTTCTATTAAAGCGAATATCGATTTTCAACAGAAATATATAAGGAAATATTCAGTTTAAAAATAAATTGACATATCTATTCAATATGTTTAATCTAAAACTGGTTTTTAATTTTGAAAAAGGCAATTGGGCATTTGGATTAAGAAAATCTTCATGTACACATAAAAAAATGGCAGCCTCCATGTACTGCTAGCAGACGATACATATTGGGAGCAGATGATAAATTTTGCTCAGAAAATCTTGATTCGTATCGATCTCGTATATTTTGACGCGAAGACATATAGTCCAACAAGTAGGAATAAATAACACCTTTGAACACTATCGTCTGTATTTTTGAGCGTAATTCTCCTTTAAAGTGCAATGCCATTGTTTGTTATCTGTATAATTTGGGTTAATAGAGCATTGTATCTGTTGTATGCACCCTCTCTCTCTCTCTCTCTCTCTCTCTCTCTCTCTCTCACACACTCTCTCTCTCACACACTCTCTCTCTCTCTCTCTCATTCTATCTCTCCTAAGCTGCCCTCTAGTGTCAAGTCTCCCTCCCTCGCTCCTTGCTATACCTCTTGGAACATTCTACTGTGTATCTACATGTATACACATAAATATTATTTATTTCTTTTGTGTTCTCCTCTCTCTTGCATTCTTATATTTTTCTTCATTGTAGAAGCATGTAACATTTTTTACTAAAATTTTGCCCTAGTATTTATTACTTTGTAGTGATATGTAACAACTCTGTATTTAGTACCCTCTGTCACTTGATGGAACTAAAAGGCAATCAGTGCAAATTACTAGTACTATGTCTCCTTAAGTCCATACGCAAGCATTGCCTCTGGCGTGGGAATGAGCTGAACTCTTCTCATCACACTGCCCTCTTCCTCACCAAGGGGAACTCTCCTCCTGGCAACAGCCATCAATTCCACTGTATCTGTAATTGACCCATTTCTGTAAACACTTCCCTTTTCATGTGAGCCTCCAACCTTCCTGAGCAACCTCTCTCCAGGATGTCATTTGCCATCGGATCTATGTGTAGATCATTGCCTCCAGCTTGTGCAAATAACGCCATCCCCCTTCCTCCAGCATATCAGTTGCCTTTGGATCTATATTCTGATAACTCTCATCTTCTACCTTTCTTTCTCCCCCCCCCCCCCCGAACATCAGTTGCTATTGGATCTAAATGTAGGGCAATGCCTCCAACTTTTGCAAACAACCCCATCCCCCTTCCTCCGGCATATCAGTTGGCTTTCGATCTATATGCGATTAATGTCCCTCATCTTCTACTTTCCTATCCCCCAGGACATTGGTTGCTATTGGATCTACATGTAGATCAATGCCTCCATCTTCTACTAACATTTCTCTTCCCCTCCACTGCAAGAGTATTTCCAAAAAGTACTTGGTTAACTCTTCTGACGGAAGTATACCCCTTGGGTAAGATCTGGATAATCCCTAGTCAAAATACACTTAAACTTACCTAGGAGCATCACTCCACTTCCCAGGGCTTCTACTGCCCTAGATCTGGATAGCTCCCATTTCTTTAGGTTTCTTTTCCTCTTGCACTCATTACCTAGGCCAACATACCCCTTCCATTTCTTCCTTAAGAATTGTCATTGTCATTTACCCCTCCCCAGGATTTCAAGTGCCTTTAATACATCTGGATTGACCGCTATTCTCTCCAACTTGTGAACAAAACATGCATGTGCCTCTAGAACATCTCTTCTTTCTGGTCCATTCCTTTCTACCCCAAATCCTTGTGATTAAAGTCTACCCCTCTCAAGATCTAGAGAACTCCTCAAAATCTAGACAGCCCCTCATGTTCTCCCTAAACATACCATTTCCCCTTTCACCCCCATTCTTCCTTGTTATCCTACACCCTGTTCCCCAGGGTTTACCCCTCCTCATGGCTTTGACTCCAACAGGAAATGAGGTTTAATGATCTTCCTTTCAGCTCTCCCTGAAAGCCAAAAAATAATAACCCCTTTTCCCTCAAATGCCTCTCAAGATAAGATTGAGGGTAGCAAGTCAAAGCATTTGATGGTATTCAAAGGATTAAGACATGGGGTTGTCATAGAGCATGCACTTCTTATTCTATCATGTTATACTTTTCCGATATCTCTGTGAATGTTCTTCTACTTCCGTTTGCCCCTGAGGCGTAGATATCTGTTTTTGTTTGAGCCCCGATCAAGATTGAAGTCCAGGGTAAGAGAAAGATTGGCAAGATGCACATGTCAAGGCTGGATCGATGATTTCATCAGTTCCTAACCAGAAATAATGATACTTTGTCCCAAGATGGTAGACGTGTTTTTCCTCTTCCGATTATCTCTCGATGACGCATCTTTACTGCTGCACCATCTTTTAAGTCGTTATAAAAACAAGATAAAGTCATGGATCGTTACTCATCATCTTGCAGCAGTTATCAATTAGATTTAAATTTCATGTATAGTAAAATGCTTGCAGATGACACATGCAGGATGACCTGATCAAAAGATACACTTGTTTAAGAAAGAGGTTTAAAGATAAGTTAAAAGTTTTGGCAGAGAATGGCAGGTTTTGTCCCTTCATCTTAACTTCTTATATGAACACCATGAGAATGATATACATGAAGCACCTCCTTGTACTTTGACATAGTTTACTTCCATTCCCTCTGTCTTGAGTTTTATTTCATTCAAAAGTGCAATACCTTAAAAGTTACCTCCTTTCTTGTCAACTCTATCTGTGGATGTTGGAACATTATCAATGTTGTAGTCAGGGGAGTGTTTCATCAAGCGTTTTGTCAGTGATTTTTACTGACAAATTTGCTCTCAGCCAATCAGATGCAAGGATTTCAGTAGCTTATAACAGTTGTCGGTAAAATTCACTGACAAAATGCTTAATGAAACGCTTCCCAGATCTTATTGTTCTGAAACTGAGACCAGATTGAAAACATTGGGTTACCTACAAAGGTTTAACAATTTAATTTGATAATTAGGACTTGGGTCGAAACTGAGACCAAGGCATCTGAAACCTGACTTCCAGACTGATCTCACTACACGTACATCATTGGTCATTATCCTTAGGTTTTGATTGTACTTCTCATAGTAGGAGTTTATGTCTCATCTATAAGTAATCACGCTAGACTGACAAAGAGAAAATTAATCTAATTGAATGGGATTTGACCACCGTTTGACCAGAGATGTTAACCAATTGGATTATATAGACCAGGCTAATTGGTGAGAGACAGCAGTATCAAGAAGTACTGAACTTCATGTACATGTAGATACATATACAGGGACGTCCTTCCAAAAACAGAGACTGTATGATTAACTGTCTTGCAGGATTCCCTCCAATGAAAGAGAAAAGTGAGAACATGATTGACCATTGTTTGACCAGAGACATTGACCAGTTTGATTATTAGACTAGCCTATTCGGTGTGAGACAGCTCATTGTAGTGTCAGGAAGCACTGGAGTGTGAACCAGATACATATATATTGAGATTGTCTCTAAGGGCTGAGACTGCATAATTCACAGTCTTGCAGGATTTCTTCCTGTGACAGGGAACATGCAGAATATGACTGACCACTGTTTGACCAGAGATGTCTGATTATTAGACCAGGCTATTTCGTGTGAGTCTTAGACAGCCCATTGTAGGGTCAGGAAGTACTAGAGTGTGGACCAAATTAGGGACATCTTCCAAGGAGAAAGACTGTGTAATTCATAAGAGTCTTCAAGGCATCCTCCCATAAAAGAGATAATCCAGAACCCCCCCCCCCCCCCGTCACGTTGGACAAAATGCTAGGATTAATAAGGGTCACACTAAATGTACGTTTAGACAAATTTTTGCAAGTGTGTTATACCCTCAAAACTATTGCCATTTCATCAGTACCTTCTTCAACGGGAGCTCTTCCATTGAAAATTTGAGATTGTGCTTAGTTCTTTTTGCAGGACATGTATGTCCTTGAATGGTCTGTTTTAGGAAAGCTGTAAAACGTGGTGAGCTCTTAAGTCAATAATGTTCATGAAATTAATCAAACATATTTATAAGATGTAAAACAGTACCAAAATTTATATGAACTGGTTGCAAACAAAGACAAATTATATCAAATTGAACTATTCACCTATAAATCACTTGCTTGCTATTCTGCATTTCCTAATCTCAATATCCAAAATTGCAATGTATATTTATATTAAGAGCTAATTTTTTAGTGAGTGCTGAATGATATTTGCATAAAATGAGTAGAGGAATCTTTTTCTGAAGGAAATAAAGACCTTATTCTTTACCATTGGGCAAGTTTCTTGTAACCTTATAAGAAACAGGCAGTTGAACCTCACCTTAATTAAAGGCAAGCATGTTTTGTTTGGCAGTCAATTGAGACAAGGGGGACGTGAACAAATTCAAACGTATCGAGGGAGACAGACATTTCCTGTACTAACCAACTGACTCATGAAGGAGGAATACTAGGGCAAATTAGATTCTGTGAAAACAAATTTAGAGTGTTTATTATCAGAATTTTTGGTTGGCTAAAGTGTAGATTGGATTTGATGTGTTATTATTTTAGAACAGAATGGGTATTCTGAATCAACAAAAACTTTCACTGATTAGATTGATCATTTTGTGTATGGAGGGAGTGAGTCTCTGTGAATATGCTAAGCAGAATGGAAATACCTTTTTCAGAGAGGACTTCATGGTGAATTGGTTTTAAGAGAGTGCTGGATCAATATCTCAATTTTAAATAGCCAGTCATGTACACTGTACAAATCATTGCCAGGTACTACCATAAATAATCTTTTTAGCAACCAATTCGCAATATTGAGCCAGTATTTACTTTTTTTGATTCAAGCATTAATTGATCATAGAAAGTACATAAAACAAAGCTAAGGTGATAGTGAGATTATGTATGAAAAGGCCCTGACAGGCAGAGGAAATAAGGAGATTACGTCTGGTAGAAAAACATGTTATGTCGAAAATACAAGCTCCACACCATGTCTGATGAATTTGCATGGGGTCAGCTTCACAAAATTGAATTATATTTATTGAGACAACTGAACTTCTGCTGCTAATGAATGATTCATTTGGGGGAAAACATTATTTATCACTGCAGCATCTTAATTCAAATATCAATGAATGAACAGTTACTACCCCTATTAATTTACATAATGCAGTTACAGATTTGTAATTATATCTCTTGGGGAAATAAAATTTCCTGTCCCAAATAAATGGGAATGACAATTTGTTTAGGTTATTTTAATTCCAATTAATTCATATTACATGTAGTGATCATATAAGGCTAAGAATATATTGATTTACATATATCCAAGGTGATTAATCTGATGGATATTTGTAATAGTTTTACTTTACTTAATACACTGTGCTTCATAAGTATAAAATTGCAAATTTAAGGTAAAACCTAATTAAAGGATATATTTCCAGAAGGTTAGGGGATGGTGCAGAGAACTTTGAGAAGTTATTGTGATAAAGATTCATAATATTTCAAAGAAATCTCTATAAAGAACAAACAAGGATGTTGTGGCTGCGAAAATATTCCCAGCCTGTCACAGAACGTTATGTCAAGCTGTAATCCTTTGATTGACTCAAGCTTCTGCTTGAAATCTTTTCCTGTGGAAGTTTTTGATTAGCCGACAGATGTCCAATGATTGCCATTGATCCTGAACTTGTGTATCTCCCTTCCGTCGTTAAAGAAGTGTAGAATCTTCAAGTACATGTACATCCGTATCTTCAATGGGCAACAGCTGAGAGCATGCAAGCATTGTAAGTTTGTGGACTAATTGCAGATGAAGATGTTGCATTGCACGTGGAGATTATCATCTCTGCGGCATGGCATTGTCGCTGGAGGTTACAGCAACGTGCAGAAGTCTGCATCTGGTGCCTGGCTGAGGGCAGCCTTCGTCGCCACCGTCATCTGTGGAAGCCATGAAACGTGATTCACGGCTTGACGAGTGTGATTGGGGAACGTGTGAAGTTCATCCTGTCAAATTAATTGGCTGTAATTACGTGATGGGAAGGTTCGCTTGCCCAGTCCTAACAAATCCTTAAAGTTGTAAAATATAGAAACTGTCAGCACTATAGGGTCATGGTGTGCCTCACATCACTTCTTCAAGTTTGGGTTGGTTCTTGAATGATGAAATCGGAGGAGGCTGAGCGGAATGTGATTTTTTTTGAAGTCACGTAATATAGGTTTAAAGGTCATTGACTTTTACAGTAGCTACACTGAGTTGTCAGATCTTATGAGGTGTACCATAATACACCATGCTTAGGAAGCAAAGATGTTGTCTCAAGATGGCATGGAAAATAATATATGGCCTTTAGATTACATGTATTTATTATTACCAGGGTTGTTTGTTCTTCGGTGTATGAAAATACATGAAAATTCACAAGATTGGTTAATTGTTTCCTTTTTATGTACATGAAATCAAGGGTGAAACTGTTCTCTGCTTCTGGCAAGTCCATTTTCCCACAGCCTTTAACTTCATATGGTCAATCATCTCCACTCGAAATCACTTGCATTGTGAACTGTAGCCTTCATATCTTGAATGGTCTTGAGTCTCCCATTAACAAATGGAAAGAGACAGCTGTCAACTTTTGAAAGTAGGGGGGCAAGTTTTCCTTGGACAATAGACCGTATGTGGACAAGAGCCAACCTGGGGAGCGTTTCATCAAGCGTTTTGTCAGTGTGTTTTACCGACAACTGTTATAAGCTACTGAAATCCTTGCATCTGATTGGCTGAGAGTAAATATGTCAGTAAAAATCACTGACAAAACGCTTGATGAAACGCTCCCCTGTACCCTAGCAAACCTCTCTGTCCATGAGGGATCTTTGGGTGCATTTATGCTTTCTTTGCGAAGGCAGAATGAGAGCGTTTATGAAACGCTAATCTAAAACACAGTTTCACGAGGTACTGTTTCTACTTCTTTTCTCTAGGCGAATTTGGGCTCTGCAGCTGGTTTTGCAAACCTCACTGCGCTTGCTACTGGTTTATATGACGTCATATAAATGCATTTACAAATGATTGTGCATTTATGCTTCACCAGAAACCGTGTTTTGGAGAAACACTGATTCAAAACGTACATCGGCGTTTTAAATCAGCGATTACATAAAAGTTACTGTGGACGCAACCGTGCTTTGAAATAAATGCGTAACAAAAGGCTCACTCTGGCCTGAAGAATGGGAGCATAAACGCACCATTAGAAGGGTGATCTTCTATGACCCAAACAGCGAGGATTCATGGCAGTTCATTCTGTACGGAGTGTGGGTGGTCTTCAGTGTAAATATAGTTCTATATTCTATTTATGTTGTGTCTTTTGGCCTTGATGAAGGAAACACTGAAGATCATAGACTTGACTGACTGAAAAAAAAGGATGCCACTTCTAAAATATTTTTCAGTTTTTAACGTAAAGGGCAAGGTTATTTGATGATCTAACAATTGAAGGGTGGGCGATGGAAGTGGGGGAGCTAGGTCTTCAGCCATAGAGTGAGCAAAAAAGTTAAAACCTGACAGAAAGATAGAGCTCATCATAATGAATGTATGTTGATTAGATTTTATTACTGTATCGTGAAGGATTTGGAATTATTGTCAATAAATCATGGTCATAAATTTAACAGCCTCCTTTTAACTACTACTTCATGAGTCTTGATTGCGTAAATTTCACGCAATTTCTCCTATGATACAAGATGACTTTGTCTTACATCTACTTAGTTCTTTTTTTTGGTGAGTTACTACTGTAATTAACTCTTTCAGTGCCGATGGCACTTATATGTATGACAGACGGACTTGTCATTTTCATTCACCAATTTCTCGACCACTGGAAAGGTATATGGTGTCAATGTATATAAACATTTTGAGCATAAATCAAGCATTCTAAATATGATTATAATTATATACTACCATAGAAATTTTCAGAGAAAATTGCAGATTTTTAAAAAGAAAATTACCTTATTTCAACATTAAACAATAGTAAACAAATGAGAAACCAAAAAATAATGTACAAAACACTCATATGTAATTTTCAATTTTCAGTTAGGTAAAGTAATAAAGTTTGGTATCATAAGAAATTGTAATAAATTTCCTACAAGTTTTGTACACAATATTTTGTGAAATGATAGATAGTTAATGAAGTGCAGACATTTGAAAAGCAAGCACTGATCACATTTTGGTAAAATTTTGAAGCGAGCTGAACCCCCTGGCACAGTAAGATTTAAGTGATTGACTCAGCTGATAGTTATTTATACACTTTATTAATGATTTACTAATCTGCGATGGCTTTAAAATCTGCATGTCCATCCACTGTCAAGACTTCCAATGAAGTACAAATTCTCATGATGACTAAGTTTATGACAATAATGATATAAAAAAAAGGGACTTGTTGGTCATCTTTAAATTGAGATATAGGATTTCAACAAAGTCTTGCCAGAAATTTTAACCAGAATTTTGGATTGACCTTATTGATTTGCGTCTATAGCAGAATACAACAAATCCTTAAATCTCCTTAAATTGGCGCCACATCGGCTGTCCCTGTTTCACCCACTTGGCCAATAATATCAATTTTTCGTAAACCTACATATCCTGTGATACATATAAATCAAATAAACATCCCATATTGACTAGTCCCGTATATAGAACATTGTGGTTGAGTATTCAGGTTGCTTCCCTGTACTTAAGATCCCTTATATCCTCTGTGGTTTGTGTATTCACGGGTGTCGGCTTCCCCCAGCTTAATCCCTTGATCATGTGATCTCATACCCGTCATGTCACAAGTGGATCGTCGACCGGCCGGCTGTGGCGCTTTGTGTTGCTGCTATTCAGGAAACCATTAAGACGATGAACCATAAAGTGAGAGAACCAGACAACTTACAAAGCTCTTCCTTTTCTGCCCCCCTTCCCTTTTTATGGGGAAGATCATTTCCGTTTGGTATGAGTGTAGCGGCAAACAGATCATTGCTGGATCATAAAACTTAGCAGTATAAACAAGTCTCAATATAAAGTGATGTAAGCTACTAAAAATCATTGTATTTGATTGGTTGTCAGCATGATTGTTATAGAATTTTGGCAGTTGACATTTATGATATTAAAGTTATGAATTAAGGCACTAGAGAGATTTTGATTACAACCCTAGTTACCCTACCATCAAATTTGGTTATAGTACAGATGGTCTATGATTCATTGAGTAAGATATATCGCATCAGTATTACACAACTGTTTGGTTTGTATTCAACTTTAAAAACCCACGGATGGGTACCTAAAGCCAACTGCTCTGTGAACTTCCGTGAGACTACTGGCGACATTTTAGGCGATTAGATCTTTAAGCAAGATGACTTTTTATTTCTTTTTGGCACCATATAAGAAAGCCATCAGATTGACCTTTGGAAGTGAGAGAACATATTCTTAAATGTTTGTTACTCCTCAATAAGATGAGAATATTATTCCATTTCATCATGCAACCTTTGAAGTACAGGTTTACTTTTTAATATAGGAATAAGCTTACAAATGTCACAATAGAGAACCAACCTATGGTGCAAAATGAGATAACGATGTACACGTAGGTTATTTCAAAAGAAAAAGGGATAAAGGTCTGTATCTATTCAAACTATCAAGGATATGGTATAGATGCAGAGTTTCTTTAATTTTGCCTTCCGCATCTTTTTGCAAAATTGTGACCCTCCACCACAAAACGACCAATAATTTGGGTTTTTTAAATTTCAACACAGTTTGAAAACTTAGATTCTAAGCTTTAAAATGATATATAACTTGTCTTGTATGGACTAAGTAAACCCTTGTAAATTACAATGAGAATGTCAATTGGTGTCAAAGAGGCTAATGACCAATTTGAAAACAGTAGAGAAAACAGGCTCTAGAGAAGAGTGACCATTAAGAGCACCTCATGTGTCCTATTGTTTGTCACACAAAAGGTTGAATCAAATCTAGCATACACTGTGAAGTACTAATTGGATTGGGTTGAAACTTTCCATACTTTTAGAATAGATATATTTCTTTGTTTCTTTAGATTTTGAATATCAGACAATGCATAGTTTTTGAGCTATACCAGAAAAACAGTGTGAAGTACGATCCCAGCAAGCTGACACACAAAGTTTGAATGTCCAGGAAAAAATGGTCAGTTTGAATGAGATTAAAAACATATTTCAACTTGCTATTTCACACTGAAATTTTGTCAGATGGTAGATAAATAAAATGAACTTTCAGAAAATATAAAAAACTTAGACATTTTTTACCCTAAACCACCTTTTTCAGCTGTTAACTCTAATATTCCCATTGCGACTTATTGGTCGTTTTGTGGTGGAGGGTCACAATTGTAAGCTATACAATGTAACATATCTGTGACATTTCTAGTTGATAAGGCACTTCTTCATGACCAGAAGTAGGTGTATTGTAAGTAATCTTATTCAATCAAAGATATCAGTGACATTTCTAGTTGACGAGGTATCTGTTCAAAATCGGGAGGAGTTGAAAAACAGTCTCACATCTGTGTGACTTTTGAAATTGATTAGGCATCTCTTCAAAACCAGCAGGAGATAATTACTATGTACAAATAACTGTGACATTTGAAGTTGATGATTGATCTGTTCCAAGACCAGAAGGAGGTGAGAACTGGGCCCTGTTTCATAATACTTGTCATCAATGACAAGTTGCAATAACTGTTATAAGCTACTAAAATCCTTGCATCTGATTGGCTGAGAGCAAATTTGTCAGTAAAAATCACAGACAAGACACGGGATGAAATGTCCCCCCCCCCCCCGATGCGTTAAGCACTTGCATGTTTGTAGAGAATGCCATACATACATGTACTTGAGAAACAGATTTTTTAGTCTGTTCCATTCTCTGTGACCTTTCTGTCATATTAGTAGGTTAAATGAGATTGTGGTGATTTGTTTCTTTCAAATAGTGAGTCAAGATCTTACTTGATTCCAATAGCTCTATGTTCCCCGAGGACAAATAGGTTGTCTTCAAACCTGTTCTGATTCATACACCTGTCATCATTCCAGTGCAGACGTACTTTCATCTGTACATTAGCTGTATTCATCTGAATAAACTTGATGTAGGCTTTCATGAATCGAAAAATTGTTACCTCTTTCATTTTGACCTTCTCTACATCTATACTATATAAGTATCAACTTCTAGAAAACACAAGAACCATGTCAGAACATCTCATTAGACTGTTAGCTCATGAGACTATCAGTCCAAAAGACAGATGTCCTTTGAGACTGAAACAGAGAAGTTGTCAGAAGGCACATGGACCAATGTAATGGTCTTGTGGGCTGTTGGTCTTTTGGATTGTAGGTCTCGTGGGCTGTCGGCCTTGTGGCTTGTTGGCCTTGTGGGCTGTAGCTGAACCATATGAATGAAAATTATAAGAAAATAGAGACTGAATCTGTTTTGCTTTTTAATACGTATGTGTAATATTAAGTGTAACATTTACACCTCTCTCTCTTTCTCCTCTTTTTCCTTCAGGATTGAGTTTACTGTGAAGAAGGAAGGATGGGGTGGAGGTGGAACAAGGACAGTGCGGTTTGCTCAGGGTCAGGGAGACATTGCCGTTCTCAAGCCATCCAGCAAGATACTGACTGTCAGCATCGGTAGTGGACTGCCACGGAACTCAAGTAAGCACTCAATCATTTGAGAGCCAGAAGGGCGTTAATTCTTTGTAAAGGTTTATGAGTTAGCATCCTCCTGGGTTTAAACAGTGTGGTAAATGCAGAACCCTTGCCAGAGAGGGCAGAATTGGCCAAGCCACCATATGTAGAAGAGTTATTGTTATAGGGAAATGTGGATTGACCTAATTCTGAAATCTAGGGCATTTGAAAAAAAAAATCGTCAAGCAATTTGCTGGCAAAAGTGGCTCATCCGACCCTGGATTTTAAACAAGTGTATAGTACTGCACATGTGTATGTGTGAAGAAAAAAGAAAGCCCTTGTTTTTCTTCTTGAAAAGCAACAAAAAAAAAGGCATGAGCTGCATGACTCGTTTATTGTTTTCTATGTTCCTATCTTAAAAAAAGAAATAAAAAGATTTCAAACCTGAAAACTTGACCTTTTTTAACTGTTCAGGGGAACATTTCTAAAGGAGTAATAGTAATAATGACTTCTCTTTTGTTAGAAGCAAAAATACTGATAAAAATCTTGAAATGGATATTGTATTATTATTTTTAAAGGACCTGGACTCCGAGAAAAAGTGGCAGGCAATAACAGGAATCCTGGTAACCGTGGCAATGGACATGTACACAGGCGACCTGCCCCAGCCCCTACCCAACCTGCACCAGGAAGACCCACTGCACCATATGCATCAGTACAGAAGAGAGGTGGTCCTACTAGCCCGACCAAAGGAGGTACGGTCTTGCAGTTATTGATAGAGTTGTTGTTGGTTTGTTAGTTTTTGTTTTTGTTTTCGGCTTGGGTTGCCTACAGAGCATGGATATTGATGTAAGTAAAGCAGCTATGTATGTACATCCTATGAATAAGTAGGTTTATTGAGGCTAAATGAACATAGTATCCAAAGACACTGTAGACAGCTACTTGTAAGGAAGCATAGGGAAATTAAGTGCCATGTAAAACCATGACTTTTAAGATAGGAAGGCATCTGGCCAATCATCATTTGTCTTTACCCTCTGTGGGATCTTCTAACTAGTGAAGGCATGTAACGTAGTCTGCTTTAAAAGATAGCTGGTGCATTTCTGCCCTGACTAATTACATATACAGAGTACATGTCATTGTTGATTGACCAGATGCAGTTCTGTGTTAAAAAGTCAGGGGTTTGCATGCCACTGTATGTCGCTAGGCTACACATACCTTGCATTGGCATTTAGGGACCTGGGATCACCTAGTTTCCAGACCACTGCTATCGCCCCTCCTTGTTTCTTGGCAGGAATAACAGCATGTGTCCAGATAGTTGCCATAGAAACTAGGGTGTGAATAGTGCATGTGGGTTGAATGAATTAATTGTGTGAAGGTAGCAGAGTCTTCAAGTGTTGATAGCATGTTGTCATGGTTTCTTGTTGTAAACAAGAGAACTGTGGGAAGGCCCTTATTGTGACCTCATCCAGTCAGTGGTATAATGTCAGGACTTTTAAGTGTCCAGTGCTGATAGGGTTGTGTTATTTATTAATGTTTAAGATTAAGTTATGAGAGAATGAAAATTGAATGTAATACTTCGAAATTTCCAAATATGGAGGTACTTTAGAAACAGAAACTTGATATTTTGTGAACCACAGCCATCTTCGTGGAAAGAACGTTCAGTGCATTGCAAAAATTCTGTTTTGTCTGGATATTGCAATATGAAACTTATTATGAAACTGAACTATGCATGAAAACCATGAAATTTTCATATAGCAAAGTTGCTTATTAGTGTTGAGAAGAAAATGCAATTGAAAATTAATAGATTGATTAACTGTGTCTGCAACAAGGAAGAATGGGCATTGGGTTGTGTGCTGATATTGGAAAGCCACTTTATGTAATGTGTGAGTCATTCCGTCACTATTCAACTATTTGTCTTCAAATGAAAGTACACTGGTAAACAAAATTCTTGCATGTCTTCATTTTTCTTTGGACCATGTTTAAAAATAACATTGATTCTGATTCATGTAGGTCATTAGAGACCATTTATCAAATTGAATTTGATAGTAACAGTAGCCATTGAGGAAGGAAGCACACCTTATAAGGGGCCATTTTGGCAAAGTTGCGGTGCTATATGTTAGCCAGAAGCTACCTTCTTGGTGACATGCATACACTCTGGCCTTGTGCTCAGGAAGATTGAAATACTCAAGGAGCTATTCAGGTGCATATAGAATTACGATGAACAGGACATCAAGCTGAAGGCATGGGACTATGGTTAATCAGTGCTGAAAACTAGAGCAAGGATGATCTTGCAATACATCATCTTAATTTAGGAAAGGAAAGGGGGTTTTTCCTTAAGGCCATGAGAGTATTCACAGCTTCATAGGGCAAGAGTTATGGAAAAGGACAGAGAGAAGAGGTATCTCTGACCATGTACATGTTTCTGGCCACAGGTATGATGGTCATTTGAATGTTAATAAGGCATGACCTTCAGTTCCTTAAAGACTCATGGCTAATTTCAAAATAGCTTCTTTTTCAGATGTGTTTCTAAAACAGGCAGAATGCTCAGATGAATTGTGTTCCATTTTTTATCAAACTTCTTGACATCCTGCACAAGATCATTTTAATTTGGCCTGTGTTCTTTTCTCTTTTTTTTTTAAATTTAAAAATAAAAATATTTTCTTTCCTTTTAGATTTATTTAGTACAGGAACCATCATAAGTGTTGTATCGGAGACTAAATGGGTCAAGGTATAGGTACCGTTGTAGTACTGTTGCTTGGCAACCATTTGGCATTTTGCATTGGTGTCATCCAGGAACACCGACACTGATAAGGTGGAAGTAGAGCAAGACAGCTTCCTTCCATCATAGTAGCCTTTTCCTCCGGCCATTTGATCACATGAGTTCTGAAATCAGATAAAAAAATTTAAGTTCAAAATTATCCCAGTAGCTCCTGTGATAATATCAAATATATTTCCGGCTTTTCTACGTGTGGAAATGTTTGAGTGCTTTGTTGTGACTTGCTATTTTGTGAGTTGTATTAGTGAATACTCTCTGTTGTCATGGTAACTTTTTCTGCATCAGCCCACCGAAGGTGAGTGCCGTTACCGTTACCGCGATATCTCAAGAACTATCTGAGGTGAGAACTTCGAACTTGGTACCAGTATGTATCCCCATAGAAAGATGAACTGATTAGATTTTGGGGTAAGTAGGTCACAGGTCAGAGGTCACAGGTCAATTTACATGAAATTAACATGAAATTCTTGGTTTTTAGCACCGTTACCGCGATTTCTGAAGAACTATTTGAGGTAAGAACTTCAAACTTGGTACCAGTATGTATCCCCATAGAAAGAGGAACTGATTAGATTTTGGGGTAGGTAGGTCAAAGTTCAGAGGTCACAGAGGTCAATTTACATGAAATTACATGCGGAGGCATATAGGAGACGCAGTCACATTCATCATGTTTTTTTTCATCAGGCCACCATCTTACAAAGAGTTGCCAATTAAAAACAACAACTTTTTTTAGAGTTAGAGATTGATAGAAACATCAAGATGAGTTGCAGTCACTTACTATCAGTCACACATCTTTGTAAAAGACAGGGCCCAGAGAAAATGTACATGTAGATATGTGTTACTGATGGTCATTGAAGCATAGCATGTTTGAAATCTTAAGGACAACTGTTTGCTTTAAAAACAGATGAAGGAAACAAATGTTTTTATCATTGTCTGTGAATGTATCACAATGAGAGGGCAGGGAGTGACTCAGAGATGTAATTGTTTACATTATCAGATGATCATTCATCCCACTATGATCCTTGGGCCTTGATAGATACCATCTGCGCAGTGGTCATGTGAAATGAAGGCATCCACCATGTGAAATGAAGGCATCCAGTGCCAACAGGAAACACTGATACAGTCAATGAAGCTAATAGGTTTCCTTCCCAGAAACCCAGCTGGTGGCTCACCTTGTATCCGGTTTGTCATGTGACCTGCAGCTTTAAGCTCTGATTTAGAAGGAGATAGTGCTTCTAGCCAACATGAAAAAGAATCTTATGCCTACGGCAGTCATGAAATGGTCCCTCAAGCATAGATGGTAATTGCTTTAATAATGATATATAGGATGAGATCCAAGTCAAATTACAATGTACATTGTATGTTGATTAACCAAAGTGTATTCATCAGGTTCTGCAATGTCCATCTGAAGGGTTTTAGCTCTATTGCTTATTGGGTTGAAGGATTGTGACTGTATTAAAGGTATACTTGAATTAATTCACCACCATAATTAGCTATCTAATGGTCTAATGGCAGATTGAAAGTTCAACCAGTTCATGTCATTTTATGTTTGTTTCATGGCTTGCTGTTCCAAACTTTAGTGTTCTTTTTACCAATTACAGATACATTTGCATACATTTAACTACCTACCCAAAGTTAATCAGATTTCTGCAATTGATAGCAGTGATGCTCTTTTCAAAACTTTACAATAAAATCTACTTGAAACTAGTTTGCTACCCCAATGTAAATCCCAAATTATTGTGTGTCATATTGACCCATAGCAAAGAAAAACTGATGAACAAGTAAAATGAGTAGACAAAAGTGTTCTTGTAAATCAATCTGTGTTAGCGACAAATTAAAGCACTGCAAATAGCATGCCTAAAGAAAAGTTGAAACCATATCATTTCCCTTGTAAATGTCCCACTTCCTTCAGTAAAGTTCACTGTCAAGCATAACTCTATTTTGACGCAATCTATTTTCTGCTTTTTGTATCCGTCACTTGGTCTAATTAAACAATCTAAATTTAATTTGTATTGCACTATGAAGAGGTGATTATGATCTATGCTCCCTGAAATCCATTTCATATCTTGCTCTGAAGAAAATTGCTGAGTTCATATTTCATATCTTTAAACCCCTTAGTCTTATTTTTCCATTTTCTTCCATATTCTTGTGATTGGTACATCACGTCACGATTATGTCATTCCTAATAGGATTTACCAGTTTCCATATATTCATGAGTTTATAATGTCAAGATTCTGTTCAATATTTCTTCTGGTACTTTTTCTTTTGTTCCTCTCATGTCTTTGGCCTTTGACGCACATCCTCCTCATGACATCTCAGTAATCGCTAAAATCTCTCTATTATTGTTGTCTTTATCTTCATTTGACCTCGACTCGAACTTTCTGCCAGTTTTTATATTTTTTTTGTTTGCTTTTTTGTTATTGCTCTATCTCTTCTTTCTCGTCTGTCACTACCCATATCATTAAATCTTTCTCTCCCCCCACCCCACCACCGTCACCTCTGCATTGTGTGGCCAGAAGGGAAAAGCCCCCATTTAAACAACCTATAATTCTTCTGACCCATGTGGAGAGGGGTTGTTAGGTTGTTAAGCTCTATCAAAAGCCTATTCAAAGTGATGTAAGGTTGTGATGCCCCCCCCCCCCCCCCCTCCATGGAGCGAGGACTGCTAAGGGTGCAGTTTAATTTCCATTTCCATATTTAACATTTTGAGGCCTTAATAGAGGTATCATGACCTTGCTTCTCATACGCTGTAGAATATAGTTTGAGCTACATGTGTATGGCAGGGTGTTAAAGATAAAGTTGAGTTCTGGCCATGCGATTACATCTTGAAAGAAACAATCTCAAGCAATTTGGAAAGGTTGATCATGTCTACATGAGAATTGGTGTGTACTGTGAGGTTCTGGAATCATCAAAATGATGAGACATTGATTCATTCTCGCAGAAAAGCACATGCACTGCACACAGAAATGGGTATATGGGACTGCACATACAATGTGGATGTATGTTCGGCCTGAAAATTTCAGCTAATGCTCATCATATTTTGAATATGAGGGCATTTCAGGAAAAATCCTTTTCAGGGGACATTTCTACTATGATATTCTTCCAAACTGGCATAAAAGGAATGATAAAGCTTGCAAATTATTTTTTCACCTTTCCCAGAACTCAACCTTCTCTTTGAAACTGTGTTTTAAAATGGGAATAGGTGCCTATTAGGGGGTAACCAATGCTGAGAATAAATCACATTCAGTTTTCTTTTTTCCCAAAAAAAATCACGGATTTCTTTGGGTGCACAAAATTTTACAGTGTTCCTGCATTATAAGTACCCAAATTTCTCTATGGACCGTAGATTCCAATGTAAAGATAGAACAAACCCCTTGATACCATATTAAAATTAAACCATTATACTTGATATTATATTTTCCAATCTCTGCTCTTCAATGTACAGTTTCGACAAGCAAGCTTTGGGGCTTTCATGTGTGGAAATCCCTAATTTCATTGCTTTCCCAAGCAAAAATGGGACAGTGGGTGATGGGGGGAGGGGAAGGGGGGGGGGGGGTGTTCGTCTAATGAGAAATATTTTCATATCCTTCTAATAGAACAGCTGAACCAGGATGATGGTACATGTTGAAGATGATGGAAGTTGGATATCTGTATTAAAACAAAAAATTAAAGACTACTTAACACTTAGATATGAACTCAAAACAAGGTCAGACAAGATAGCACCTTTTTTTTTTCTCTCAGATTCATGATGAAACAGACTGAGAACATTTGGCATTCTAAGATAAATTGTCTATCATTCCCTTCTCTTTCATATAATAACGCTCTAATTTTCTGGCGGAACAGCTGCTGCTATTCCTTTGTGTTCCTTTTGATTCGATGGATTGATCTTGCTTTCTAATCTTGACTCATATAGCGTTGCCATGGTAACAAGACATATGCCTCCTTGGTCTTAATCCTGTAACAGCGGGGCTGGCTTGTGCCATTTGTCGTCAGGGGATTAGGGCAATGTCTCTTGGCAGTTGCGGCACTTGTTCTGTCTTAATCACTTGTTTTAATCTTCTCTCACAACGACCCCCCATATGAAAGATAAAATTGCTTCCCTTTTAACTTTTCATGTAAACCCCCTTTTAAGTAAATCAGTGACTGTCTTGTCATTCATCAATAAAGAAAAATAGTTATGCCTGTGTATGAAGCTTGGACTTCAAGTAGAGTTTTCCTTAAATAAAGTCTTTCCAAGAAGCATACAAAGGAACACTTTAGGGCTTATATATTAATTTATGCCACTAGATTATTAATCAGTTTCTTCATTGGGAACAAAGAGCGGTGGCGTAGCTACAGGAGGGCATGAGGACATGTGCCCGCTATCACATGGCCAAAAAACGGGGGGAGAAAGGTACAGTGTATTGAGATGGGAAGGCTATGAAAAAGAATATAATTTCACCCCTTTCTATACCCTCACCCCACTCCATGAACTTTGTTCTTTCACATTTCATTTACCTAATAAGTGCCTCTACAATGACACCATTCCCCCCCCCCCCCCCTCCATGACTGAACCCATGCTGCACCCCTGGCAAAGAGCATCACTGTAAATTGAATTGCACTTTAATCATATTTAGCACAATACTCATTAGGTCATCAAATATTGGTTTTACTTTCAATAATTTTTTCTCAGTATGAATATATTTTTAAATTTTCAATTGAGGTTTAGTATCTGTACTATTAGATGAGTAATCAAGCTTTTTTTGTGAGAATATTAGGTTCTGGCTATATTTATGATTTTGTCTCATGTATCAGTTTGATCCATCAAATCATATAATCTGGGAATATTTCTTGGCAAGAATGTCAAGAGTTGAAAGAGGCCAAAGTACCCATCATTAGGCTAAATATAAACTAGTTTTGATATCAATATCAATTGTTCTAAATAGTATGTGTCCAACTGGTGATATTGCTTTTAATTTGAGTGGAATTTCTGTATGAGTGGAATTTCTGTATTCATAGATACACTCATTTGTGAACCATTGTAATTTGCTAATAATTATAGTTGCTAATAAGCCAGATCCTAATTAGTACATTGTAGAAATGACCCTGAAATGACCCCATGCATATGTTCTGGTGAACGGCAACACGCTTCTTGTTTAACACGTAAAATCATAGACTATGAAAGCGTATAGAGGTCAGTTGTACTCGTATCGTAATTACGAACTGGTTTATTAGGATGATTGTAGTCAGTTTACTTTGTATTTTTAGCAAGTGAAGAGAGCAGGTAAGAGGGACTATTATATTATGGAATAGAGATCTGGGGCGGTATTCTGAAAACTATGTTATCTTTTATGTTAAGTAAAACTGATAACAACTATGTCATAACAAACTGAAATTGCATGCAATAAAAACAAATGATTTGGTGCTTGCGCAGATATCTCTGTTAACTTTACACGAGCACAGCTATCTTTGCGCAATCATTAACCAATGACTTGTCCTGATTTTGATTTGTTATGACAATTAACAACGTTTTAACTAACATATTGAAGATAATATTGTTTTCAGAATACGGCCCCTGTTTTTGTTCCCATGGCCTTTTACACCTGAAAAAAATCTATTACCAATGAAATTGATCAAAAGTATATCTAAACTACCAAACATAAAAGAGATCAAACTTTGCATGTACCATACATAAATGACCAATCTTGTATTTTCTTTAGCTATAAAATAATTCTTTCTTTAGCTATAAAATAATTATTTCTGTTTTTCATTCATGATGCAGATCATTCAGACAGTCTTGACCACTGGGAACTAAAGCAAAATTATTTAAGAAATCTCTTCTATCAAGCTTCTCAACATTCAGAATTTATAATTGTTTGGTTGCGTACATGGATATGTTATCGCTATAGATACCAACTCCTTGATCTGACCAAGACATGTACATGTACTCCACTATATATCCATTTAACAAATCATTAATCTAACAGTGAATGAAACTTCCACTTTCACACAAAACTTCACTTTCACACAAAACTTCACTTTCACACAAAACAACATAATTGTGACTGAATTATCAAATGTATCCACTGATTCTCATCCAGATAACTTTCTCATGTGTTATGACAAAACCCCCATATCGTTTGAATATGCTAATTATGCAAATTTTCTTGCAAAAGCCCTAGCTATAAATATGATTTACAGCAATAAATCGATGTATCTACCTATTTGCTAGTTTCCCAAACTATGCCGTCATTCGAGAAAACCTAAGTCTAAAACGCGCAGCCCCTGCCTGCGCGCGCGCGTACTCCCCGTCCACCAATCCAAACGCGCCACCGCCATACTCTTCCTCTTCCGTTCTCGCCCGTCAGAGAAGTGACATCTATGAAGCTAAGTCTTAACCTAAATTGCGAGATTTTTACCTCCAAAAGTGTTTTTGGTTGCCTTTCGCAATAAAAATCCCGTTCACCATGTTTTCACACTCATTTTGGTGTATCGGATTTTTCCTGAGTCAACCTCCTTCACGGTAAATTAATGAAATTACTTTGCCGTTTTTCCTCACTTTCGGGGCTTTATTCACAGACGGTGTACTAGTACACTGCGTCGGGCTAGCCCCCGTGTCTGTAGGTGGTTGATTCAACGCGCTTAGACAAGCGGTCTTATCATACATTGTGCTCCGTAATAGGAGTTTATTCCCACTCCGTCTTGGGAGTTGGTTGTTACCTTTATATAGATCTATACTGTTTTGTAATAATAATAAATTTATTACTATATATGGTTTTCTATATTGTTGCTTGTCTTTATTTTCAGCCATGTCGAGGTCTCCGTTCGGCTGGCGTTCCCCAGTATTTAATACTTATAAGGGGACTCGCCCAGCCTTGGAAGGGTTGGCTGCGAGAATTTAATCTCGCACCAACATTATAACTTCCACGGAGCTTCGACTAAGGTAAGTTAGGGCCTACTTCGTGTACGGCTCGCCCCGTTATGAGTTCGCCGTCTTTTTTGACGACCAACTCATGCGGGGAAAACCGAGAGAGTGAGTGCTGGGAACGGCCAATACCTCTCTCGAAGATAGAGACTTGTATAACGGTGGGAGTGAGTGCCTCCGGCCAATACCTCTCACCGATAAAACTGTGGGTGTTATCCCTGCCCACAGTTCGTCTCGCTCGAGCATCATTCCTCGCTCTTCAGCCATAGGTGTGATTGCTCAGGGATCGGCTCCTTTTGTCTCTCCGCACGCTTCTAACACAAGCAAGGCGGGTAAGGGAAAAAGAGAGTCGTGATCCTCCAAAAGTACTCCCTTCAGGGCCTACTACGGAGGCGGTGCCCGTTTCTAAGGGTAAAGGGGGCGATAAACATGCCCACCTGCCCAAGAAGCGTAAGCGCCAGAGTACTGCCCAGCCAACAGGCGAGGCGGACTCTCTCCCCCTGACACCGACTGTGTGTTCACCTCATGTGTCAGGGGGGGGGCCAAGAAGAAGAAGGTTAGCCCCCAAGGGGCGACCACTTCTTCTGAGTTAGGCGTCTCCCATGAACTTTTGAATTATCTCAAGATCATTGTGGAGCGGAGTGGTTGGTCAGACTCTGTGTCTGTACTCCCCACCACGCCTGACTCCAACCCCTCCCCCCCAAGGGGGAAGGGGGGATACCTGTACCCGACCCAGGTCCGGTTCGGATACCGGGTCGGATACCGGATCCGGTTCGGATACCGGATATCCGGTTCGGATACCGGTTTTTGCCGGATATCCGGTTCGAATACCGGATATCCGGTTCGGATACCGGTTTTTACCGGTTATCCGGCTAGGAACACTGGTTTTCCCTTGTTTACCACCACTGCTTCTAGTGGGTTGGGATCCGGTTCCTTTTCTCAGGTATCTGGCTCATTGTGTTTGTTTTCCAACACACTAGAGCCTTACCGCCCCACTTCGGGCGTCTCTCGACCACGTTCAGCTTTGATCGTCCGGTCGGGGCTACTCCCATTCCAGCGGCACTTGGTGCTCCGCCTGGGGAGGAATCCTGAGACTGCTTACACCGCCCTTCTTGGGATCAGGTTTCAGTCTGGATTTTCGGAGGATGATGCCTCTCCACAGGCTGAGATTACACCCCAGACCTTTGGGTCCTTGGCGGTAGAGACTCAAGCCCTGCTGGAGAAATTTCTTCCCGACACTTTTACAGAGTCGGGCTGATCCGGGACATCCGTCTCTCCTTTTTCAAGGTGAGCGTCCCTCCAAGGGCATCCCTCTTACGGAGGACTGTAAGCGAGTCTTCAATGACTTCGCCTCACAGCCTCTTGCATCCTTAGTAGGGTCCGTCCCTCGGCCGGGGATTTCACCTTCTCTAAACAGGACACTCTCGAATTATATTACGAGAAAGTCCCGTTCCAGTGACCTCCTACATGTAGGTGGTAGGCTTGGTGTCTACTTAAGAGTACACCTTGCGCCAAAATAGAGAGGTTCCCGTCCTTATTGGAAGTTCATTCCAGGACTGGCCTGAGGCTGACTGCCTACTTGGGTACGCTCCTTTCCCTTAGCGCTAGGAGCCAGCACCTCGAGATGTCCGACTCGGACATCCTGTGCTAGACGAAGCCCCTTGTCCAAGGACAGGCTCGTTGTAAAACCGTCCCTCGGCTGGGTTTTCACCTTCTCTCGACAGGACACTCGATTAAATTACGAGAAAGTCCTGTTCCAGTGACCTCCTACATGTAGGTGGTAGGCTTGGTGTCAACTTTAAGAGTACACCTTACGCCAAATAGAGAAGCTCCCGTCCTTAATGGAAGCTCATTCCAGGACTGGCCTGAGGCTGACTGCCCACTTGGGTAGGCTCCTTTCCTTTCGCGCTAGGAGTCAGCACCTCGAGATGTCCGACTCGGACATCCTGTTGCTAGACGGAGCCTTGTCCTGGACAGGCTCGTTGTGGTTGGAACTGTCTGTGTCGACAGCAATAGCCACCAATGCTAGGAGGAAGCTTACGCTTTCCTCTCTGGGCAGTGCGGATGCGGACATACCTGCCCTCCTGGCCAGGGTCCCGCACTCCGGCCTTCACCTCTTTGGAGGGGCCTGATGTGATTCAACTTGAGGTTGATTCACGCAAGCAGGCGACGGAACTTCTGAAACGCCTTAAGTCCTCGGCTCCTAAGCCGCAGGCCCAGGCTGTCTTTCCGCCTCCTAGACGCGGTGGCGCTTCCAGCTGCCCCGTGCACAGGTGCGCCCCGAGCGTTGGAGGAGAGGGTTGGCGGCCGTCTTCAGTACCTTCCCGCCTGGGAAGGAATTACCGACGACATTTTCGTGCTCCCCTTCGTGCGAGGAGGCTTCTGCATACTTTTCGCAAAGCCCCTCCCACACGGAACCGTCCGCCACAACCCTCCTACACTATCGCCCCCTTTCTAGAGCACATCTCCACCGAGATTCAAGAGCTGCTGGAAAAGGGCGCGATCGAAAGGGTAAGAGACCACCCCAGTTGTGCCTCTCCCCTATCTTATATTCCCAAATGCTCGGGGAAGCTCAGAATGATCTTGATTATGGAAGTCATCAATTCCTTCATACCAAGAGAGGTTTTTCCACAGGGAAACCTTGGCCTCGATTCTCCCGGCGATCAGACCGTCAGATGTGGCTATTTCGGTAGACTTGAAAGATACTTTCACATACCGATACACCCTTCTTCAAGGGACCTTCTAGGTTTCTCCTTCAAGGCGAAACTTTCCGGTTCGAGGCCTTAAATTTCGGCCTGAAACCGGCTCCTCGAGTGTTACTCGAGCAGTCTCTACCCTAGCCGCTTCCCTCAGGATCGCGGTCTGAGACTTTTCACTTACCTGGACCACTGGCTCCTGGTGGCGAGCTCTGTGTCTGTCCTTCAGTCGCACATGGCCCTACTTCTCCGTGCTACGCAAGAAGTACGATTCATAGCCAACTGGGACAAGTAGGAGTTGACTCCTACCCGCAGACCCATTTACCTAGAGTGCGGAAATTAGACATTGTGAACCAACTTACCCGCCCCAGTCGGGAGAGAATTCACGCAATTGTCTTTCTAGCTCGATCTCTTCGTCTCTTACGTCGAGTTCGGGCAGGCCGATGGCACCAGTTCTTGGACCACTTATCGAGCCATAGGGATGTCCTCAAAGACTGTCGGCTTCATATGAGGCCTTTTTCCAACTTCATCTTCTAAAGTTTTCAAGCCCAGTGTAGACTCGCTAAAGGTGTGGATTCCTCTCTCCGAGGAGATCAAACGCCTACTTATCGCCCTGTTCGGACCAGGTGGTCTCGGGGGACTGGTCACACCTGTGCACCTTGCCCCACTTATTGTGTTGGAATTGATGGCAGTCCTCATGTCTCTCCACCTTTTCGAGAACATGTTTGTAGGTCGCTCCGTCCTGATTTGACGGTCAGCACCTCTGTTGCTGCTTACATCAACAGACAGGGCGAGACTCTTCCCGCTACCCTGAACGATCTAACCGCCAAACTTAAGAGTGGTGTCGGCCTCACCGAGTGATTCCGATCGCCTCCTATGTTCCCGGGCGGGACAATCTGATTGCAGATTTGCTGTCCCGGGACATGTGTCCCCCCTCCGAGTGGTCACTGAATCAAGAGGTCTTCGACTACCTCAGTTCAGTCTGCGCCCATCTGGAGATAGACCTGTTTGCGACAGCTCTGAATCATCGCCTCCCGAGTTTGCTCTCGAGTGCGAGATCCGGAAGCTTGGGCCCTCGATGCGTTCTCCCTTCAGGGAAGAACTTCTGGGGTTACGCTTTTCCGCAGATCTCCTTAATTCCTCAGTTCCTGGGGAAGATTCAGGAGGATCAGGCGTGGGTTTCTGCTCATAGCACCTTGCTGGCCGAGGAGACCTTGGTTTCCTCTTCTTCTGTCTCTGCTGGACGGTCGGCCTCTCTCCCTTCTATGGAGAGCAGTCCTCAGATCAGCCCCTGTCGGGGATCCTCCACCATCGTCCGGCGGCTCTACATTGACCGCCTGGCCGCTATTGGGGAGGAAGCGAGGACTCTCAGAGAGAGCCTCCCAGTTCATAGTCCAGAGCAGAAGAGTTTCTACCCGAGCTGTTGTCAACTCGAGTTTAGAAACCTTCCATGCTTGTTGGGGAGAAGGGGTTTGTTTTCCCGTTTCTGCCCCGGTGGGTGCTTTTACAACAATTTTCCTTATTACTCTTTTCGATAAGGGCAGGGCCCTCTCTAACTTTAGTGGTTACCGGTCCGCTATTACTGCGGTTCACCTTGGTTTTTTTTCTGATGGTTCGGGAGTTTCAATCTCTCCCTTCCTGACTCATTTGCTGAGGTCTTCCTTTGACACGCCCAGCAAATCGCCAGTTGACTCCTGCATGGAGCCTTCCTTGGTTTTGGACGCCTTGGCCAAACCGCCCTTTGGGCCGTCCTGCAAAGCGTCGTTACACCATCTCCCGATTAAGACCACCTTTCTCTCTCTACGGCCCCCGGGCATATCAGATGGGAAAGGCAAGGTGTACGTCTTGTCCCTCGACCTTCGTTATTGCCAAGAATCAGACGGATTCTTCTGGCTTAATCGAAGTGTTCTTGAGTCCTCTGTCGGAATTCTCTTCCGTCATGGAGGATAAATCTTGGTGCCCTGTTAGGGCTCTCAAATGGTACTTGGATAGGACTACGGTTGTTTTCGTAAGGATGATCAGCTCTTCTCTTTTTCCATCACCTTTATTCCCCAGCATCACGGGAGACTATCTCCCGTTGGATTGTCGAGGCTATCCAAGCTGCGGGTTTGAAGGCTCTCCTGTCTGGGAAGCCTCCCAGAGCGCATGACACTAGGAGTGTTCTACCTCCTGGGCGCTTTGTCAGGTTCATCCCTTTGGAAGACTTTTGAGGGCCGCCTTTTGGCGTTCCCTTACTTTCTTCACATCCTTCTATCTTAAGGATGCTCCTTCGGGTGAGGTTGGATTTGAAACCTCTGGGTTGAGAGCTGCTTCGTCGTCTCTGTCTGCCCCGCGTTAGTTACTCCCGTCCTGGGACATGCCACCCGGGTTTTTATCCGTGCTATTCTAGCAAATAGGTAGATACATCGATTTATTGCTGTAAATCAAGAAAATTATAACTAATTTTGTTATTTACTAGATAAATCTATGTATCTACCTATGTCCCTCCCTCCAGCCCCTCTCCTTGTCTGACATGTCCTAGATTCTGTCTCTGACTGCTCGGAAGAGGAAGAGTATGGCGGTGGCGCGTTTGGATTGGTGGACGGGGAGTACGCGCGCGCGCAGGCAGGGGCTGCGCGTTTTAGACTTAGGTTTTCTCGAATGACGGCATAGTTTGGGAAACTAGCAAATAGGTAGATACATAGATTTATCTAGTAAATAACAAAATTAGTTATAATTTTCTTGACCACTGATTAATGTCCAGATAAATAGAGCTGATTATGTCTATTCATTGAGTGCTAGATACTTATTTTATTTTAGTACTAAGATATCTGAAGAAAAAAAAAGAACATTTACATGAATTTTGATTATGATGGTTTATGTTTGGTTGGTTGTATGTAGTTCCCCTGACATCATACTATACTTGGATCTTTCATTTCTTTGTAAATTGGCAACAGTATAGAGTGTATGCCAGTCTTTGTTTTAGTGATCCCTCATAAATCTAAAACCTGTGAATTCTTGAGCAGGTGACCTCGTTTTATAATCTAGTACTTTCAATCAATTAGACCCATTCTGTGGTAATCGAAGAATCTCACTCATTTCCTAAACCCTTGCCAAACTACTGATTTCTTTTAAAGGTAAGCCTGAGGTCATGTACTTGTAATGATAAAGAACAACATTACAAAAGAATCCAACCCAATTTTCACTAAATATTATATGTAAATAGCAAATATCTGTTTCATAAATTTTTATAGAAAAGTTATATTACTAATTAATTAGCAAAATGAACGTAAAATTGTTAGGTCTAAGGTAGGGAATCTTGATTCAGCCTTTTGATATTTTTGTCCTGTACATCTGTAGTAGTGCTTTTTGATGTGTGTTGTTTTCAGCAAGTTTGTATTTGTATAGGTTTTACTCAATATCTGAACAACTTTATAGTACATGTAAATGAGGATTCATATTAAGTAGAAGTACATGATCAGAATTCAAGCATAACTCTCAAGTTTCCTTGGAAACACAGTTTCACTGCAAGAACACCTCAGTGCCTTTAAGAATTTGAAGACATTGTTTTTGCGAGGGCATGTGGCTTGGCAGTGGGAACCACGCTGTGTCACAGCCGTTCTTGGGCATCAACCAAACCAACTGAACTAGACAAGAATATAAGGAATTTGTCGAAGCTTTAATTGGTTTATTGGTCAATTGTTTTCAACAAACCATTGTCTGGTTGATTCTTTCCTGTTATTGTCTGTTACATGGTCATGTATTTACACATTTCCCCCTTACAGCATTCTAATGTTTAAAGGGAATCTTGAGTTCTGGGAAAGGTGAAAAAATAATTTGTGAACTTTCTCATTCCTTTTGTGTCAGTTTGGAAGAAAATCATAGTAGAAACATCCCCTGAAAAGGATTGCTCTTCAAATGCTCTTACAATCGAAATATGACTAGAAATAGCTTAAATATGTTCGGGCCAAACATTCATGCCACTTGTCTGTGCAGTCCCATATACCCATTTTTGTGTGCAGTACATGTGCTTTTGAGTGAAATTGTGTCAATTTCTTATCTATTTTGATGATTCCAAAACAACACAGTATAAAACAATTGTTATGTAGACATGGTCAACCTTTCCCATTTCTTTGAGACAGTTTCTTTCACAATATAATTGCATGACCAGGGGAGCGTTTCATGAAAGGAAGTTGTCGGATATTTCATCCGACAACTGTTATAAGCTACTGAAATCCTTGCATCTGATTGGCTGAGAGTAAATTTGTCGGATAAAATATCTGACAAGTCCTTTCATGAAACGCCCCCCAGAACTCTACTTTATCTATACTACTACTAAATGCATGAATCAAAATTTTCATAGTATTTAAAATTTATTTTCTACCTTTTAAATAGATGCTCTACAGAATAGAGTTTAATAGAGCAAGTGAAAATGTTCTACATATTTTGAGAAACCTCAAGGTCACTCATATATCTATGTTGATCAAATTCAATTAGTTGTAAGATAATCATAGTGTTTGGTCAACTTTGATGGTATGCGTAAGAAGTGAGAACACATTTGATAATTTGCATAAATTATCAAAGAGTCCTACTATAAGCATGTGATTCATCAATCTTTTCCATCTGAAATGTTGTTTTCTCTTTTCTAAAGAATGATTTAGCACAAGTGGGTTTTTCTAATGATTGCACAAAATACATGTATACAGTACATGTACAGTACATGTAGTGTATTCCTACCATTTTACAGTTCATGATTTTTATTTCACTTTCCTAAGTTCAAGGGACTCATGAAAGTAATTGCTTACTTTATAATGTTGAAAATATTTTACTAATAAATCAATTAACACCCATCTAGTAGCTGCCATTCACGTGCCATGAACTAATATACCGGTAACAATCAACTCCATCTGTTCTTGCATTGCCCTTGCAGGCATGAGACGGACTTCAAGTCGAAGGAAAAGTGGAGAGCAGCCTCATCTGCCTAAAGGAGGCGCTCAGACTTTTGCCAAACAGTTCAAGAACGTGATCAACACTCACAATGAAGACTACCTGCAGACACCGGACCCTGGCGTAGCAGGGTAAGATCTTACTGCAAGGTGCCAAACATATTAGCATGCTCATATGACTGAAAACTCTTGAAAAATTATACTCCGGATTTCACCACCCTGAAATTTTTGCTAGTTTGAGTTATCGAATGTACTTTCGTCAAACATACCTATTATCTTTTTTCCCCGACCTTCATGCAGTTAAATCGTATTTTAGCAGTTTTCTTTCTATTTGTTTGAGCCTTTAAGTGAAACCTTTAAAGACCTCAGCCTGACCCAAAACAACCATATATTGACGTAAAGCTTAGTAAACAAAGAATATAATTACCATGGTTATTCATAACTTTTCGTCTCCGTTTATCCATAAAAAATAAAAAAGATAATTTTTTTGGTCCGCCCCCTCCCTATGGCGTAACACTGCAGGGGGTCGCTAGACGTGTGACGACATGTCATGTATACAGCTCCGAGTGCGTCTACACGATATGTCGTCATCAAATTTTCACCCCCCGCAAAGTAGCGTTCCTCAGAGACGGGGCCCAAACCACCGGGGCTCAACATTCGGGACGCTGTTACTCATTCCACAGGAAACGGAATCTCATGAAGTTGGTTTCAATTTGTTCAGAAAATATATAGCTCCCCGTGGATGAATAAAGGGTATATTTCAAAATTCGGTCAGGCTGAGGTCTTTAAGGTGCTTGTACCAAACAATATATTATACAGACTGTAAAGAATACAGTCTGCATAAAGTTTAGTTGCATATCGACAGATTCAGATTGATAATAATTTACGTAAGAATAATATATGACTGAAGTTTAAAGTAGAAAGATAACTTTATGAAAATGATTGTAGTACAGTGATTTGCAAATTTTAGAATTAATTACAAGATCAATTTGAAACAATTGGTAATCTTCCAGTAGACTATGGAAATAGTGAGGTTTACATCTTGTGATTGTTGAAGGACAGGTCATGGTTGTTATGGAAGTCATATTTTGAATAAATGAGCCATATCCTATACTATTTTATACATTATCCACTTCATTACTGTGTCAGAATATATATAGTATTCACATTATACATATGGTTTTCTTCCACTTATACTGCTGTATTAATAAAGTGTATTGTTTTTTTTCCCTCTCTACTATTAATAAATTGAACAGACTAGATTTATGAATGTGGTCATGCTTTTCATCTGCAGGCAAAAACGAAGGACCCTCAAGGGCAACCGCCCCGCCCCAGGAGCTGGTAGACCCAAGCCCAAACCACAACCCCCAGCCCCACCCAGACCCAAGTGTCGTACCATCTACCCCTATGATGCGGGCGATACGGATGAGTTGTCTTTCAGAGAAGGAGAAGTCATTGAAATTGTTCTGGAAGGTGAGCTGCCCTTGTATATTGATGCATTCCCCATGGGTTGAAGAGGTGGGGGGGAGGGGAGGCATTAGAGGGGTGGCATTAGAGGGGTAAGGGGTGATAGCATGGAGTGTCATGCAATTTACTATAATGATTATGATGCTAGTGATACTGATGAGTTGTTCTTCAGAAAAAGAAAGATCATTGAAATCATCCTGGAAGGTGAGTTGACCTTGTATCTTGTAGCATTCTCCTCGGGGGAAGAGAGGGGCAGAGGAGGACGAGGATTAGGTGGGGGTGGGGGCATTGCGGGGGTGGTGTGTTGTATCTGTGATCATGATGATGATGCAGGTGATACAGGAGAGTTGAGTTATCCCTCAGAGAAGTAGAAATCACCCCTTCTTCTGACGTAAAACCATGATAGTTCAAAGCATTTAGCTTCGTGTGCAAGTGGTCAATTCCACGGTAACGGAAGGACATTTAGATACAGTTTGTGTGTGATTGTCCTTCCGTTACTGTGGAATTGACCAAGTGATAATTCAAGTTTGTCCCCAGCAGGTTAAGACACCCGCATGTAGTTTTTATGATATTTATCAACCATTCATAAAGAGACTAGACTTGCTGATATGTATTTTCTTTCACTTTATCACATGATGATATTAAGCCCTTTCTATTATTTATCCTGTTATTATAGTTTTATATCTTTGTTTAGCATGATGCTACATGTATTTCAATTTGGAAAATCATGTTTGATCGTTTTATGGATTATAAAGTTAAGTTCAAATCCAATATAGAGAAAGAAAACAAAACATTTTGAGGGTGATAGAAACTAAAACAGTGATTATACAATGATTATTTTTGTGCTTGGGCATATGATTCATCGAAATCCTTAAATCTTTAAGATTGTCTGAAGTTCATGCCTAATTATTGTATTATTCCTTTAAAAAATCAAGTAATCAACTAGAGTATTAATGTAACTTGCAATTTAAATGCAATATATGTGTGTGCTTTGCTTTGTCATCACCATAGCACAAAGCATGCATGCTAATGTTCATTAACCCTTTCAGAGCAGGAATTATTTAAGGGCTGAATTGATCACATTTTGTTCTTCAAATTGGCAACAATATATTTCTTTTAGTGCTACATGGTTCTAATAAAATGTAATGTCTTTGAAAACGACACACTTGGTTTGGAACAGTGTCGAAAAGTGGAAAAAATTGCCAATTTTGATAAACAATGATTTTGAACCTCTCAATGTGTTACCAATTTAGGGATTTTAAAGCTCATTCTCCTTTTTTAAAATTGCTGGCTTAAAACGCAATATGGTCATTCAACAAAATTGGACATAGTGTGTGCAGAAAATTTTGCTCTTTCTACTCATGCATCTGGTATATTTTTAGAGCTCTGAATCAAAAGTTATTGAGCTAAACCACAAATTCTGGTCAATTGTCCCCAAAGGGTTGAATAGAGGTTACAGTCATCATGAGAGGGCCAGTGAATGACTGGAAATTTCTCTCTCTGAACTATGCTTAATCCCAAAATGTCATTTAATCCTCCTTAATCTGAAGAGGTAGACTCTCCAATCCCCTAGTTCCGGTCAAAATGTCATTGTTCTATAACATAAAGAGGCAAAGAGAGAGAAAGAAAAAGGGAGAGGAGAAATAGAAATAAAATTCAAGTTCTCTAAAATGTAGTTTAAGGTAGCTCAGCAGAACGTGATGGCGCATAAGAATGCGGGAAAGACACATATTAAGAAAAATGATCGAAAATCGTATTTTTATTCTATAGAAGCAGAACCAAAGTATTAGGATGTAGAATTAGTATTTAATGCTATGAACATTTTTGAGCAAAATGATATGAAAACTTTTATTCAGATAAATCTGATTGTGATTTTAGATACACTGACAAAATTAGAAATTGCGCTCTTTGAGTCATTCCCGCATCTTTATGCGCCAATGTGTTTCGCTATTAAAGCTACCTAAGTCCTCTTGCATTTATAAAATTACATACATGTAGAAAAGGCAAGAGCAGTGAAACAATATTTTATTATGTAGACATCGTGAAAGAAAGAGAGATCGACTGAGAGTTTACGAAAGAGAGATAGATCAATAATATATGTATACGTTATACATGTATATAGAGGGAGAAAGAGAGATATCTTTAATATTTCAATTTATTATTTGATGTGCATGAATGTAACCATTTGTTTCCCTTTTCAAAATATAGCCCATATCAGTGCTCTTTATTTGATACAATCAATGAGTAATACAAATAGTAATGAATTCAAGGGCTTGCTAAACAAAGCCAACAACGAGGTCATGAAACCTTTGCCCCTCCAGCTTTGCCCCAGAACATATCTGATGTAATTAATATCAATAAGGCGAATCCTTGACTACAACTTTAAAAAAACTTGAGGCATACAGTATTGAGGAGGTGCAATGACTCAACATGGTTTGCATATTCTGGGATTAGGAACACAAGGCTATACCTTCTACTGCATATAGACAATGGTCATGTGTGTCTACAGCATGTGTTTTTGGGGTGTGTTCCTTTTCTAGTTCATGTCAATTTCAATGGAGCTCGGCAATTCCTATGTCACGCTGCCTCGCAGAGATCAGGAATTAGAAGTCACTAAATCTAGGATTTTAGTAATAGGCTCATCAGCAAAATCTGGAGATTAGAAGTTTGGTGACTCATAAATGAGTAATGAATTTCCCTTCTGCAGAGAGTGTCCATGAATATGTGTACCGATCAACTGCTAACCGTCGCATCCTACTCTTCTGAAATCTTGATTTTTTTATATAAGATAGGCATCCCCTTGCAGAAAATGAATCAGTAGGAAACAATTAATATTTACCAATCGATAGTAGTACCCTAGACAATTAAAGGATGCAGTATCTCATAGTTTCTTAGGCAAGTCGGAAATGATAGTTGATATTTTCACAAATCTGTGAAAGGCACTTTGTTTGTTGCACTTTCCTATCTACAAGGGTTTATAAAGCTATAATTTATTCAAGTCCCTTTATGCGATTGTTATTGTTGTTCTGACAACTTCATTATAGACCAAAGTGAAAAGAGATGGGCTAGAAAAGATCTAGAAACAGCAAAAAGTGCTTTTTACTGAGATTGGTAAGTTTGCATTTTTATGAAAATTGTGACTGCATGAAAGAAATGGTGAATAGATGCCAGAATGTATATGAAATCAGGAGCAAGTTGCCAATTTGAAGAGATCGACATGGTCTCTTGCTGCCTATGAGATATCTTGGTAGTTCAAGATAAAGTTGAGTTCTGGTCATGAGATTGAATAAGCCAGTTCGGGGTTGCAATCTGAGCATGAGCAGATAAAGGTCATCTGTACCAAAATTCTAAAACCCACTGACACTAATATTCGATATGTGCTCATGAATGTCATGTAATCATTATTCAATTATGCACTAATGGTGCATTCCATGATATCCAGGTGGAAGTATTCTTTTTAAAGGGGGAAACAAAAGCTATTCATGAGGCACCTCTATCACTCCCAGAGTTATTTTTCTGAAGTGCACATAAAGGGACCCTCCATGTCTAAAATGTCTGTGGATATTTGGGGTCATTTGTACCATGCGCTAACCCCGAACTGGCTTATTGTGAAAGAAACTGTCTCAAAGCAATGGACTGCTTCGGTAATGTATGCAAATTTTATACATACCTTTCAAACAAAGGTTGTTCTTGACAACCTGAAAGCTTGCTGGACATAGCAACAAATAATGTATGCAAACTGGATTCCAAGCATTGAGGCTTATTTATAAACAGCATGTTAATGGATAGCTCTTCACTAGGTGCTCAGAGAATATATGTGCATAAATTTGTATACATAGTTACAGAAGCATTGTATTGGGAAAGATTTGGTGTATGCTGTAATGCTTAATTCACATTTGGCTTGCGATGTGTCTACGGAGCCCCTAAACTACCCATATCCCCCTTTACGCACGGAGGCCACGTGGAGGCTGTAAGATTTTCGCGGATTCACGGGCTCCGCAGCCTCTACGATTTGTTATCGGAGGAGTTTGACAAATTTTTAGACATGTCGTAGACATGTCGTAGGTGACATCGCACATTCCTCGCACGGGCACCGTGCAATGGCCAAGTGTGATGTGCAGCAAACGCACAATTTTTGGTGGACATGGGGGCAAAAAAAAATCGTAAGGAGATTGTACATTTGCACGGCCCTCGCACAGCTATCGCAAGGTTGCCGTTCGCTGCCTGTGCAGTACCCGTAAAATATGAAATATGTACACATAATCCCTATTGCTGGGGATTGGGATCCTCAAACGGCATGGCGACTGCACAGTCACCACACCGTCACCACACCACCTCCGTGAAGCCTCGTCACGGGAGCCGTGCGGGCTCCGTACGATTTCCTCATGGAGGTTGTGGAGACTGTACGGCAACTGCATTGACATCGCACAATGCCCGTACGGAATTTAGACGGGTTGCCCCCGAGGCCCCGAAGAACAAATTTCACGATGCCCGTAGACAATGTGAACACAAATGCCGTAGCCCTTAGCGACGTACGATGCCCGCAAAATCGTAGACACTTTTATCGCACGGCATCCGCGGCAAATGTGAACTAGGCATAAGGTCTTGGAATCACCAAAATGAGAAGAAATTTATTCGATCCTGCTGAGAGTCACATGAATTGTACAGGTATTATATGGGATTACATACACATGTTCGGCCTGAACATTTCAGCTGTTTCTCGTCATGTTTCGAATATGAGGGCATTTTTAAGAGTAATCCTTTTCAGGGGAGATTTCTACTATGATGTTCTTCCAAACTGACATGAAAACCTTAAGAAAGCTCGCAAATTATTTTCTACCTTTCCCAGAACTCAACCTTCCCTTTAAAGTTGCAATTTATCACAGTGCTTTGGCATGTTGTCATGAAAGAATGAGTTTCATTGTTTGAAGACTACATTTTGGGTTATGTCTTATCATTGTCTTAGGCTTTGACTGAAAGGATATACAGCACACCAAATAATTCACTGTTTTAAGTAGGGTCATGCTGACAAATGGATCCTATAGACCAATGGCATATCAATTTTTTGCTATTTACTTTGATATATTGGATATAATTGATGAATTACTTCATTGAAGGAGTATTAGAGTAAACCATGTTTTCCTGAAAGTTCCAAGAATAATGTTGAAGACAAGCTCTTTTTCGTTAGCTCTGTATATGAAGCATTTGAGAGGGAGAGAGAGAGAGAGAGAGAACGCAGAATTTCATCAAACATACTTTAGTGGCCTCTAATAGTCATGTGGCTAAATCAAAGAAGCTGGAATGAAGATTTCAGACCCCTTTCTTGAGGTCTGCTAAGAACTTGGCAGAGAACTGGCACCATTTCAAACAGTACACCCAGGAAATGGAGATATCAAAAAGAGTTTGTGATCTGAGGAAAATTTACTTCTTCTAAATTTAGCCCAAAGTAAGAATGTCACGTCGATATGATCATACCCAGACTTCTCAAATTACTATTCAGGCTTAGGATTTTGAAGGAAAGGAAAGAATTTCTTTCCTCCTAAATGTATTGTGAGTATTGGTCATAAAGGCTCTAATTATAGATTAGGAATTCCTCATTTTTTCACTAAATCAGGAGAAAGCTGAAGTGCATGTAGGGTGTTGAGATCATCATCTCTAAAGCAGGCTTTACATCCTGTCATTGTCAACTGAAATTGAAGCAGCCATCTTTATCAAGTTTCTTTTTGATTGTGATGCATCAATCTTTTAGTATAACATTACAAAAAGGAGTTCATGAAAATTTGATATACATGTATTTCTTGTACAAGTGTTCACTTATTTCATTTCTGGTCCATCTACACTATACATGTACTTCTATATATATATATATATATATTTATATATATTTACAATTAATATCTATCAACACTCAACAGTCATATGTAATTTGAGCCTGAATATTGTGACTGATAGAGAAAAAGATCGAATCTATTTTAAGTGAAAGTGTGTGTGAAATGATCATTAAACCAAACAATGAAAATATTCACTCAGATCGTGTGAACTGTAATGTTTCAGAGCAACTTGGAAACCCTGTGTTATTGGTACACAAACTTATTTTGTCCTTAATTATTTTAGTCTCCATTCTCTCTATCCAAAGAGAAATTTGATGCCTTTCCCCAGTATACAGATTGCTTCAGATTATCACAGTTTGGCAAAAATCCCATTCTTCTGTCCAGTCCTGATATAGAGGAAAGTTACTGCATATATGTTAAATGAAAGCTGGAGATTGATGCTAAAAATATTTCATAGAAATGTCAAGAGAAGACTAATTTCCGTAGATAGAGAGGATCTCTTCATCCCGATCAGCTGATTCGTCACAATTCTGAGAAAAAAAATTAATTGAAAAGGTCTTATTGGAATCATCTTAAGAAGCACAGTCTAGATTGAGACAATTTCAAGTTATGATCATGAATATAACTGCTTCATAGAAAATAATCAAATATTATTGCACTTGGTAGCTGTGATATGTAATAACATTTCATTCCCCTGCAGTTTCAGGGTAGTGGAACTGCTTCGCCATTTATAGGAAACCAAAATATGTGTACGGTAAACAAAATGTTTTGATAAAGGCCTATGTAATTCCAGATTTGTATTGGAAAATGTATTATATACAATTCATGAACCAAAATAGAATTGGGGATAGGGGGAGATATTTTAGGTAGGTGAGGTTTTACGGTAATGAACTTGGTAAGTGTGAACTGTTTGTAATTGTCATCTGTCATGATTATTGTCCAAGAGTAATTTTTTTTTCAGATTGATTGTATGGTTTGTCATGTCCATTCCCTCTCTGTCCCCGTGCTTATATCCTGCTGTTAGCTATGCAGTAGTCAACAAGACATGACCTATTGCAATAATTTCCCCAAATCTATTGCCCCAAATACGTAATCGTTTGATATGGGTGAGTTTCCTTTGTAAATCATGACCTACGTGTAGTTTTGATTTCTTATACAACCTATTGTTTTCTGTGAGTAAGGATTCTATTTATTGAAGTTAAGCTCACATTATAGAATGACACTGAAGATAAATCTTAGCTTTATAGGAAGGATTGGTTTCTAAGAATCTGTCTGCCAATATTCTTTGATTCCTTTTGCTAGTGGCTTTGTTAATGTTCTAGAACCAGTCCAGAATGGCCACACTGCAAGTAGCCACTTGTTCTGGTTCTCAAGTGGACTTTATAGCCAGGGTTCATTGTATGTATGCAGTCCAACCTGTATTAGTGACCTGTATTAGTGACCAATATTCTTTGATTCCTTTTGCTAGTGGCTTTGTTAATGTTCTAGAACCAGTCCAGAATGGCCACACTGCAAGTAGCCCCTTGTTCTGGTTCTTAAGTGGACTTTATAGCCAGGGTTCATTGTATGTATGCAGTCCAACCTGTATTAGTGACTGCTTCTCTGTAACAGCTACCTGTCTACAATGGTCACTTATCTCCTTGTAAACGAAGAAGCTTGACTGGGGAGGAATTTTTAATTTGTAAACAAATCTTTCGGCATATTACTCCCAGTGTTAAAGATCGTATGCTCGATCTATAATGAAAAACACAAGTCAGAAAAAATTGGAACCAGCGGGATTCGAACCTGTCATCTACTGCTTGCCGGGCAGCGACTTAACCACCAGGCTATTCTGGTTCACGGCCAAGTCACGACGAACTAGAATCAAATACCCAAGATCCTCTTCTTTCTGACTCATTAATATTCAAACGGTCCGCCGTGGAACAATGGTTAGTAAACGAAGAAGCTTGACTGGGGAGGAATTTTTAATTTGTAAACAAATCTTTCGGCATATTACTCCCAGTGTTAAAGATCGTATGCTCGATCTATAATGAAAAACACAAGTCAGAAAAAAATTGGAACCAGCGGGATTCGAACCTGTCATCTACTGCTTGCCGGGCAGCGACTTGTCAAGCTTCTTCGTTTACTAACCATTGTTCCACGGCGGACCGTTTGAATATTAATGAGTCAGAAAGAAGAGGATCTTGGGTATTTGATTCTAGTTCGTCGTGACTTGGCCGTGAACCAGAATAGCCTGGTGGTTAAGTCGCTGCCCGGCAAGCAGTAGATGACAGGTTCGAATCCCGCTGGTTCCAATTTTTTCTGACTTGTGTTTTTCATTATAGATCGAGCATACGATCTTTAACACTGGGAGTAATATGCCGAAAGATTTGTTTACAAATTAAAAATATCTCCTTGTAGGATGAAATTATATATCGTCGAACCTGTGTAGAAAAGCCACCTGTATACAGGGACCATTTTCGCTGGTTCCTCCTGGGTGGCCTTTATGGACTGGTTTGACTGCATTACATGTGAATGGAAACGTCAGTGTCATAATCCTATTCCTTTGTTTCTTCTTCTTCTTCTTTGCAGATGCATCAGGATGGTGGAGAGGTAGGCTACGAGGGAGAGAGGGACTCTTCCCAGCCAATTACATTGAAAAGATTTGATGACATCATTCATGACATCGTCAGGAATGACTATGCATCTTATCATGTAGCCATCATACTAGTATCTAACATGGTATTTAACGCAAGCAGGAGAATTGATTTCCCATGCCACTGGCATCTCTGCTTCATGGGTATCCCTATCTTGTAAAGTATGAGATGCAATCTAGAAAAAAAAAATAAGATTAAATATAGGATGAACATATTTGATAGATAGTGTCATGGTGTGTGGAATGAAGTGTTTCTCCTATTCCCCAGCTCTTGGATCATAACTCTGAAATAATTATGATTGGAATATAATCTTTCTGCAACTACACAGGCAAATGTCATGGTTGAAATCCTTCTTTTTCAATATGCACTTTTTCATTACCAAAGTGATTTCTTATCTACTGCTTTCAGATTTTCAGAATCATGACCAAATATATTTGTATGAAATATAGTTGTATTTTATATATATTTAGGCCAGGTGTTATGAGAATTAATATATCATATTTTGGGGGATTGTTTATTTTTAGATACAATGTATATGAGTTCTGGGGAGCATTTCATCAAGCGTTTTGTCAGTGATTTTTTACCGACAACTGTTATAAGCTACTGAAATCCTTGCATCTGATTGGCTGAGAGCAAATTTGTCAATAAAAATCACTGACAAAACGCTTGATGAAACGCTCTCCTGTTTTCCTCATACAAAGAAACTTTGGCTGGTCCAAGCATGGAACAGAATTCTTTCAAGAAACATATTCTACAACCAAATTATATTTCTCTCTGAATTTAAAATTTGATATTGATAGATATAGAATGCACTATTTTGTCTCTCAGTTTATTCCATGATTATTACAATAGATTGAAAATACCAAAGCTGTACATTTTATTAGAATAAATATTAGCAATACATAGGCAAATTAGTTTATTTTGTTGATAATGCATTGCATACAGTAACACACATGTATTGGCCATTCAGCTGGTGTGTAATCAAAGACGTAAAGGAGAATACAAAGAGCTGCCCATAGATGTTACCGCTAGACCAACTCCTGTGGATGATATTTGCTTTTTTCATAGTTGAGGACTTAGTTTGTAGTTCAAATATTCTATTTTTCTTTTTATTCAACACTTATATAATACTAATTGTTTTATGCTTTCAGTGTAAAAGAGGATATTTTCAATTATGAATATTTGATCAAATTTTCTATATAATGGCCACCTCTCCAGTTAGGCACCTTTGTGTAAAGTGTTGTTTGTTTTTAATTCTTTCAATTGCAATAGAACATGTGAGGAAATGTCACTTTGGTATTAAAGTCATCTTCTCAAGATATTCAAATTTGAGTGTCTCAAAAGTGAGATGTGGGCTACAATTCAGGTTTATTTTATTCTTTACAAAAACATCTTATTGCTCTTGACTGTGCAATTAAGCATTCTCAAATCTACCTGGGAAGCGTTTCATCAAGCGTTTTGTCAGTGATTTTTACTGACAACTGTTATACATGTAAGCTACTGAAATCCTTGCATCTGATTGGCTGAGAGCAAATACGTCAGTAAAAATCACTGACAAAACACTTTATGAAACGCTCCCCTGATGTGTATACATGTACCTCCCATTTAGGCCATTAGGGAGCTATGCGAAACGTAATTGCACGTAAAGACGCCGGAAAGACGCAAAGAGCAAAATTGCTAGTTTTGCTTTTAAATCTAAAATTACAATCAGACATATCTGAATAAATAAAATTTATATTTTGCTTAAAAGTGTTAATTGAGTTAAATACTAATTCTACATCCTAATATTTTGGTTCTGCTTCAGTGGAATAAAATAATGATTTAAAATGATTTTTCAATTTGCGTCTTTCCCTCGTTTGTACGCGCCACAACGTTTCGCTAAGCTACCGTAGAGGGTTTTTGGGTGCTGCATAAAAAATGATCTTTCAAATTCTTGCATGTTTTGTGCCTTCTTTATAATGACTACACCTTGATGATCTGTATGAAGTTTATATGATTGCAACAAATGTTGTTTGAGGTTACAGAGGTTTCAGAAGAGAGGTTTCAGGGGAGCATTTCATCAAGCGTTTTGTCGGTGAGTTTTACCGACAACTGTTATAAGCTACTGAAATCCTTGCATCTGATTGGCTGAGAGCAAATTTGTCAGTCAAAATCACCGACAAGACACTTGATGAAACGCCCCCCAGAAGAGAGGGTTCTAGATACAGCCATGGAAAAAATTATTAGACCAAGAATGGTTACTGATAGTGTTATTTTGTGGTAAGAAGGAAATAATATATCATAAAAGCAAGGTATAATTGCTGGAATGTTGTATTCATTCAATGAAATACAAAGACAAATCATTTTTATAATTATGTTTGCATATTATAGTACCCTTATTAGAAAAGTTTGGTCTAATCATTTTTTCCAGGGCTGTATAACCGTTTCATATTAATCACCATTTGTAATTTATGTTTATGTAGAATGCATCACACTGAGCACATAACACTGAACAACGTGCATGGAAAAAGCTCTGGTAATAAGATCATAGTTAACCCCTTCCATGCAACCAGACTTTTGAGCAAATTTCAAAAATGACTTTTCGAGTGTTAAATATTAACTTTCAAAGAGTATTTTCTAGAGCAAACTGGGCAGTTATATTGCATAAGAATAAACATTGTACTGATGGCACAGGTTTCTGTATGAGGAAGAATTTTCAAGCCATTCAGAGACTAAACAAAATGTTCAACACTCAAAATTGTGGGCGGGATTTGCCGCCCACGGCATGGTAGGGGTTAATATTGTGTGCTGAGAGCCAGAAAGGCATTAATTCAGATTTTACCAATTTATTGTGTGACTTTATGACCCTCTGGCTCTCTCATCCGATAATATGCCAAAAGTTTCCAGACGATTACATCAAAGGCATTGTTTTTTAATACAGCACTGCCAATAGAAATATGTGGCAGATTAATGTTAACTTTATATATGCATGTATTTTTATTGGCAGTGCATTGCACTTGGTGATTGGACTTGGCTTACTAGCAGATTTTGAGGATTTATTGTGACTGTGTCATTATTCTTTACAGCAGTGACATTTTTTATGCGTAGGATATTTGCTTAGAATAATGGACATAATTTTCTGAAACTCAATAGAAAAAGGTCGTCCACACCAAATCAACATGACAATATTCTGTTTTCATGCAAATTAGATGATGGGATATCTTTAAGAAACTTAATAGTCATGACACAGCACTCAGTTGTTTTTTTTTCAATGTGAAAGGAAAATTACTAGTCTACTAGTTCTGGCAATATTTTAATTTGATATAAAAAATATGGTAAATAGAGCATTACAGGAATATAAATGATTGATGTTAACTCGCATATAATGTTTTTAAAATAGGAAGTGATAGTATTAGACTTAATGTGTAAAAAAATAGTTTTTGGATGTGCTTAACTTCTAAGATTATTTAGAATTGAGATTGTTTAAAGATTTGATTTTTTTCAAACCGAAAGCTTTGTAATTAGAATTAAATTATATACATGTGAGAATCTTTTTATGCTACATGGTTCTAATAAAATGTAATGTCTTTGAAAACAACACACATGGTTTGGAACAGTGTGGAAATTTTGATAAAAAAAACAATGATTTGAACCTCTCAATGTGTTGCCAATTTAAGGATTTTAAAGCTTATTCTCCTTTTGTAATTAGAAATTATATACATGTGAGAATCAAGCATATAACACCATGGTTCTGAATTTAAATGACATAATGATGAAACCTTCTATTAGTTTCAATCTTAAATTAATCTTGCATAGGGGGCTTAAGAAATGAGTGAGGAAATAAGCTATGTAATGAGTACCGGTATACATGTAAGCTGTGATGCTGTGCACAGTTGTAAAATTTGTTTAATGGATATGTATGTATTGATTATCTATGTTAGAATATATTGTGGCATTTGATGAATATGAATATAAATGATTTTTCTTTTTCTACTTTAGAGGACAGTTTTATGTACAGATAATCTCTTTGCTTTAGAATTTTTTATACATATTTCTAATGATATTGAATAAGAATCAGACATTTATTTTATCATTTGTAGTGGATTTGTACTGTCAATAGAATATATTTTTATGATCTCTTTGTAATTCCTCTTTTTCAGGAAGTGTGAAATAATTATATAATGTGCCTTGCAGGATATTCTACTCTTGTATTTCATTATAGTTTGCTTTATTTACATCATTTCTAAAACATTCCTCCAATTTCTTATCATGACTTTCAGAAGAGGAAAATTTTCTGGAATATAATTTTGTCTTTCTTTCTGTAAAATTAGTAGCCAAGATAGTAAATTTCCTTTGGCATTCCTTCGTAAATTTTTTTCTTCCATCTGGACATTTAAAGTAGAAAAGGGTATTTTATGGCAGGAAGGTTTGATTATTCTGAATTATTTATTAAAGCTATATATGCCTGTTAAAAAGAGATGCCCCCTCTCTTTGTTTGACATTTTGTATATATGCCTTGAGAGTTCTAGTAACTCTGGGTGATGACTTGACCCAACTCCAAGGAATTGTATATTCTCAGTTCTTTTTTGCTTATTGTAGTGGGAGGCATTGATCATTCTATTTATCTAACATTGTACGCGCAATACTTTAATAAGTGCAACAAAACACATTTTTTAAAAGAAATTGTTTAAGCAAAATATTTGACCTATATTCTTTGATCGCTCACCTATGATGAATTTAATTTTAAATGTATGTATAATCCAGGAACATTTGAGTCCCCCCAAAACAAACGTAGAGTCTGTTTTGGATTCAAGCGAATTAGAGGAAGATTTTAGGATCTTTTTCATTGACCTAACAACAAAATACACAAGGGCTATATACAAGAGATGATAGACAACATGTAGGCAGGGGTCTGAGTGGACTGTATATCCTCACCCAAAATGGAGCATGATTCAAGAAACGATGTAAGCATTTGTAGAGATTAGAGTTATCATGAATTTTATTTGATTGAGCTGAAAGACGCTAAATCTATGCCCAGACGAGTTGGGGTTTTGCCCGGAGACGTAAGATCCTTGGGTCTTCTCCCTTCAAACGCTTTATGAAAGGTTTAATGATTTCTCTTTTAGATTTTAGGTTTGGTTATGACATAGAAAGGATCATATAAAGTATTAGCTTTATTCATGATTGAATATAGAGAATCATGTTCAACTATGGAGTGATTTTATAAATATTACTATAAATATCATTATAAATATTAATGTGTACTCTAATGGAATGTCGACATTATTTGGAGTATGCATTAGATGGCATACGGAGCACATTTCAAGAAAATCTATTTATATTTGGTCTCGACTCGTTTTTGTTTGTTTCAGTGGTGGCACTTCATGACGTGTTCTTTTCAGCATGGAAGGAATATAACGCTATTACAAGAAGATAATGTGGGAGTGATTTATTTGTGAAATTGACCTATGAATATACAAAACTTTATAATTATTGCAAATAATGGTCTTTTACTGTACATGAATTATTTTAGAGGCGAATTCCTTTAAGCAATATGTTGAATGTTGAAATTTGAAATGGAATTATGATATAACTATGCTAAAGGGATTAGGTCTTTCACGAAAAGCAGTATATGTGTTGTCTTCAAGATCTCTATCTATTGCAATGAGTAGACGAAATACTAGGTAGTTTTATGTGAAATGTCTCTTTTTCTGTATCTATTTTTCTAACCAGTGAAAAAAATAATAAAGATCGTTTCCATCATTGAAAAAAAAAATCGCTCTTGTTCTGTCGTTTATGATGTTATGAGTGTGTAGTTAAAAGTTTATCGAATCTGAATACTTAAGGAGGTTTGGGAATACATTTATTTATTTCGAGTCAAATTTTATGACTTTTTAGTCGAAATGATGCAACCGATGACCATCCTACACTAAAAAATCTTATATATATATTACATGTATATTAAAATGTATATTAACTAAATTCATTGGCCTCGACGTATGCCTTTAATAATTTTCACAACATAAGTGGATGTAAAAAAATATTATCATCCGAAAGCTTATTACCCCATCAAACATTTTTTTTTTTAAATATTTGAAAAAAATTCAATGAAGTTTTAAAATCGTTCATTGAGATCAAAACATGTACCATAGAACAGCAGGCATATTTTTGTCTCGATGATTTTACCGGATTTCAAGCGATACAGATGTTTAAACCTTTCTTCGGCACAACTATGTTGGGAAAACCCTATCATTGCCAAAAAAGTAACAGAAGAGAAGAATTTTTTTATTTTGAAAACATCTAATTGTAAATGTGCATGTGCACTTCGTAGTCTCGCAGTCCTATCTGGAACTTCTTGCAAAAAATAATTTACAACTAAACTTACCTCTCAAAATTTAACAAGTTCTGAATGCTAGATTTTTATTGGTCGAAAGTTGAAAGTTGCGTCTGACTATTGGAGCTGCATTCAATAACATTTTATTTTTAATGCAAGAGCAAATATAATGACGTCACAGGTGGGAGGTTTCTTTGTTTTAGATCGCACAATGACATAAGACCAAGGTCCAAGAATATAAATATAAAATACAAACCTGAGAAAACAACTAAAAACTTCTTCAGTTTTCTCAGGGTAAATGGAGAATGGAGGCATGTGTGCCAAATAATTTGCTTCTTTCCTGGTTTAATTTAGAAATTGAATATTTCTAAATGATGGCAATATCGTTAATCAGCAGCAACAGCAGCAGGGATTTTGACTTTGATGCATAAACAAACGGGAACCGCGCACCTTTCACCAAACCTATGACCTACCCATCTCCCTTGAAGCGTTCAAACTACTCTGCTACGACTTGTCAGTATTACTCTAAAATGTTGACCTAACGAGCATGGCTGTTTGAAATCCAGGAGGAAATAAGCTGAAATACAATTTTATTTAAATTTAAATCCATTTAGATCTACCGTGTCTGTACGGTTGTAGGCTTTCTTTTCATCCATCACCAAGCGTAGCTTTAATCTCATCTTGCCATAAATTCTTCGCTTTATCACAGTGTTGCAACGCGCGACTGTCTGTCATTATTTCATGTGATTTGTGCATCTATCTCGCCGCGTCGAAACGCGAGCAAACTTTCTGCATGTAATTGTACGTGCTTTTTATAGTTTCTTTGAAACCTGAAGTGCGAAATATCACAGGATTAAAGGGTATTTCAAAAGGATTATGTCATTTTAATACTTTCCTTGCTTCATGCTACGTTCAAAGGAAGATGCGCTCCAATTAAGTCAAGGCGCCACATTGCGAATTTTCGTAAGCATTTTAAGAAATGAGTCGAGCGGGACCGGCTTATCTGTCTAGCATAGACCCTATTTGAAGAATGATACAAAGAAGTGTGCAACAATATTGGAATATGCAGAGCGAAGATTAAATGAAGACATAGGGAAGCAAAGAAGATGCGAGAAGACGATGGTCATGATGGTGGTAGCCTGGTAAGCAGAGAGAAAGATGTTGGAAAGAGAGAGTGTGAGAGAGAGAAAAGGGATAGAATTTTAAAGAGAAAAAAAAGAAAGCACATTATTTCTATTATATATATATACGTATATCCAATCAAAAGATGAACACTTCATGATATTCCAGTGTCCAAATTTTGGACACTTGAATTGTTATTTGTATTTCACCTTTGTTTTATCCAACCGCTTAAAGATATTCCTACAATCCAAAAACATTCCTTTTTACTTCATTGCAAAAAGTATAAGCTTCTAAATAAACCTTTGCGAAAATTTTAGGAAATGAGTAATAGGCCTATTGTTAAATCTTTAATCATCTTTAAACGCAACTGTCAAATTTCAAACTAAAAATTAGATTAGTTAGATTATTGTGTTAACTATACCTGTCTTGCTTTATAAGTCCGTTTATTCATTTCTACTGGGTTTCATGAATATCAATCGAGCGCAAACTTGATCTGTTGTAGAGCTCACTTGTAATGCAGACCTACATAAATCATGTAAATTATAACTCAGAACGGGACTATTTGCTGTGTAAATTATGAACGAAATATATGAATGAATCACTGACCTCGATGTTATATAGATAATTTATTTAACATTATAATCAAGAGTTAACGGAATTATAACCAAATCTCTATAGTTTAATCGCGCTAATCGAACCCCTAAACAAAGCAGCTGAAAATGAAATGTGACTGGATACAATATGAATATTATTATGTTGCATCTCGGGAGATTTATGGAGAATAACGTGCATACAGGTACTTTAAACATGTTTAAACATGATGTGTTGCAGAGTGACGTCATCGGCGGTACCTTGAGTGATCTCGTCCTCGCGCAGGTACTTATATGCGCGCCATTTTTCTCCAAAAATCTAATCTCAAAAATTTAATCAGGCTGAAACATTCCTTGTTCGCCATGAATTGCAAAAAATCCTTGAATCTTTCCACAAAGCAGACTGCTGCGAGGGATCAAACACACTGATCTATGAGGGAATCGGCTTCATCATCACTGTGAGAATTGTGTTTTACCTGCATGAACCACTCATCGTAACAGTGGCGTAGAAACTGAGGGGGGCGGCATGGGGCCACGTGCCCCCAATCCCCCAATCAAATGACGACTGGAAAAAACAACAACAACAACAGAGAGATAGAAAAAAAGGGGAAGGTAGCCTAAATAATACGCTGTGACCCCCTCCCACACCCCCTCATCAATGGCTTTATTTATTTATTTATTTGTTTGTTTATTTATTTCTTCCATTGAGTAAGAACAAAATTAGAGAAAACTATGATAGGGCATATAAACTAAGCGCCACGATACTGGCTTTTGACACGAGATGACGATATAACAATGATAACACAATAACAAAATAACATACTGCAACTCGGAGATTTCCAAAAGTGTATCTGGGAAATGACCCTTCAATAATCACCACTCAATCCATATATCAAAATCTATTAGCTTTCATTTTTCATAATAGGGTATTATTTGAATGCATTTCCATTTGGTAATAGTATTCTTACCGAGTAAATGGCAATGCTGATTTAAAAGGACTTTGTGAAATAGTGGAACATACATACACCTAAAAAACGAATTGTTTATTTTGGGAAAACAACAAAACAGGTTGACTTCAAAAAATTGCGCGTGTATCCTCATTCGTGATAATGGCAACGACAATTAATCTCATTCAAAAGAGAAAGTAATAACTTTGTACTGTTTATCGTTTAGTATCGTGGGGCTTACTTGAATTCACATCATTAGATTAGTTATCTTATTATCAAGTTTTGAAGGATATACCCAATAAAGCAGAACTTCCAATCTCCAAGCTAGAATTCCACCATGGGTTGATTTTCACTTCAAACTTTAATTCGATATTTTCTCCAGATAATAATCATATAAGCGCTGATTCTCAAATTCTGAAAAGATTCATTGTGAACAAGATCATCGTGGTTTCTCATCGTTTAAAGAGGACTTGATTTTGTTACTTTCTAATCAAGCAAGCATTGTCTTCAGTTTCTTGGCTTAAAAGAAGAGAGGATCCCCGCTCAATCAGCGCATGAGCCAAAAATATCTTGGATGGAATCTCGATGCTGGGCTGATCTGATCCTGTTTATCCATCACGTTCGCTCCATAAGTCTCCTGTCAATATACCCAGAAATCCCTCCTAGAAAACTGCTTTCCACAGATTTCAAGTCTTCCTCTTGGAATTTGTCATTTTTCTGAGCAGCTAAAAATTGAACGGGAAAAGAAAAATTATAGGTGTTTGTGAAGCTACCCACTCCCCTCCATGTGAATAAAGCTTGTTGGTATATATACTGGGCGTTAAAAAAAAGGAAACCTTACTTTGAAAAATTCCTGTAAATGAACAATATGTTTACTGACAATGAAATTCATACCATATGAAAGAGTAGTTAATAATCTTTCCAATGGTAACTTGTTTAGGTTTCCAGGTTCGGCATCACTCAACACCATTATCTTCAAAATTTTGTGCAAAAATGTAGTTGGTTCATTTTCTTGTAAAACACAATAAGCATGATGTTAAGGAGCTGCTTTTTGTGAAATGGGCTGGGTGCTCCAATTTTCATTGTGGATAATTGTCTTTTTCAAATATGTGTTAATGAGATGTTATTCACCCATGAATCAGGATTTTTTTCTTTATAAAACCCTTTTCAAAGTTTAAAAAAATCATTTTGCAAAGAAGACAGTCTCGGTGAATTTTAACAAGGTTGCATGCCCAAAAACCAGTGCGAACCAAAAGGAATGAAATATCACAAAGAATTGCAAATCAAAGACAAAAAGCATAAAGAAGCAAAATCAAAAACTCATACTTGCAGCACTCAACAACATGACTTGTTCTCTGTGCTCTCTGAAGATCTCACTTCTTCTTGGTAAACGTTTATGACTAACAACTCGTTCCATGCTTTGTATAGCTCATAGGACTCTTGGTTAAGGCGTAAAATTAATCATTATGAGATTTGCTTACTAATGGATAGCCATGAAGAGCAAGCAAGCTAGTTGACAAAGCCATTCAACCCAAACCATGCCTATTGTGTTTTACAAGAAAGTGAACCAACTGGAATTTTCCACACAATTTTGAAGACAATGGTGTTCATTGATGCGTGACCCTGGAAACCTAAACAAGTTAAGATTGGAAAGCAAATTAATTACTCTTTCATATGATATGAAATTAAAAGCCGGTAAATATATAATCCACTTGTAGGAAATTTTCAAAATTGGGCTTCCTGTGTTTTTGAAACACCCTGTAGATAGTATAGTATTGGACAGATAGTATACGTAGATGTATTTAGACGAAGATAGTAAATAAACTATATACTCAAAATTAATGTCTTCCGATGTTAAGATAGCTATAAAAAATATACATTAATTCATCATATACGTAATGTGATTAATATGGAAGAACAAGTATACACGCTTGACAGAAATCTTAGAATTTCGTTGTTGATACAATTTGAAATATTCCTTTTTCAAAGAAACAAGATGGTGATTTCCACCCTTGAGTGTTTGGACATATATTCAGAACAAATTGCAAGAAACATAACGATAATGTATGGTTACCAAGGTATATTCGAAATAAGATTATTCTTTTTTTCTAAAATCACATTATTGCCAACGATATTTCTGAAAGAAAAAAAAAACAATTGCGTTAATACATTCGAGACAATTTGGTTCACGAAAACGATATTAATCGAATCGCGTTTGTCATAAAAAGATCTCATTTGAACTAGTCACAACTTCAGCCTTGAAGAGTAATGGGAATTTAATTTCAAGTATTTGAGTCACATTTTTTTTGGCTCTAAATTGGATAAATAAAACTTCGAATGCATTGAATTAAACCTTTCGTTAATCAGTAGTTTTGTTTCATTGCCAACACTTTTATAGAATAATGTTCGGGTATTCGCAGATGGAAAATAACCCTCGACGTATAGGAGTGAAATTTAACAAGTATTTGAAGCAAAGAAACTATCAAACATACTGACAGAATAATTTTTTAAGGCGTGTTAAAAGGAAAAAAAAATCTGCTTAATTCCATTTTACTGTGTTGCCAGACGCGATTATAGGGTCAAATTGCGGATAGCTGACCTAGACAAGATCGTGAACTGGCTCAAAAGTGTATCCCAACAAAGTTCCATGACTCACTCTAAGAAAGGATGAAAATAACTAGACCCTGGTGAAGCTTTGCATTGTAATATTCCAAGCACGTCTGCTCCAGATTGATAATGAAGTCGAGTTAGGTGTAAGGCAGCAGGTAGAACAAAATGTTCATCCCATTTTAGATCTGAGGCAATAAATTATATATTTAAAAAAAATAAATAAGATAGGATGTGTTGCTGTTCAAATAGTGACAATAAGTGGAGTGATTTTCTTGTTCACTTGTTAATATATATACATATATATATATAATGATATTGCATCAATTTTAACACGTTGACAATTAGTAGGCAACTTTATAGCCCAATTTAATTAATAAATAATGATAGAAAAAGATTCTGGCCATACTGCGGAAAAACATTGTAGCAGCGACAATCTTTCCAAAATACTTTTTCTAATTCATTAATTGAAATTCAGATAGAAAAATTAAGGGGAGTTTTGTAGGAAATCTTAAGTTTAATCGATTGGCGAATGGTAGAACTTAATATCCTCAATTAAATTTTAGCATAATTTTCGCATGTCGTTTGCCTTATTTTTTTTCAAGTATTTAGGAAAGCTTTCAATTAAGAAATCTTGACCTTAATTCTTAGATTATTGGTAAATGACGGAAAATCTCATCCACTATTAGATTTTAGCACAATATTTGCATGTCACCGGCCTCATTTCTTTTCGATGGAGACGTAACGATAGCTCACATCGCTTGATGATATAGAGTTATTATCACCTTCCAGACGGCTGTGAATTAGCGGCAGACAGCTGAATTGTGTCCGTGATATTCTCGACTCTACGACACATGTATCTTTCCGTCTTCTTTTTGGCCAGGTATAGAAGAGGAATCCGCCATTTCTTACACCTCGGCGGATAAAAGGGCAAACTTTAACCCTCCGGGGAAACTAGGGCGTCTTCCGGGCCAATTAAGGGTTTTCCTTTATCCCGTCTGTAGTTCTAGACCAAGAGCAGCGAGCACCGTCTTCATGAGAGGACGAAAATCAAAGAAATCTATGAATTATTACCTTGGGCATACCTGATGATGTCAAAGTGTTTGGAAACTTAAAATGCTTAAAGAAAGTGCTTTGTAGTGATTGCAAACCAATATTTTCCCTGCGTAATCAAAGAGTATTTCAGATATTTTCAATGAAATTACTATTTGATTCTGAAAAAAATGATACGGCTTAATGCCTTGATTTGCTACTATGTGATTAGTTGCCTGTTGACTGTAATATCTCTTTGCGTTATAAAATATGAATTCTATTTTGTCTTTAACAATAGCGTTGAGAATGAAGAGCAATAAAACAGAGGGGGCAAAATCTAGAGACGGACGTAAGTTAGTATACTGGTCGGCTCCTGGGTCGCCAACGACCAAGGATTTGATCGCCTTTTGGATGGTGATGTTAAAGTTCGGCTTCAGGCCAGATATAAAATAATTACATGATTTATGCACACTTTCTTTTGTTTCTTTTCATTTTTATTTCTTTCCCTTTTCACATAATTACATACAAATTATATCTTACATTGAAACAAATGATGTCATACATTGAATGCAAAGTATACAAGTAAATCATGTAAATGGACTTAAAAGTTTTAAAGTTAAGACGTGCTTCATCAAAAAAAAAAAAAAGCAGGGATAGGCACCTAGTCACATACAAATTATATCATACATCAAACAAAGTGTAAACATGTACATGTAAATCATTTAAATGGACCTAAAAGTCTTAAGATGAGCTTCGTCCAAATAAGAAGAAAAACAAAGACAGGGGGAAAGGCACCTAATCCCACGAACTTACATACTTGATCTTGTGAAAAAGGAAAGATTTTATCCACATCCCCCCTCCTCCCCCAACCCCCTCCCCCACCCTTCACACAACACACACACACGCACAAAACACACACACACACACGCACACGCACGTTTACATGGCTTTACTTCCGAGGACAACTATTGTTCCTCTATTGTTACTCGTCCTCGGACAGTCGACGGAATAAGGCATAAATTCATTGTTCGACGTTCGAGGACTATTGTCCGGCTTCCGAGGACCATTGTTCTCATGATTTTTTTTTTGTTCTCTGTCCGAAAATGTCCTCGGACATAATGCTAAACAAACGCACACACCCTCACATGAACATCCTCACACGCACAGATCAACGCACACAACTAAACGTTGCGAATGGGGAGGATGGGAACCACGGAAATGGGGAAATCCCGGACAAGGCGATTTTAGCTAACATTAGATTGGGGACGTTATGATTTCAGAAAATATTAAATTTTGAGTTGGGGCGAATTGGGTGTTACACTTCCTCTAGCAATATGGTTATTTTGGAAGAATAGCATCATTGCTTGTCATCTGACAATTCCTCGTAAAAGAAAACAGGATTTAGTCCGTGATATTCATCAAAGCCGATGGAATTTTCCCATATGGTATGGATTATAATGAGGGTTTTTGGTGGTTAAGCAGCTGATTTGAAAGGATTGTTAGAGCTTTATAGACGCCACGCCCATATGATAAGACGGACATAACAACGACCGATTAAGAGCTTTAATGGGATATTGAGTCTGATAAAAACACAAGGAGAGTTCTCATACAATGAAGGTGACTAATTTAAGTTCCAACAAAAACTTGTGTCACCTTGGTTTAGTCATGAAATCTGTAAATGCCTTTTCCCGACCTTTTTATGAAATCAAAACAACATAATATCATTCATCTACAAAACAGCGTATATAGACAGGAAAAAGACATTCACATGTATGATTGAACTATGCTATTTTAATGCTTCACAATTAGTGATATACATTTACATGTTTATTATGTGTTCTCAAAATATCCCTAAGCGAGACTGCTATAACCCCAGGGGCGTCAGTCCATCTCCCGGGTTAAGGGCTGGGACAAACTCATTAATCGGAATAAAACTCTCTTTGAAATACACATTTAATTCCAAAATTATTGGGTCAAATTGGGTCAACTCAAACAATACTATCAATGTTGTTTTGAAACTATTACTCGGGCCCTATCGTAACAGCATATAAAGTGTTCATAGTAGTGAATGAATATGAATGTTAACATTTTACTAATCCTGGGTTAACAGAACTGTAAGTGAAAGTCTTTGTTAAATTACACAAGCTCTGCGCCGAGGTTCGAACTTAGTAGTTTCTGAGTGAAGTTGAAGACTGTGAACCACTATAATCATTGTGGCCACAGTGTTTTAATTAATCAAGTTTTCAAGAACTTTCCAGCTTAAAAATGTATTGACATTCAATTTTGAATCTATTTCCTCGAGTCCCCTAACAGATGCATGGAATGCATTGTCCTTGTTTAATACGAGGAACATATCTAGGATTCGTAAATTTATTGATCAAACTACTTGTCATCATGCTGTAAGGTCACTTATTCTTTCCAGACTAGACTATTGTAATGGGCTTCTTTCTTCTATACCAAAGTCTCATGTAAACCGTCTACAGCGTCTGCAGAATTGGGCTGCATGTCTTGTTTTTGAGGTTGGCAGAAGTCATTCTTCCCAACCTTTACTTCGTTCCCTTCACTGGCTGCCCATTCAAAAACGTATCATCTTCAAATTAGTTCTTTATGTTTATAAATCTATCAATAACCAGGCTCCAGGGTACATATCTGAATGCTTAACTGTATATACACCTAGTAGAAATCTCAGATCCTCAAATCACAACCTTCAGCTCAGCTACCCAATGACCCGAAATTTGTCAGGTGATAGTACTTTCACAGTTACTGCATCTAGGCTATGGAATAATCTCCCCTTGACCATTAGACAGTCAGCATCCATAAAGACCTTTAAAAAAGCTGTGAAATCACATTTATTTTAAATCCGCTATCAAACTTTGTAACAGGTACATTCATTACATTTTGTCTCCATAAAACCACCTGGTAGTTCCCACATGGACGATTGAAGAGTTTTCTGATTTGTGTTTATATAAAAATTATAATGTGTTTTATAATTTAAATATTTTGTAAACGCTCCGAGCCTTATGGGAAGGACGTACTAAATGCTTATTGTATTGTATTGTATTGTATGGTTTACATCATAGAATCATTATATATTTCTAAAGAACAAAAGAACAGCATTCTAAGAATATAATTTGCAATTTCACATTTTCAAACAAACGTAAGAGGGAAATTATACATTATAACCTTGATCATACCGTAGTATGATTGCAGGACCCTCAGGAAGAACAGTATACAATACTGATGAGGCTATCCAGGGTAAACAAGACATATTATCATTATTATAATTATTATCAGGAGAGTCGTTCATCAAAATCTGTCGTCACCCATTGTATTGTTAAAGTCTATCGCGACAGATTAGAGATCCATTTTTCGGTTTTCGGTATCCAGCATATTCGAGATATCCTGTATAATTATAAAGCTGCTTTAATTTCTTCTGACTTGCTAAAATATATCTCTCAATTTTAAGTCATACCTTATCTTTAGTTTGATTCGTCAAGCAAGTGCGATTTAAACATAAAATGTGTCCAAAATCTGAGAGAAAAATCAGAGAAAAAAAATCCGACCCCAAAGGGATTATGCCTTAATGAGGTAAATCCCGAATGAACAATGTTACTAGGCTAATTCAATTAAGAGTTGTTAAGATCATTGGATGTGTTTTTTGTTTTATCTCTCAGCATCTCTTTGTACTTATTATGTTTCGGAAGAAAAATAAGCGAGGAAGCGCCTAATTGAGCGCTATTTTCTCTCTATTAAAGAAACATGAATGTTCATGAGCCAATGTGAGTATGTATTGACGGAATCAGGGGAGCATTTCATCAAGTGTTTTGCCAGTGATTTTTACCGACAACTGTTATAAGCTACTAATATCTTTGCATCCGATTGGCTGAGAGCAAAGTTGTCAGTAAAAATCACTGACAAAACACTTGATGAAACGCTCCCCAGGTTGCACATCGTTTCAGTTTTGTTTGAACGAGACGATGTAAAGTTTAGTTTGGTCTTATTTCTTTTAATCATTCACTTCATTTGAAAAAGATCAACTTCATCTCAGTGATGAAATATTTTTTCTGTGGAGGAAGAATTGACACATTAGATTCGCAGAAATTTTTTTTTCAAGACACATACTGAATTTGTAGATAATTCAAAAGATGCTTTCAACCAGATTAACATATTTAACTTGTGAAAAATGTAAAAATTCAAACCAAAATGTCATGCACTTTGGCAACCTTGAGCAATTTTTTTCTAATTAGCATAATTATCTAATTAGCATACATGCAATATATAATATGTTGCTAATCTTAACCCAGAAAGCCTGAAAACATTAAATAGTACAATTTTTCTAGGGCTTTTTATGACGAGGAATTAATTTATGACACCATTGTTTTATTGTTAAGTAATGCAATTGTCGTAAATAGCATAATTAGCATAATGAGCTAATTAGCATATGTGCTATATATGTACTTCTTTGTCATTATTTATCCAAAGAGCCTGAATATCAATAATACAAATTTGCTCGGGGTTTTCTATGATAAGGAATTCATTTACGACACCAGTTTTTATTTTTAAGCTATGCGATTGCCGAAAATAGCATAATTAGCATAATTTATGTGCAATATATGGACTTCTTTGTCATTGTTTATCCAAAAAGCCTGTATATAAATAATACAAATTTGCTCGGGTTTTCTATGACAAGGAATTTCATTTACGACACCAGTTTTTTTAAAGTTATGCAATTGTCGAAAATAACATAATTAGCATAATGAGCTAATTATGTTGTTTATCTAGAAGCCTAAAAACATATATAATACAAATTTTCTAGGTTTTTTCTATGACGAGGAATTCATTTACGACACCAGTTTTTATTTTTAAGTAATGCAGTTGTCGTAAATAGCATAATTAGCACAATGAGCTAATTAGCATATGTCCACTATATGCACTTATTTGTCATTGTTTATCCAGAAAGCCTAGAAACATAAATTATACAACTTTTCTAGGGTTTTCTATGACGAGGAATTTATTTATGACACCAGTTTTTATTTTGAAGTAATGCAATTATCGTACATAGCATAATTAGCATATGTGCAATATGTAGACTTATTTGTCATTGTTTATCTAGAAAGCCTGAAAATGGTGCAATGCAACATTTCAAAACACTATTTAAAGACAACAAATTAGTTTATGAGAAGATGTTCCATGTAGATGTAGTATAATTAGCCTAATTAACATACAGGTTGTAATTAATGAATTTGCATATTTGCATTTATTGATATAGTTAATCCAGAAAATTCTGGGATGACAGATTTAATGAGTATACACTTTTATAATGACCAATATTTATCTCAGAGGTCAACCATGTTCAATGTGGCAAGGACTGTGACTTTGTAATTCATTACCTATGCATCTGAGTAGAAGCACTATACATTAGACTGCCATGTACTAATATGTCCAGACATTACATGTAGACAACAAATTCTCTTAATTCTGTCCCAAACACCTATAAACTCAAGGAAGAAAAAGAAGAAAAGAACAACATTCTAAATATACTTTACCATCATTACCATCTTTCAGTCGACCCAAACCATTTCTTTATATATTTAATATCTTACTGGTCTCTGTCACGTCTGTTTATTCTGCTCTTATCACTGGTACAATGGGAAGTTACAAATGAATACCTACGTATTCTGTCCTGTCGGAGAGAAATTCAAAATGCCATTAGGCAAATGCCTGATTAATATGCTAATTATGCTAATAAGGTTAATCATTTTTCGTGTCAACATGGTTGACCTCTGAGATAAATATTGGTCATTATAAAAATGTATACACATTAAATCTGTCATCCCAGAATTTTCTGGATTAACTATATCAATAAATACAAATATGCGAATTTACTTATTATGTTAATTAAGCTAATTATACTACATCTGCATGGAATATCTTCTCATTAACTAATTTGTTGTCTTTAAAAAACGTATTGCTCCTAGTAGCGCATTTAATACCATAGATCAGTCTTGTTTATTGGAAATGTTGAAAGTCACATTTGACAGATAGACATCAAAAGATCAAGATTGATGATGCTGTCTCTGATTCTTTTCTAGTCCCCTTTGGGGTCCCGCAAGGGTCTCGGTTGGGCCCTCTGTTATTTACTCTGTACAGAGGTAATCTCATTACAAAGGTCCACAATAAGTTTCCTGGAATATCATGCCACTGATACGCCGATGACACACAGATTTACTTGTCATTTAGGCCCTATGTAATTGCAAAGCGTCTCACTCATAGAAGTATGTGTCAGTTATATACGTGAATAGATGCTGCAAAACAAACTCATGCTAAATGACAGTAAAACTGAATTGTTGCTCATTGGCATTTCAATATGGAAGCACACATTGTCAATGTATGTAAATCACCATACTACATGTTATATAATCTCAGACAAATTTAAAAAAACTTTGATCAGGATAGTATGAAAACAATTGCTCATGCATGCATCACTAACGAGTTAGATTATTGTAATGGGTTATTGTATGGACTCCCTGACTATCTGCGACAAAGAATATCTTTTAAATCTCTGTTGATTGTCTATAAAGCTGTAATTGGACAAGCCCCTAAATATATTGTAGATCTGTTACAACTTAAAGCTCGCAAACATACCCACAACCTGCGCAGTTTCTCAAGATACTTAACTACTGCGAACCCCATCATATAAAACAAAAATAACCTTAGGAGATCGAGCATTTGTCTGCACAGCCCCCAAATTGTGGAACAACTTACCGTTAGAAAACAAGAAATCACCAACTGTAAATACTTATATTCCTTGAATGCTGTGAGCACCGAATTCGGTACCCTAGCTAGAGCCGGGGTAATAATACTTCGGCGCTTAGAAACATTTGTATTAAGCGCAATATAAATGTTATGTATTTTTATTATTATTATTACTTTTAAATAAAAATTAAAAACATATCTTTTCATTTAAGTACTCATCATAGTTATAAGCACATCAGGAGCTCTTACAGCACAGTAGAATCAGTAGAATATATATACATAGTTTCTGAGCTTTATAAATTATTATTATCATTATATTATTATTATTATTATTATTATTATTGCACATATGCTACTTATGCTAATTACGTCAATTTCATTACTTAAAAATTAAAAAAAAACTGGTGTCATATTAAATGAATTCCTCGTCATAGAAAACCCTAGAAATGTTGTATTATTTATGTTTCGGCTTTCTGGATAAACAATGACAAAAAAATTCCATATATTGCACATATGCTAATTAGCTCATTATTAGCTCATCACGCTTATTATTCTAATTACGTCAATCGCATTACTTGAAATGTATGTTAATTAGGCTAATTATACTACATCTACATGGAACATCTTCTCATAAACTAATTTGTTGTCTTTAAATAGTGTTTTGAAATGTTGCATTGCACCATTTTCAGGTTTTCTAGATAAACAATGACAAATAAGTCTACATATTGCACATATGCTAATTATGCTATGTGCGATAATTGCATTACTTCAAAATAAAAACTGGTGTCATAAATGAATTCCTCGTCATAGAAAACCCTAGAAAAGTTGTATAATTTATGTTTTCAGGCTTTCTGGATAAACAATGACAAATAAGTGCATATAGTGCATATATGCTAATTAGCTCATTGTGCTAATTATGCTATTTACGACAACTGCATTACTTAAAAATAAAAACTGGTGTCGTAAATGAATTCCTCATCATGGAAAACCTTACAAAAGTTGTATCATTTATGTTTTCAGGCTTTCTGGATAAACAATGACAAAGAATTCCATATATTGCGCATATGCTAATTAGCTTATTATGCTAATTATGCTGTTTACGAAAATTGCATTACTTAAAAATAAAAATTGGAGTCATAAATGAATTCTTCGTCACAGAAAACCCTAGAAAAGTTGTATTATTTATGTTTTCAGGCTTTCTGGATTAAGATTAGCAACATATTTCATATTGCACATATGCTAAAAAAAAAAAAAAAATTGTTCAAGGTTGCCAAGGTGGCAAACAAGCTGAATTTACTTCAATACCCATCTAGAACACAAATGAACAAAAACACTTGTACTTAACAACTTTTCCCGGTCATGTACATGGTATATGGTACCGTCTGGACTAATGTTGATTATAACAGATAATCCCTAAAAAGAACAGTGAGTAAACTATTTATTCGGGGCGAACCACCGAACGCAATTTATCAATGCACATAACATATTTCGATTCATCACTTTCACAAAATGACAAAGGTCTATGGAGGAAATATTAGTAAAAAAGATTTTTGCAGAGTTTTCAACGAATAAACACACATGCAAAAGTCCACCCCGCAACACCCACATCACACACCGCACACATATACCGTATACGCGTATACTCGATGTATTGTAAATGACCAACAAAAGTTGATATGTCATTTTAGAAAACTGTTGCGTTATTTATGTAAAGAGTTGTTTCATTCATTTACGTTCAATCATCATGAGTTGGGGACAGAAGGCTCTGTTGATATCTGGTAGGAAGAAATTCCAATAATGCTTTGGTTTAGGTTATTCGTCGGCTTGATAGCAAAGGGCTTTGTATCCCTTGGTAAAATATCGGATTATATAATCATATTCCTTACTAAATGTACGATTTTTGTTTAAATTCAAAGCATTAAGTTTACAGTGAGATAAACAAAAAAAAATACCAACAAAATGAAACAAAACAAAACAAAACAAAACTGTGAGAATTTTGTTTTATTCTTTTTTTTAAACCTATATTTTCAAAAGCAGCATGTCAAGCTATTTCATGTGTTGGGTGGAACATGTTAAGATACCAGTGTCTATATTTAGGAGATATTTCTCCAAATGCCGGAATAAAGGCTTAGCTCAAATGAGGCTTTCGCATTAACTACGTGTCCTGTGAAGCCTTGGTCGGTCATTAATGATTGGTCAAGCACAGGGATCATCGAGGTCTAGCGGACACCGAGAGGGAATAAACTGTTTCCTGGATCAACACATGCAATCAGAATCGTGTCATCTGACACTCTCCAGATGTTCAAACCAAATTGGTCCAAGGCATCATTGGTCCTATACTTTTAAATAAATTGGTCTTTGTCCGTAATATGTGTTGCTAAATGTTAAGTGGCTACGGATAGGGTTAGGTTTAGAGGTTACACTTACTGTTGCTTGTGTTGCATCGGATTTTTGGCTTACGATTCGGTTCTGGATATTGATGCCATGATTGCCATCTGCGTTTGGGCATCTACTTCTTTTCATTTATTATTTTTTATGTGAATTTGACAGAGAAGAGAACATTAAGACCTGACGTGGAAAAACACTGCAAGAGTGCGTCCCCCCAAAAAAGTTTACAGTTCGAAAATATCTTCCCAAATAAATATTTCAGAATATTTTCAATAAATTTGAATTCTTCTAGATAGCTTAGGGTCTATCCTATGCAATAACACCTAAAAATCTGCCTAGTTATTACGCTTGAGTGATCAAAAACTACTTTTGTGAAAGGGTGCAAAATTCAGACTTGACAGGAATTGGTATTTTGTTCTGGCTGATACCAACAAAGTTGAGAACCGTTTGAAATTGACAGTTGCAAAAAGTCTCCCCAATTAAATATTTCAAAATATTTTCAGGAAATTGTCAAACCTGTGGATAGCTTAGGGTCTCTTCTATTAAATGACACCAAAATATCTCAATGTTTTACGCTTGAGTGAGCAAAAGCCACTTTTGTGAAATGGAGCAAAATCCATACTTGACAAATTTTTGTTTATGTTCTGGCTGGTATCAGCAAAGTTGAAAGTCATGAAAAGGCTTAGATATTTTATTTTCTGATCATTAAAAGACATTTTTTTAAATAGACTTTGTTCACTGTATGTCCTGATATATCCCATCAAACTTTATGGCTGAGTGAGCAAGCCAGGTGAAATTAAAAGACTCACCAAAAGTAACATTTTGAAACAATCAACAAAGTAGTTAATTGCTCACTCAAGCATAAGATATTGATGGGATGTGTAAGGATACAGAGAACAAATCCTCTTATTTTATGAATAACACGATAAAAACTACTTTCGAAAAATAAACTCAAGGGCAATTTCAAAGGCCTATAGTACTGCCCATAGAAATCATGTTCTGCTTTAATCAGAACGTGATTATTACAATGGCGTATTACGTAATACGTAATACGCCATTGTAATTTTCGCACATTTCTAAAGGTGATAGACAGGGCTATTGAAATTGTCTTGAGTTTATTTTTCGAAAGTAGTTTTTATCTTGTTGAATTGTCTGTTATTTATCAGAATACGGAAATATCTAAGCCTTTTCATGACTCTAAGCTTGGCTGATACCAGCCAGAGCCAATATCGATTATTGTCAAGTCTGGATTGTGCACCCTTTCACAAATTTGGCTTTTGCTCACTCAAGCCTAAAATATTGGTAGATAATTTGGTGTCATAATGATAGAAGAGACCCTAAGCTATCCACAGGTATAGAAATTTCCTTAAACTATTTTGAAAAATTTATTTGGGGGGACTTTTTCCAACTGTTAATTTTTATTTCTGGGAGGCACTGTAGAATGGCACAGAACAGAGATGTATGGGAAAATGTTGTAATCAACTTCCGAACCCGGAGAAGATACCGCGATAGATATAGTCAATTGATAATGGGTATGTAAAAATATATTCATAGTCATAAGCCCCTCGAGAGGAATATTTATCTAATTTTCTTTTTCAGTAAAACGCTTTAATCATGACGGAGAATCCATCTTCCATTCATATATAACATGTATAGTATGGATGTATATTAAGCTACTCCAAGCATTTACTGGAATCACATGACTTATTTGAATTGCAAAATGATAACCGTAATTCAATTTGGTAAAGATTACAGACATGAGCTAAACCGCATGTGGTCATCAATATCTAATATCTGAAATATGACTTTGGAATTGACCGCCGCATATCTCCACCCAGCCCCCTAGCTGTGACTAGACCACACCTTGTAATTACCTGTCCCACATACCTGCGATCCTCACCTGATCACACCGACACCGAGTCTATTTTTGGCCCTTTTTTATAAATTTTCATCAGGTTAGACAGATTGGGCTTGCCATAATACTGTAATTGTCGTGTCCGGGATGGTTAGTTTCTCCTTGGTTTCTCCCTGGCTTGCCTGACATAAGGCTCTGTTATGGCGCCCAAGGCTTAGGGCTGACCAGAACCCCTGAGCGAGTGAAATGTTTGTAGAAGGAGCTGTATTTAGTGTCGGAGTTGACCCCAAGCCCCGTGACCGGGAGGTGGAGTGCTATATTTAGTGTTATAGTTCGGTTTCAATTTGAATTGGACGAAATACGAAAATTACCTGGAGCCAAGTACGATTAAAGTACAGGCAATGGAAGATTTGAATAAGCATGAATGTTTTACTTTCAATTGTATTTCTCGTTTGACCAACATTCCCTAGATTTATAATTATTTCATAAGAATTATATCATTTTAAGCAGTCTTTTTAAAACTCATCATGGAGTGCTTTTGTCTGTGTTAGAGTGGATGACTCACATCATGTGCCTCATATTATCATCTGAAACATATCATGGTATTAAAGTCATTAGAGTGATATTTCCCTTGATATTATGCTGCGTAATAATCCGTTTTCAAACTATTTCTTTGAAAGACTCATCCGTTTCAGGCAGAGGTGTCGCACAAATAAAATACTCCGTGCATTCTTGGAAATCTCGACAGCGAAATGCCAGGAAGATATGAAAGTAGGAAAGGCTTATATCAGTGCGTATCATCTTATGTCACTGAGTCCTGAGTTTGATGAGTGCTACGATAGTTGAAAAATAAGGAATAGGAAAAACATATCAGCACGTGGTAATGTATCGACATTTTTCATGTTGAGAATTCAGAAAAACCCAATGTTTTCAACAAACGTATCTTAATTGTTCATTATTTTTCAAATTTCTTTCTAATTTAGATATGCTTTTTCTGGCTTCTGCCAGGTCATAATGTATGAGAATAAATGAATAAAAAAACACCGTTTTTCTGTTGAATATGCTAAACCAATGCTTACTTACAGAATGAAAAATAAAAATATGAAATAACACTAGCTGAAGCCCTAGCAGAGGATGTGTAAAACGAGTGGTTTACATTTACTTGGTTATTTTTAACACTATTATGTGTACTTAACCCCTAGACTACGGGAACCGGGTGTCTCCTGTATTAAGCCCATGAGAGTTAAAGAATTCAGTAGTCAACGGGTTAAAGTGTACTTAACTTATAAGTACATGTACTACTTATAAGTGTACTTTTAAAATTGTATTTCTGACAAATTGTATTTAAGAATACACCTCTGAAACGGGTTGTATTCCTGTTTAAATGTTACCTTTAACAGAGGGAGTGATTCACATGCATATTTGCTGGGTGTTGCATATCGCTTAGAAACACTCATGGGATAACATGCCCACGCGGTTTGTTCAGAACGGTAGGGGTTTGGCCGACAAAAATTGATTGCTTCCTTCTCCTGTTCCTCCACCACCTAACTAGATAACGGGCCAAGGTGTACCCAAGTTCGATTTAATCAGCTATCCTTCTCACGAGAAGACGAACAGAGTATGGATACAGGTCTATGTAGCGACTCGACAGAGAAACTGAAAAGGTTACACACAGAGTAGCGTCCGAGGTGAAAACTAATTTGAGAGCTTCCTCATTCTTTTTATTCATATGTGGAAGACTTTCATAATAGCAATGTCGGACGAAAATTAATGGATTTATCTTGAAATACCCTCTTGCAGTAGCTAGAGAGTTTGAAAATTTTGACCATTTTTTGTTTTATCCCACGTGTGTGGGCGTTTTGGGTGTGTGTGTGTGTGTGTGTGTGTGTGTGTGAGTGTTTAGACCCATGTACCCATTTATGTGCGTACCGCTTCTCAGTGTTTGCAGTTTTCAGCGAGGTTAAGTCAATTTGTTATTTTTACCAATTCCGAAACTTCACACTACGCAACTTTTCTCATCTTCCACATTATCAAATCTTTCCAATGATTTCTGGATAATTTCTTTCACAATACAATCGAACGACCATAACTTCATGTTATCTTTGAAGGCAGTGGTCGCCCATTTGCAGGCTCAAGAAGATTTTTTATCAAAATGTTTTCAAAGCTATGAAAATTCAAAGAAACTGCCATTCAAAACACCATAGATTTGAATACAAAATATATACATCCTTTATTTAGACACCAAAAATGGAATACAATAAGCCTAAGTTTATTAGGCATTTTCAAAACTTGTTTGGTAGAGAGAGTATATGCATACAGTTGACGAACAGTATGACACAACGTGCTAGTTTACAAATCAAAGTTTAATCATTACTTTGTTGCGATTATCGTCTAGTACATTTTCTCAACATCTACCTTCATCAGGTTATTAGAACTTTCTATTATAGGAAATTCATTAAATCATATATCAATAAACATATATAGTATTAAAAAGGCGAAACAGAATGGAGATGTCAATTAATAAATAGTTATGTATAAATGTATTTAACACAGGCAACTAATACTGCTTGCAATTTTTTTTTAAAATATTCCGATGAATTCGTATAATCGAGACAAATCTTTTGCATTGCCCACACAGAAAACAGAAAATTTTTGCTTTATTAATAAAAAGAAAATATCGAATGAGTTATCGATGCTAAACGAGAATATATTTCAAAATAAATTGTAAGAAACGATAATATAACTGACGAATACTACTAGGAATTCACGTTGCAATGGGTTATCTCCTAACCTGTATATCCATCTACTTTAGCTTAAGCTTTTCATCAGCATCATCTTAATACAAAAAGCACAAGTTAATTATAAAATAAATCATCCAAACCATTTTAGGAAATATTTTTCAAAACACGGAGACCAAACTCTACAAGGTGAAAAAAAATTAAAATAAAATACTACTTTACAAAATGAAAATAATAGTTCACAAAAATAACTCTTTCAAAAATTATTATCATTTAGAAAGTAACAAAAGTAAATCATTGATTGCACAATATTTTAGTGTAAATATTTGGGAAACATCATAAAAATTGGTCAATAATATGGCAAGGTAAGTTGTCCATGCTTAAAGCTAACTATAGGCCTATTATTGTATATCGTTAAAGCTTCCTCAGCTGCTGTGCTTGTGTTTCAGATGCTTAGAATTATCGTTAGTTTATATGCATTGTTGTTGAACCAGTTGGCCTATAAGATTGTAAAAAGGAAGCCTTTTCAGCATATTTTATGTGAAGGCCAGATACATTCTGAACTACTTCTACATTTCAATAAAACCTGTATTTGGTTTAAATCCCATGTAAATGCGTAATGGAAATTAATATTTGAAAACCAATATATGATTACCAAGGAAACGCATCTGATTCAAGGCAGCATATTGCATTTCCTTCGCTCGAAAGTGCAATAAAAATTGAGCATAGTAATGATTAACTGTAAACTTTATCTTTCTAGATTCTTAATGTATATATTTTTGTGATAAAGCTTGGTTGAATTGGCCGATAACCACCGGATTGTTCAGTTTAAGACACTTTAATTGTAATACAAAACTCATGACTCTCACCGCCTTTTCTATTTGTGTCTATCTGCATGTCTCTATCTACCGCATACACTAATGTTAGAAATCTGTGTAAACTCTTTACACATATTTGGCCAAACTGTATAATGCCTTGGCCTAAACAAAATATTACTCTTTAGAAATATTTAAAAATATATACATGCATAACATGTATATATAATATTCCAAGGTGTTTTAATATGATGCATACATTATTTCTCAGTCTACGATATCTTATGTATAGCATTTTAGCCACCAAAATGATCGAGCTAATTCTTTACTAATTCAATTTTCAGTGTCAACTATGGTGCCAGACGTTTGTTTACTTTAACCACCTTAATCTAAATCAAGCTTCAACGTGATGTTAATACATATTATGCTAAATAAACGTGTATTCTCTTAACTAAATAGTCATGTGTTGACTATGTGTCAATTACAAAGCAAATACAGCGAGGATCAAATAAGTTAGAAATATTTCAACATTTTAAATAAAACGTTTATAGAAACACCTTAGGGTGTAAAGTGTTAAAGCGTGATAGTGTGCATTTATAACACTTTCGATAAGTTGCGTTATTGAACATTTTCAATTGGTTCAAGAGCGCACAATTAAAGCTTAGTATATCAACTGCTTTTGGGACATTTTAGGTTTAAAGTTAAACATTTTTTTCTTAGAGTGAAAGGCAAGTTCTAAAGAATCACTTCCCTTTGTATTTATATAACTGAATAACCATAAGCAAGGTTATTATGTTTAAGTATAAGCCCCAATGCAACAACTTGGTATCCATGTTATTGCGTATTTGAAGATCTGATGTACATGTAAGTCAAACTACATTAGAACATAGTAGTGTTGAATATTCCACATAATCTTTGAATTCAGAAATGGTATGAAAGAACATTCCATAAAATGCGATTGTATTCCCCTATCCTCCTGTAAACGTGAACTTGGCATATTTCAGATTTGTTTTCTAAGAAATACAGTGTCATTATAGGCTTATACCATTGTCTTTTCACACGATGATAATATCAGTGAAAAACAGGATAAGGGCATAAAAAAGGGTCCACTCCTGTATTATCATAACAAAGCTTGTTTCATAGAGAGAAATAAATATTAAAAATGCCGGGAATTCATTCATGAAGTCCATACGTCCAATCAAAAGCATTTTGAGGAAGCTAATAAAGTCGTGTTAAGATATCATAAGAATTGTACTATAAAGAAGTGTCTCAATGTCGACAACTCTTCGATCACATGTCGATTGTATACCGAAATCTGTATTGATTTGCTTGAGAAAAAAAAAACAGCCACTGATCTACTGATAGCGTACATCATTTGGATCTTCTTCAAATTCAATATTCTCCTTAAACATTGGACTTCACAGTGAGAAGAATATTGTGTCACTTTGTGAACTAGCGATCACAAACAATAGAACTGCTCAGAAAATTCTTACAAATGACCAACTGCAATACTTTCACGACAACAAACGTATACGATTTAAAAATTACACTATAAAATTATCAAAATGTACAAATCAGATCTTTGATGATTAAATTACATTGGTATAAAAAACAGCCTAAATTCCAGTTTGTTCATAATCGTAATTTCGCGTAAGCTACTCCATCAGATACTTTGTCGTTAGGCTGAGTTTGTTTTGAAGATGAATCATTGTTATTTTCAACCAGGTCCAAATCAGCGTACACCAATTCGCCCTGTTTTGGTTTTCCGTTTATGAAGTCGCCATTCGTTGTATTATTTTGGCTCCCGGTGAGTTCAGTGGGTCTCGTTGAACCCTCGATTGCGGAGTCTTTGTCTTCACTACCCATAGGTTCGGGCCGGGTTAGAGGCAAAGGCCCGTCGAAACCGATTTTCTCGTAATTTGAAGTGATTTTTCTTCCTAACCGTTTCAAGGATGGTGGTCGTAGACAAAGTGGTATGGCTACACCGTGCCCGACATCCGAGCTGACGCCGGTCAGTGCCGATTCTGCTGTGGAAGCAGTAGTCGAGTTACTGTTTGGCCGACTTGAATTCTTCACATCACAATTAAGACGTTTTACTTTCATAGGCTTAGCATAGATAGGAAAATCTTCTTCGATAAGTACTTGTTGTGACGTTTTATACCTCAATGATCCTGGAATGTTTTTACCAGATGGATATTTGTGGCTTTTTCCTTTGGCACAGCACGCAGCCAGAGTTGACACAACTATAAGCAGAACAAGAGCTCCTGCTGAAGCTCCGGCTATGGCAGCAATGTTGGATGTCATGAAGGGTTGCGGATGAAGACCTTTCGGGGACAATCTAGTCCCATTCCTCTTGTTGCCGTTATTGGATGTGGGAGGTGATGCGGTTTTGAAATTTGGCGGCAGTATCACAACAAGACTGGCACTTCCCCTACCCTTCAATCCGGATTGGATATTAGCTTCACATGATACAACAACACCGTTTTCCCAAGCTTGTACGTTGTGAATTGTCAGTGTGGTGTTTGTGGAATCTAGGGTGTAACGGGGAGATGACACCTTGCTTCCAACAACAACGTAATTGACAAACCACCTGTAACCGGTGACATTGGATTCGGCAGTTCCATGGCAGGAAAACTGTGCGGTTTCTCCATGCTTTACGTTGATTTCAGCTGGCGTCACCTTCACCACGGGTGGGTTTTTCAGCACCATGACACTGCAGGTTCGCGGATAGGTCAGAGCTGGGGTGGTGGCAGAGCAGGTGAAGAGAACACCGTTATCTTCTTTCTTTACCAGTCTTTGGATTGAGTTGGCATGCACGGTGGGACCCGCAATCAGCTTGTCTTGTCGGTACCAAGACAGTTCTGCTGGTGGGTCACCCCCTTGGGAGGTGCAGGAGAGCTGGACGACGTTGCCGACGCTGGTGGTATCGGCTGCAGGAAGCACCTCGCATGCTGGAGACCCATCATTAGGTGGGACCAAGACCACCATGCGGGCTGATATGAACTGATTCCCATACACGCAGCGGTATTCACCCTTGTCTGATTTTCGTGCATTTCGTATTGTCAAGAAATATTCACCTTTCTTGTGGTTTCCAATAATAGAATAACGATCCTCCATGACGAAAGAATATATGTTTTCATCGTAACTGATATACTGTCCAGAATCGACGTGGAACCAGTAAACCACCTCACTGCCCTGAGTCTTCACTGCACACCTTAGTACCGCCGTCTTTCCCTGGACCAGGACGGTGTCTGAAGGTCCATGTTTAAAAATGCCTCCCAGGCTCAGTTTCCAGTGCATCGTCATCAAAGTTAGAATCACAGTGTAACGGTTCCAATAGCACGCCATTGTGGCAAAGGCCCACTCGGTGTTTGAGTATATACTCCAAATACAGGTTCCAGAATAAAGATAATAACGCTGTCCAACTAATTGCTTCAACGGCCTATTTCTGTTCAGAGAAAAGTCAGAATCATGATCCAGTCTTAATTTGAATCACCGTGAGGTTGGTAGATTTAACATCTTTATAAATCCTAAAGAATATATTCTTTGATTACATCTGACCAACTAAAAAATGGATGGTTGGCGTTATAACCGGTTACAAGTAGTCCAACCGAGCAGAAATCAATGGCAAAGTATACAGGCTGAGAGAGACATGCTGAAGCTCTGGCTAACATCAAGCAAAGTGAAAGCGTCTTGCAAATGTCAGCCGGCAAGGAACTTCCTGCCTATCAATCAACAAGCGACGCACGGCAGCACGCACCACAGCGAATACGCACAAAGTCAACGAAAACACACGCACTCCTGGGAAGACACTTTGGCATTTGACATTGTTTCAGCAAAACTCATTTAGACGACATTTCCTTTTCGCAGTGGCGGATCCAGGACCCCTTAAGAGGGGGGGGGGGGGGGGCACCATTCCGTCAAGTAGAAAAAAAGTCAGCCACTTCTTTTCGGATCAGGGATGAAGCCCGAGTGTGCGCGCACAAAGTTCCAAGCTATCTCTTTAACAAAAGACAACATATAAGTTTGAAGGGATTTTAATTCCTTTAATTAGTGGCCTCGTTCAGTTTCCTCATTAAGACGTTTTTAAAGATTAGTAGTATTGCTCATGATTTGTACTATATGGAGCAATATTTAGACTCGATAGTAAACTTAAACTTGAAGTAACTCTTCTTATAGTAACATAATACGTGTCAGATGTATTGAGAAAAATCTGGTAAAATGTGTGAATGATTCCCAAAAGAGGGAGTTTTCTCGTCCTTGAATGCTTTCAGAAGTGAGACATCGAAGTGCGTAATAAATAATGAATATTTTTCCTTCTCCAAAATAAGAAGTCAAAGTCAAATGTTTAAAATGTATTATGGGATACACTACTAAATATTATATGAACATAGTAATCAAAGTCACACCCACAGTAATAGTAGTAAATAATTCATATGGAATGATGAACACGAGTGGTAGGCGATTATCGTAGCATAATGCTAGATTAGAGACGTCTATTTTTTTCAAAATCAAAATTAAATTCAAAGAATGACACTGGCACGGCACCCCAATTGTGAATGCACTAGACAATAAACAATAATCGTAGTGTGATAATAACGTGAAAAATCATAGTGACCGTGTTCCCTTTTCTACATGTATGACATTGATGTCTTCAGTGTATAATATTTAACCAGAAGGTGACGAATTACCCAGGAAGCATTGTGTTGCGGACGTTATAACAATATCACTTTAAAAATTATTTTTTTTTAACAATTTATTTTTAATGCTTTCCTCTCAACAAAATTACAAATGAAGTTTAACATTTCATACAAAATTACAAATAAATTTTTGACATAAAAATTACAAGGAAAGTTTCACATTTCATACAAAATTAGGATAAATTTTCTAATCAACAGAATCATTGCAAATGAATTTTCACAAGTTATACCTTGGCATAATTAAATGATTCACAATGCAGTACTCAAGAAAAAAAAAATATATATATAGAGTCAACAAAATAAGTACTCCTGCAGACGTTGCTGTTGGTACCACGCTTTTAATAAGCTTTCGGGCACTTATTTTGTTGCCTCTATATAATTAGCACCCGAGTACACTACCCCACCATGTTAAAGAGTGTGAGCCAATTGTTAGTTTGGGAGACACGTAACAATGCAGTTTATTCCGTCACAATACAGAACACCGCATTAGGGAGACACGCGGAACAATTGAAATGACAAAGCCGTGTCACCCAAATGCGGAATCCAGAGAAATATATATATATATATATATATATATATATAATGTATACTCCATTACATCACCTGATAAAAAGATATCTTTATGTGTTACGTAAAGATTTAAAAGTAGAATGTTAATGACTTTCTCCAATGCGTCAAACTATTTATATATAATACAGTATTTTTCGTTCTCATCAGCGTCTTTCATTAGGCAACTAAATCCTGGCACTATACATTGAAATGGATAGTTGAATGCGTCTATGATGGCGCTCTTACAGTTCAAAATTGCAGCCAAATCGATATTACCACCCGATAATAATAAAGATGTCCATTTCAATGTATTCTTTCTTAGTTTCGGTCACTTTAGCAGACCTAATCACGAGAGTTACAATGCTAATATAGCTGTATTTATGGTTTTGCAGTACATGCCTGCATGTCGAACCAAATATCGTGGGTTCGAATCCACCCCGGGCGGATGACTTAAGCCTGCGTTGTGTGTTAATGTGCCCCTTCCCCGTTTCTTAGATGCAGGCTATATCCTATAGTGGAAAAACACTCCGTCCCTCGGATAGGAAGTTAAATGCAGGCCTCGTGTAGAAGAGAGTCACTACTTTGCACGTTAAGAACACACTGCACTATTCGAAGCAGAGCAGGGTGAAAACCCCGGTGTATTGATACACCTGCATATCCCAATCAGTTATATCCAGAGGAGAGACCCGAGGGTTACAGTGATTCAGTTCACTTTTCCCCTCCCAGACACAGGTGACGCCAAATACTTAATAATAATAATAATTAATAATAATAAATAATAAATAATAAATAATAATAATAATAATAATAATAATAATAATAATAATAATAATAATAATAATAATAATAATAATATCAACAATCAAGAGTCATGTACAGTGATCATTTAGAAGGAGGTGGATAATAAAGAATAAAGAAAACCCCAACACGAATGACGAGTGACGACATATTTTTGTTCCAGACAGTATGATTAGAAACATTTGAAAAAGACTCGCCCAAGTCAATGATGTTTATGGGAGACTTTGCATGACATGTTTAACATCAAAACTGCTATTAGAAGACAGGCAACCAGGTTCATTCCTCCCAGAGTCCAATAAACGACCTTCGTGCTACCTGTTATATCCTTGATGTAACCTGCCGTGTCAAATAAATGGAAATGGAAATTGTTTAGTACAAAGATTTAGGAAAAGAGAAAATACATGTGGGTTGAACCCAGAAAAATATATCTAAAGAATTGATGAACGTCTTCGGCTCTTTGAAAAATTATATCTCGGAAATATCATGAAAGGTTCAAAACTGTTTTGGCACTCATTTAGACGACATTTCCTTTTCGCAGTGGCGGATCCAGGACCCCTTAAGAGGGGGGGGGGGGGGCACCATTCCGTCAAGTAGAAAAAAAGTCAGCCACTTCTTTTCGGATCAGGGATGAAGCCCGAGTGTGCGCGCACAAAGTTCCAAGCTATCTCTTTAACAAAAGACAACATATAAGTTTGAAGGGATTTTAATTCCTTTAATTAGTGGCCTCGTTCAGTTTCCTCATTAAGACGTTTTTAAAGATTAGTAGTATTGCTCATGATTTGTACTATATGGAGCAATATTTAGACTCGATAGTAAACTTAAACTTGAAGTAACTCTTCTTATAGTAACATAATACGTGTCAGATGTATTGAGAAAAATCTGGTAAAATGTTGTGTGAATGATTCCCAAAAGAGGGAGTTTTCTCGTCCTTGAATGCTTTCAGAAGTGAGACATCGAAGTGCGTAATAAATAATGAATATTTTTCCTTCTCCAAAATAAGAAGTCAAAGTCAAATGTTTAAAATGTATTATGGGATACACTACTAAATATTATATGAACATAGTAATCAAAGTCACACCCACAGTAATAGTAGTAAATAATTCATATGGAATGATGAACACGAGTGGTAGGCGATTATCGTAGCATAATGCTAGATTAGAGACGTCTATTTTTTTCAAAATCAAAATTAAATTCAAAGAATGACACTGGCACGGCATCCCAATTGTGAATGCACTAGACAATAAACAATAATCGTAGTGTGATAATAACGTGAAAAATCATAGTGACCGTGTTCCCTTTTCTACATGTATGACATTGATGTCTTCAGTGTATAATATTTAACCAGAAGGTGACGAATTACCCAGGAAGCATTGTGTTGCGGACGTTATAACAATATCACTTTAAAAATTAAATTTTTTTTAACAATTTATTTTTAATGCTTTCCTCTCAACAAAATTACAAATGAAGTTTAACATTTCATACAAAATTACAAATAAATTTTTGACATAAAAATTACAAGGAAAGTTTCACATTTCATACAAAATTAGGATAAATTTTCTAATCAACAGAATCATTGCAAATGAATTTTCACAAGTTATACCTTGGCATAATTAAATGATTCACAATGCAGTACTCAAGAAAAAAAAAATATATATATATATAGAGTCAACAAAATAAGTACTCCTGCAGACGTTGCTGTTGGTACCACGCTTTTAATAAGCTTTCGGGCACTTATTTTGTTGCCTCTATATAATTAGCACCCGAGTACACTACCCCACCATGTTAAAGAGTGTGAGCCAATTGTTAGTTTGGGAGACACGTAACAATGCAGTTTATTCCGTCACAATACAGAACACCGCATTAGGGAGACACGCGGAACAATTGAAATGACAAAGCCGTGTCACCCAAATGCGGAATCCAGAGAATATATATATATATATATATATATATATATATAATGTATACTCCATTACATCACCTGATAAAAAGATATCTTTATGTGTTACGTAAAGATTTAAAAGTAGAATGTTAATGACTTTCTCCAATGCGTCAAACTATTTATATATAATACAGTATTTTTCGTTCTCATCAGCGTCTTTCATTAGGCAACTAAATCCTGGCACTATACATTGAAATGGATAGTTGAATGCGTCTATGATGGCGCTCTTACAGTTCAAAATTGCAGCCAAATCGATATTACCACCCGATAATAATAAAGATGTCCATTTCAATGTATTCTTTCTTAGTTTCGGTCACTTTAGCAGACCTAATCACGAGAGTTACAATGCTAATATAGCTGTATTTATGGTTTTGCAGTACATGCCTGCATGTCGAACCAAATATCGTGGGTTCGAATCCACCCCGGGCGGATGACTTAAGCCTGCGTTGTGTGTTAATGTGCCCCTTCCCCGTTTCTTAGATGCAGGCTATATCCTATAGTGGAAAAACACTCCGTCCCTCGGATAGGAAGTTAAATGCAGGCCTCGTGTAGAAGAGAGTCACTACTTTGCACGTTAAGAACACACTGCACTATTCGAAGCAGAGCAGGGTGAAAATCCCGGTGTATTGATACACCTGCATATCCCAATCAGTTATATCCAGAGGAGAGACCCGAGGGTTACAGTGATTCAGTTCACTTTTCCCCTCCCAGACACAGGTGACGCCAAATACTTAATAATAATAATAATTAATAAATAAATAATAAATAATAAATAATAATAATAATAATAATAATAATAATAATAATAATAATAATAATAATAATAATAATAATAATAATAATAATAATAATATCAACAATCAAGAGTCATGTACAGTGATCATTTAGAAGGAGGTGGATAATAAAGAATAAAGAAAACCCCAACACGAATGACGAGTGACGACATATTTTTGTTCCAGACAGTATGATTAGAAACATTTGAAAAAGACTCGCCCAAGTCAATGATGTTTATGGGAGACTTTGCATGACATGTTTAACATCAAAACTGCTATTAGAAGACAGGCAACCAGGTTCATTCCTCCCAGAGTCCAATAAACGACCTTCGTGCTACCTGTTATATCCTTGATGTAACCTGCCGTGTCAAATAAATGGAAATGGAAATTGTTTAGTACAAAGATTTAGGAAAAGAGAAAATACATGTGGGTTGAACCCAGAAAAATATATCTAAAGAATTGATGAACGTCTTCGGCTCTTTGAAAAATTATATCTCGGAAATATCATGAAAGGTTCAAAACTGTTTTGGCATGAAGCCCCATTGTAGAATTCTAATCAATTGATTGATTTATCACGTATCGGTCATTCATAAAATATCCCTGATATGAACAGTTCGAACGTTGCATGAGAAGTTTACCTGCCACAAATCCAGACACGAGTATCCCCAGTCCAGCTGAAAGATCAGCTAGAGTCGACCCGTCAGCAAAGTAGTTTCCGTCGACAACGAAATCGATGACCCCTTCGTATGTAACGGTTACGCCATTGGCTCCGACACCGATGGCGAATGACAAAAACACGAGGTATAAAAAAGACGAGTGCAGCGTGATCACGATGAATCCTAGGGTCATCCAAATGCAGGACGACAAGAAAATGAAGACACAAAATTCGGGTCTATATCGGAGAATGATTGTGCAGAAAATGTGTGAAACTGCACATCCAGTTACCGAAGCCATGGGAATGAAACTGGCAGTTCTTAGTTCGAGTCCTTGAGAGATGCCATATGTTACCTCGAAGAGATCCAATCCTCCGATAACAATAAAGATGATTCCAATACTCGGAATGAGAGTACAGGACACGAGCGGATTGCTAACCAGGAAGTCTATGCGAAAGATTTCCTTCAGTCTTTTCAAATAAGGCGGACATCTCGCTTCTTCCGGTGCCTCTTTTCCCCTTTCCATTTCTTTGTAATTTCTGGTGCCACTGTCTCTTTCGGCAGTTCTTTTTGGTTCAGAGATAAGTGGACACGTATCTTCAGTTTCACCATCACCATGAAGATGTTTGTTAAAATCTGTAGGAACTTTGAGAGCGTACCCAACAGGTAACAAATTGAAGAACATCGCTCCCATAATAAGTAGGGCCCCACTGACACCATAAGCCATTAAACTGAGTGAGATCAGCTGAGGAAGAACTAGACCTCCTGTAATTGTTCCAAAGAAACTTGAGGTGCTGATGAAAGCGAAGTTGGTTGGAAAGTATTGATGCAGCAGGAGTGGGGCTTGTCGTTTTAACACAGAGGCACACAGCGCTGTCCATAAAAAAAAATATTTCGAAATGTAATTGCAGGACCATAATGAAAAGAGAAACATTTCTAGACCAGCACCCAATCACTCTTACAAATTTAAAGCCACGAAGCCTTGCAAACCTTTCACTTATTTAATAGCAGAATGTTCGCAGGACAGAAACTATTAGTCTTCTGACCTCCGCCCTAGGGAACCTCCCATGTATTATCAGAAGATCCACGAGACCAAGATCTTCATTTTTGTACATATTTGGCGTAGTAGATCTTCGGTCTCGGAAAAACTTATTAAAAAAAAAATGGGGGAAAAAGAAAAAAAAAACACCCCTTTTCACACTACTAATTTTGCAGTTTAAAATTGTCTGTTTAATTCCAGCTTTGAATGCTGTCTTAAAATACTCAAATTATAAAAGTACAGTTGAGAGTATATGGGTGAAAAGAAAGAAGAGACGCCAAGACCATTATGCAAGTTATTGGGCTACAATGGAAATGAAGACGAAAGATGAAAATGCATGTAGCTTTTGAAATACCAAGATGCATTTTACCTGCAGAAAGTAAAAGTGAACCAAACAGAGCGATGTTCCCCGATGGTCGGGGGCAGTAGTCCAGTACTAACTGTGCGAGAGGAGCTTTTAAACATAAAAAGAGGTAGTTCTTCTTATAATTATTGAATAGATTTAAAAAGGATTGAGACTCAAATAAGTTAACTCTGTATAAGGCTAACATTAATTAGCACTACCATAACAAACTCGGGACGAACTGTATGTTAAAGAAACCCAAAGGTTTTAATTGATAGCCAGATTGGTCTAGCGTGGGTTCCCAAGAATTAAATACCTGACAGGAATCGCAAAGAGAACGCTCCTTCTGTGGCCCCCAAATGCATTTACGAAATGCACTCAGCTACAAATAAAATACAAAAGGGGCAAAACTCCTGCAGTACGCCTAAACAATAATCTTTTTGGGGCTGAATCTTTTCATTATGCTCTATTTTTCCTCAAAATTTCAGATATATCTGACAGCCTAAATCAACCACATTTATTTTATTTCTTGAAAAGGGTAAAATAGTAGAGCCTACATAATTATGTATACAGCTATCTTTATTGTGACTGGTTAAGTAGAACTGGGGCTGTAGTTGTACGTGTATTACAAAAAATCATACAGAGAGTTACAGCGATCCATTATTATCTAAAAGCAGGAACTTATAAGCTTTTTTTTGTTTTTGTTTTTCTCTAAGGCGCAGAGGGATGCTTTTACACTCCAAATTCTCTGACAAGAAAAACCAAAGGCCTACTCACTTTGGAGTGCAATTTTATTCTAATTTTGCTGACAGCACCCCCAGCACCCCGGCTTCCCGTCCATGTCTAAAGGAAGCCGTTTTCCTTGGCGTTTGAAAAATATTTGATATTTTTAACTGATCGCATCAAATTGAGATTTCACAATGCAAAGTTAAGGGTGTTAACTTTCTCCCAGGACCTTTTTTAATAAGCCATTTCGGAGATGTAATCTGAGCATGAGCAGATAAAGGTCATATGTACAAAATTCTAAAACCCAATGACACTAATATTCGATATGTGCTCATGAATGTCATGTAATCATTATTCAATTATGCACTAATGGTGCATTCCATGATATCCAGGTGGATAAATTTAAAGGGGGAAACAAAAGCTATTCATGAGGCACCTCTATCACTCCCAGAGTTATTTTTCTGAAGTGCACATAAAGGGACCCTCCATGTCTAAAATATCTGTGGATATTTGGGGTCATTTGTACCATGCGCTAACCCCGAACTGGCTTATTCTAAAAGTACAAGGCATTACACTGCCATTAAAAAAAAATACATCCAAAAGCATGTCCTTAGTTATTTATTTATCTACTATTTATTAGGAGTATGACTTTTAACCAAACAAATGGTATGATAGTCTAGTATCAATGGCTTATGCGTTCTGCTTGAAAATGTCATATGAAATAATTTATCACAAGGAAACAATTTGGAATGGATGATATTTACCACCGAGATACCACAAAGATGCATGGAACGATAGCAGGAAGCCCATCGTAGCACTCGAAGCCTCAAAATGTTCGGTCAACGCAGGCAAAAGAATACCAAATGATAGTTTTGTCCCTTCTGCGATTATTTTGAGGCAGCACCTCGACGTAAATACCATCCACTTCTCGCTTTTTTCGTATGAGGCCATCTTAGATACACTGATTATAAATTGTCTGCACAGTGTATTTATCACATACAGCTATGGGCCGGTCCAGTACACTGTGGAATCTCCTTGGCGGAATGTCAATGTACGATGTCCATTTTGAAAAGAAACAAAATCAGAACTCGAGTTCGAGTGCACAATCTATGCACCCATGCAGGATGCTCACAAAGCATGAACGAAATGTGAACTCTAACTCCTGTATTTTCTTTTGCCCATAGCTTTTACGTATTGGACAAGGATCGGTATCCTTTATTTCCATTATCCATTTTTAATATGGTTTTGAGGATAATATATTTTTACTTTATTTACTTTGCTCCAAAGTAGAGTACCTTTATATAGAGAGTAGCAACATAGACGTCTGACTTTTCGGGAAACGAAATGGCGTTTGAATTTTTTTTTTATTGAGAACACACAGGTGCTCATCGGAATTGAATAGAAATGTTGCACAGCAGAGGAAACAAAATGGCGTTCAAGTCATGAGTTGTCGCTACTCTCTTGATGTAGGTACTCTACTCCAAAGCAGTGCCGTATATAGATAGAGTCTGGCCAACTCGGCTCCAGTTGGGTAACAACATGGCGCATATTCCTTTGTTGCAAGCTTACATAACAAAGGAATATACGCCATGTTGCTACCCAACTGAAACCGAGTTGGCCAGACTCTCTCTATATACAGCACTGCTCCAAAGTAAGGAATGGCGCCCTCTTATCTTCTGGTAAAGTAGATATGATTTATTATAACTTGAAAAGCAAACAGATAACTACGGTTACAGGCCTAGCGTCAAAGTGAAAAACAAGAGAATGAGAGAGAGAGGAGGAGAGAATGAAGAGAGGAAGAGAGAGAAGGAGATAGAGGAAAAGAGAAAAGAGTTCAAGAGAGAGAGGGGAAGGGAGAAAGGAGTGAAAGAGAAAGCGAGAGAGAGAGAGAGAGAGAGAATCAGGTTTTAAGATCTGAATTGATTAATTATGCTTATATGAGATATCATAATTCGAGCAAGATAAAGATAATATTGAGTACACCTATCATCTTGTAATCAAGACAAGATTTTTCGTGAAATGTTTTATTAGAACTGAGAATATAAAATATGGTATGATAATATAAAAATGCATTTCTCCATCTTTTCAGAACTCTGAGAATTATTTCCAACAAGAATATTTTTAGAGAATGCGACCGCCTTCTTCGGCATCGGCAGATCAATCTACTGATCACATATTATTGACGACAGACAAACATTAGATCGGAGAGTAAACTGTGTAATGAAAATGAAAGTATCTGATGCTGGGAGTTGAAAATGTTATATGTTTTTTTTTTAATCATAATTTGACGGACTAATTGTCAGTTTAATCTTCCCGAAAAGAAATTTCGACATCAATGCAGTGAGAATACTGACTTTTTGATGAGTTCTATGGATGACTAAGAGAAGAAGCTGAGAGAGGTTATTTGTCGCCTTGGGAAACATTCATTAAACAACCAAATATATCATGAAACACGAATCTTGAGTACCTCTATTGAGTATGTCACGATTCTTTGGAGGCGTGATGACTTGATATATCTATACTGCAAACACACTTGATTAAGATTGCACGCAGAGCGGCGGATCCAGGGCGAATTGACTAGAGAGAGAGAGGGTGGGGGGGGGGGGGGGGGGGGGGGGGGTGCAGAGCACGCATGTATCAAAAATATCTGACATAGTATACATACATATCTATACATATAACAAGTGATCATATCTTTTTTGATTGACTGACAAGCAACAACAACGTTTCCCCTCTGCCTCCGCCCTTGATCTGCCACTTTCAAGCAGCAGGCTGTCCAAAATCGCGGTTAGTCAAAACCTCTCACCATCATAACCATTTCTCATTGTAACCGAGACCTTTGTACCCTCAGATACTCAGGGAACAGCTTAAATATCAGGCAGTAACATTTTTCTTACCATAAGCCTCAAGTTGTTTCCTAGTTCGAAGCGTACTGCCATCTATTTTGAAGACTAGTGTATTCTACCACGCAGATCGTTGACAGAATCTACAATCCTCCCCAAAAACATCAAAAACAAAGAAAAACAGTAATTTCTACTTCTTTTTGAGCGCATAAAATTGTCAGTATTGCTTTGTCAGAATTCATAATACTGCAAGAAATTTAATATTCGTAGCATAATGCTAGATTAGAGACGTCTATTTTTTCAAAATCAAAATTAAATTCAAAGAATGGCACTGGCACGGCATCCCAATTGTGAATGCACTAGACAATAAACAATAATCGTAGTGTGATAATAACGTGAAAAATCATAGTGACCGTGTTCCCTTTTCTACATGTATGACATTGATGTCTTCAGTGTATAATATTTAACCAGAAGGTGACGAATTACCCAGGAAGCATTGTGTTGCGGACGTTATAACAATATCACTTCAAAATTTTTTTTTTTTTTAACAATTTATTTTTAATGCTTTCCTCTCAACAAAATTACAAATGAAGTTTAACATTTCATACAAAATTACAAATAAATTTTTGACATAAAAATTACAAGGAAAGTTTCACATTTCATACAAAATTAGGATAAATTTTCTAATCAACAGAATCATTGCAAATGAATTTTCACAAGTTATACCTTGGCATAATTAAATGATTCACAATGCAGTACTCAAGAAAAAAAAAAAATATATATATAGAGGCAACAAAATATGTACTCCTGCAGACGTAGCTGTTGGTACCACGCTTTTAATAAGCTTTCGGGCATTTATTTTGTTGCCTCTATATAATTAGCACCCTAGTACACTACCCCACCATGTTAAAGAGTGTGAGCCAATTGTTAGTTTGGGAGACACGTAACAATGCAGTTTATTCCGTCACAATACAGACCACCGCATTAGGGAGACACGAACCGCATTTGGGAGACACGCGGAACAATTGAAATGACAAAGCCGTGTCTCCCAAATGCGGAATCCAGAGAAATATATATATATATATATATAATGTATACTCCATTACATCACCTGATAAAAAGATATCTTTATGTGTTACGTAAAGATTTAAAAGTAGAATGTTAATGACTTTCTCCAATGCGTCAAACTATTTATATATTTATTTATTTATATATAATACAGTATTTTTCGTTCTCATCAGCGTCTTTCATTAGGCAACTAAATCCTGGCACTATACATTGAAATGGATAGTTGCGTCTATGATAGAATGCGTCTATGATGGCGCTCTTACAATTCAAAATTGCAGCCAAATCGATATTACCACCCGATAATAGTTATGTTCACACGTAGTACATAGCATCGATGCTATGTTAGCATCGATACTATGTAAGTTTCAAAAATATTTCCAGTACGTTCAGACAGGCCGTGATCGACTTGCTTCTATCACCCACTCGTGACTATTCATCACTCACCCGCTGCCAAAACAATAATTACTGCGCCACACAGAGTGACCCGAGTATAATTGGTATGCATGGTCAAACGCGCGGAAGTTATATGTCTTCATAAATCAACATAATAACACAATAACAATTCATTTGTAATATCGATAATACAATCAAGTAGCAAATACATGTGTTATAATACTTAATTTGAAATAAACCTTGTACATGTCAAAATTGACTGAACTCCAATCTTATGCCAAAATAAAACACATGCATGCACACTATATTCTCTGGTAAGCACATGTAAATTAATATCTAAAGACCACATCATACTTTAGTTAAGGTCTGATTCTGAAAGAGCAGATTCTCAGCTTTAAAATGATATATAACTCATTGGATGTTCATAACTCATTGTACAAAGAGAAGAATGCACAGTCCCTCATAATGTTACTTCTTAATAAGGGTTTAAAGTTTGCAGTCTATTGAAGCACTCTGACTTGCAAAGTGTTGTGCTAAGGTGACAAATGGAGGATTAGAACTCAATGAAAATTTCTATGAAGGAATTATCAGATTGTCCTAAAACTTGGCATACTACATAGACATATGTTTATCATAGTGCACTAGTATCAATGCAAGAACTTACTCCGGGAGATTTATGGGAGATTAAAATGAGACAAGTATTCAGGGTCGTGAAAAAGAAAAGTAAAAAATCAAAAATACCACTTCTAGATTGTTTGGTGCCTCCACATGTTAGATTACTTAGAAAAAATATACTAAAGTTTCAGGAAATACCCAAAACTAAAATTTGACCAAGCATGCCAACCAAAACACATTGATTGATCTCTAACTGAAAATCACACAGTGCGACTTTTGGGTGGTTTTGTGGTGCCTGGTCACATATATAAGAAAGAAAAAGATTTAAAAAAAAGGACCCCCCAAACCCCCCCCTTCCTTACCACACAGTATACACATTACCCTACTATACCCCTATATACATCACATGAATACATACATTACATCACAGTACCAGATGAAACAGACAGAATGATAATAGAAAAAAAAAGTAGGGAAGAGGGTACATCACATGAATACATACATTGCAAACAGATATAATTATAATAGCAGCGAGTGAAGATAGCAGCGATTGCGCTCACACGACAAATAGTCACAAGCGCGGTGGGTGGTCTACCGCAAAGCGTCGATGCTTTGTCGCTGGATCCTGAGATTTACTCCTGCTAAACTCGCTGCAAGAATAGTTTGGAAACTCGCTTCTATCTCGTGACTATCTGCGTTCAGACAGCGTTTGGTCTCGACACTATCTGGTCTTCACCAAAATAGCATCGACACCTCGATAGCATCGATGCTATCGCTATACGTGTGAACGTACCTAATAATAAAGATGTCCATTTCAATGTATTCTTTCTTAGTTTCGGTCACTTTAGCAGACCTAATCACGAGAGTTACAATGCTAATATAGCTGTATTTATGGTTTTGCAGTACATGCCTGCATGTCGAACCAAATATCGTGGGTTCGAATCCACCCCGGGCGGATGACTTAAGCCTGCGTTGTGTGTTAATGTGCCCCTTCCCCGTTTCTTAGACGCAGGCTATATCTTATAGTGGAAAAACACTCCGTCCCTCGGATAGGAAGTTAAATGCAGGCCTCGTGTAGAAGAGAGTCACTACTTTGCACGTTAAGAACCCACTGCACTATTCGAAGCAGAGTAGGGTGAAAACCCCGGTGTAGTGATACACCTGCATATCCCAATCAGTTATATCCGGAGGAGAGACCCGAGGGTTACAGAGATTCAGTTCACTTTTCCCCTCCCAGACACAGGTGACGCCAAATACTTATTATTAATAATAATAATAATAATAATAATAATAATAATATCAATAATAATAATAACAACAATCAAGAGTCATGTAGAGTGATCATTTAGAAGGAGGGGGATAATAAAGAATAAAGAAAACCCCAACACGAATGACGAGTGACGACATATTTCTGTTCCAGACAGTATGATTTGAAGCATTTGAAAAAGACTCGCCCAAGTCAATGATGTTTATGGGAGACTTTGCATGACATGTTTAACATCAAAACTGCTATTAGAAGACAGGCAACCAGGTTCATTCCTCCCAGAGTCCAATAAACGACCTTCGTGCTACCTGTTATATCCTTGATGTAACCTGCCATGTCAAATAAATGGAAATGGAAATTGTTTAGTACAAAGATTTAGGAAAAGAGCAAATACATGTGGGTTGAACACAGAAAAATATATCTAAAGAATTGATGAACGTCTTCGGCTCTTTGAAAAATTATATCTCGGATATATCATGAAAGGTTCAAAACTGTTTTGGCATGAAGCCCCATTGTAGAATTCTAATCAGTTGATTGGTTTATCACGTATCGGTCATTCATGTACTAAAATATGCCCTGATATGAACAGTTCGAACGTTGCATGAGAAGTTTACCTGCCACAAATCCAGACACGAGTATCCCCAGTCCAGCTGAAAGATCAGCTAGAGTCGACCCGTCAGCAAAGTAGTTTCCGTCGACAACGAAATCGATGACCCCTTCGTATGTAACGGTTACGCCATTGGCTCCGACACCGATGGCGAATGACAACAACACGAGGTATAAAAAAGACGAGTGTAGCGTGATCACGATGAATCCTAGGGTCATCCAAATGCAGGACGACAAGAAAATGAAGACACAAAATTCGGGTCTATATCGGAGAATGATTGTGCAGAAAATGTGTGAAACTGCACATCCAGTTACCGAAGCCATGGGAATGAAACTGGCAGTTCTTAGTTCGAGTCCTTGAGAGATGCCATATGTTACCTCGAAGAGATCCAATCCTCCGATAACAATAAAGATGATTCCAATACTCGGAATGAGAGTACAGGACACGAGCGGATTGCTAACCAGGAAGTCTATGCGAAAGATTTCCTTCAGTCTTTTCAAATAAGGCGGACATCTCGCTTCTTCCGGTGCCTCTTTTCCCCTTTCCATTTCTTTGTAATTTCTGGTGCCACTGTCTCTTTCGGCAGTTCTTTTTGGTTCAGAGATAAGTGGAAACGTATCTTCAGTTTCACCATCACCATGAAGATGTTTGTTAAAATCTGTAGGAACTTTGAGAGCGTACCCAACAGGTAACAAATTGAAGAACATCGCTCCCATAATAAGTAGGGCCCCACTGACACCATAAGCCATTAAACTGAGTGAGATCAGCTGAGGAAGAACTAGACCTCCTGTAATTGTTCCAAAGAAACTTGAGGTGCTGATGAAAGCGAAGTTGGTTGGAAAGTATTGATGCAGCAGGAGTGGGGCTTGTCGTTTTAACACAGAGGCACACAGCGCTGTCCATAAAAAAAAATATTTCGAAATGTAATTGCAGGACCATAATGAAAAGAGAAACATTTCTAGACCAGCACCCAATCACTCTTACAAATTTAAAGCCACGAAGCCTTGCAAACCTTTCACTTATTTAATAGCAGAATGTTCGCAGGACAGAAACTATTAGTCTTCTGACCTCCGCCCTAGGGAACCTCCCATGTATTATCACAAGATCCACGAGACCAAGATCTTCATTTTTGTACATTTTTGGCGTAGTAGATCTTCGGTCTCGGAAAAACTTACTTAAAAAAAAAATGGGGGGAAAAAAACACCCCTTTTCACACTACTAATTTTGCAGTTTAAAATTGTCTGTTTAATTCCAGCTTTGAATGCTGTCTTAAAATACTCAAATTATAAAAGTACAGTTGAGAGTATATGGGTGAAAAGAAAGAAGAGACGCCAAGACCATTATGCAAGTTATTGGGCTACAATGGAAATGAAGACGAAAGATGAAAATGCATGTAGCTTTTGAAATACCAGGATGCATTTTACCTGCAGAAAGTAAAAGTGAACCAAACAGAGCGATGTTCTTTGTGAATGCTGTACAGGTAATAAAAAGTCCAGCTAGGAGTCCACAAAATGCAGTCACTGTTCTTGGTCGGGGGCAGTAGTCCAGTACTAACTGTGCGAGAGGAGCTTTTAAACATAAAAAGAGGTAGTTCTTCTTATATTGAATAGATTTAAAAAGGATTGAGACTCAAATAAGTTAACTCTGTATAAGGCTAACATTAATTAGCACTACCATAACAAACTCGGGACGAACTGTATGTTAAAGAAACCCAAAGGTTTTAACTAAATGCATTTACGAAATGCACTCAGCTACAAATAAAATACAAAAGGGGCAAAACTCCTGCAGTACGCCTAAACAATAATGTTTTTGGGGCTGAATCTTTTCATTATGCTCTATTTTTCCTCAAAATTTCAGATAGATCTGACAGCATAAATCAACCACATTTATTTTATTTCTTGAAAAAGGTAAAATAGTAGAGCCTACATAATTATGTATACAGCTATCGTTATTGTGACTGGTTAAGTAGAACTGGGGCTGTAGTTGTACGTGTATTACAACAAATCATACAGAGAGTTACAGCGATCCATTATTATCTAAAAGCAGGAACTTATAAGCGTTTTTTGTTTTTGTTTTTCTCTAAGGCGCAGAGGGATGCTTTTACACTCCAAATTCTCTGACAAGAAAAACCAAAGGCCTACTCACTTTGGAGTGCAATTTTATTCTAATTTTGCTGACAGCACCCCCAGCACCCCGGCTTCCCGTCCATGTCTAAAGGAAGCCGTTTTCCTTGGCGTTTGAAAAACATTTGATATTTTTAACTGATCGCATCAAATTGAGATTTCACAATGCAAAGTTAAGGGTGTTAACTTTCCCATAACACGTCTGCAAATTCCCAGGACCTTTTTCAATTCTAAAAGTACAAGGCATTACACTGCCATTAAAAAAAAAATACATCCAAAAGCATGTCCTTAGTTATTTATTTATCTACTATTTATTAGGAGTATGACTTTTAACCAAACAAATGGTATGATAGTCTAGTATCAATGGCTTATGCGTTCTGCTTGAAAATGTCATATGAAATAATTTATCACAAGGAAACAATTTGGAATGGATGATATTTACCACCGAGATACCACAAAGATGCATGGAACGATAGCAGGAAGCCCATCGTAGCACTCGAAGCCTCAAAATGTTCGGTCAACGCAGGCAAAAGAATACCAAATGATAGTTTTGTCCCTTCTGCGATTATTTTGAGGCAGCACCTCGACGTAAATACCATCCACTTCTCGCTTTTTTCGTATGAGGCCATCTTAGATACACTGATTATAAATTGTCTGCACAGTGTATTTATCACATACAGCTATGGGCCGGTTCAGTATACCGTGGAATCTCCTTGGTGGAATGTCAATGTACATGTCCATTTTGAAAAGAAACAAAATCAGAACTCGAGTTCGAGGGCACAATCTATGCACCCATGCATGATGCTCACAAAGCATGAACGAAATGTGAACTCTAACTCCTGTATTTTCTTTTGCCCATAGCTTTTAGTCAAGGATTTATTTCCATTATCCATTTTTAATATGGTTTTGAGGATAATATATTTTTACTTTATTTACTTTGCTCCAAAGTAGAGTACGTTTATATAGAGAGTAGCAACATAGACGTCTGACTTTTCGGGAAACGAAATGGCGTTTGAATTTTTTTTATTGAGAACACCCAGGTGCTCATCGGAATTGAATAGAAACGTTGCACAGCAGAGGAAACAAAATGGCGTTCAAGTCATGAGTTGTCGCTAATCTCTTGATGTAGGTACTCTACTCCAAAGTAGAGTACCTTTATATAGAAGAGTAGCGACATGGACGTCTGACTTTTCTGGACACAAAATGGCGTTCGAATTCTTTCTATTGAGAACACCCAGGTGCTCATCGGAATTGAATAGAAATGTTACGTAATAGTGGACACAAAATGGCGTTCAAATCACAGGTTGTCGCTACTCTTCTATATAAAGGTACTCTACTCCAAAGTAAGGAATGGCGCCCTCTTATCTTCTGGTAAAGTAGATATGAATTATTATAACTTGAAAAGCAAACAGATAATTACGGTTACAGGCCTAGCGTCAAAGTGAAAAACAAGAGAATGAGAGAGAGAGAGGAGGAGAGAATGAAGAGAGGAAGAGAGAGAAGGAGATAGAGGAAAAGAGAAAAGAGTTCAAGAGAGAGAGAGGGGAAGGGAGAAAGGAGTGAAAGAGAAAGCGAGAGAGAGAGAGAGAATCAGGTTTTAAGATCTGAATTGATTAATTAGGCCTATATGAGATATCATAATTCGAGCAAGATAAAGATAATATTGAGTACACCTATCATCTTGTAATCAAGACAAGATTTTTCATGAAATGTTTTATTAGAACTGAGAATATAAAATATGGTATGATAATATAAAAATGCATTTCTCCATCTTTTCAGAACTCTGAGAATTATTTCCAACAAGAATATTTTTAGAGAATGCGACCGCCTTCTTCGGCATCGGCAGATCAATCTTCTGATCACATATTATTGACGACAGATAAACATTAGATCGGAGAGTAAACTGTGTAATGAAAATGAAAGTATCTGATGCTGGGAGTTGGAAATGTTATATGTTTTTTTTTAATCATAATTTGACGGACTAATTGTCAGTTTAATCTTCCCGAAAAGAAATTTCGACATCAATGTAGTGAGAATACTGACTTTTTGATGAGTTCTATGGATGACTAAGAGAAGAAGCTGAGAGAGGTTATTTGTCGCCTTGGGAAACATTCATTAAACAACCAAAAATATATCATGAAACACGAATCTTGACTACCTCTATTGAGTATGTCACGATTCTTTGGAGGCGTGATGACTTGATATATCTATACTGCAAACACACTTGATTAAGGTTGCACGCACAGCGGATCCAGGGCGAATTGACTAGAGAGAGAGAGAGGGGGGGGGGGGGGGGGGGGGAGGGGGTGCAGAGCACGCATGTATAAAAAATATCTGACATAGTATACATACATATCTATACATATAACAAGTGATCATATCTTTTTTGATAGAATGACAAGCAACAACAACGTTTCCCCTCTGCCTCCGCCCTTGATCTGCCACTTTTAAGCAGCAGGCTGTCCAAAATCGCGGTTAGTCAAAACCTCTCACCATCATAACCATTTCTCATTGTAACCGAGACCTTTGTACCCTCAGATACTCAGGGAACAGCTTAAATATCAGACAGTAACATTTTTCTTACCATCAAGCCTCAAGTTGTTTCCTAGTTCGAAGCGGACTGCCATCTAATTTGAAGACTAGTGTATTCTACCACGCAGATCGTTGACAGAATCTACAATCCTCCCCAAAAAACATCAAAAACAAAGAAAAACAGTAATTTCTACTTCTTTTTGAGCGCATAAAATTGTCAGTATTGCTTTGTCAGAATTCATAATACTGCAAGAAAATAATAATGATTTTTCTTTTAAATCAAAATTTCATTTAATATTCAGGAACATCACCGAAAAGCCGATAAACGAATAACAAGGCGACAAATAATGCTCGAGAATATAGATTCATCACGCTGACTACAAGCTTCTAGGATCAACCGTTATGCATATTTGGTGTTTAAATTAATGGAAAAGTGGAGTTGGATAGATATTTCTCTAAATTTTACAAAAGTTTATCCTCTACGTTTTCAACATTTAATACGTCCTATTTAAGGCCTAAGGGTAAAATTATATGTGAGAAGAAAAGACATTCGATTCGACATACGGCATATAGAGAGAATTTTGAGAATTTTGTAAAAGGTGACTCAATGTATTTCAAAGATATCAACAACATTCGCTTTATCAAATGAAAAATTTAACTGGCAGAAGAACCAGTCTATCTAGTTAAATCCCCTCTCCAAAAACTGACGGGCCGATAAGTATTTCATTAATCCCATCATGACTACTGTTACATCTGCTAATATTTCTAATTCGTGGACGTGGCAGAAGGTCGAGTGGGGGAACTGGGACACGGTTCTCCAGCTAGTGTCCGCTTCTTTAGGAGTTCTTGGAAACCTGGTGGTCATCATAGTGCTGTTTCCTCGACGATCCCTGAGCAGATCCACCGATACCTTGATAGGTTGTCTTGCTGTGGCTGACTTCCTGACTTCATTGTATCTCCTACCCTTCCCGAGAGCTGTCACTGTTCCGTCCAACTGGCTAGGAAAGTTCTACTGCTGGACGGTGTTTTCCAATGCCTTTCTGTGGACATGCATTACCGCTTCAATTTATATTCTTCTATTCATCTGTTTTGATCGCTACGTCGCCGTTGTTTGCCCACTGAAGTATACTCGTTACTTAAACAGAGGTCGTGTCCTGTATGTGGTTACTGCCATAGGGATGTGCTCTTTTACCAACTTTTGCACCGGTAGTCGCTCAAGGATCGACCCCAAAACCCATGAATGCACCATAAAATTTCTGTCAAATTTTATCAAGGCGTTCACAGGTTTCCTCAACTTCATATTTCTTTACTTTCTTCCAGTAATGACCATGTTCATCACACAAATCCTCACGGCTCGTTCGTTGCTTCGACAGTCCCTTCGCTTCTCCGATAATGGGTGTCCACATTCTAGACCGACATTTCACCTTGCAGCACGACGGAAAGTACTGAGAATGACGACTATCATCGTGGCCATATTTGTTGTCAGTCTCGGACCCAATCAGTTCGCTTACTTCTTATACAATATCGGCGTTCTGTCACACGATCGGTTTTATCTCAATACGTTTCATCGTTTCACGATTGTTCTTGCGTCTTTCAATTCATACGCTAACCCTTTTATCTACGCATTACAGAACAAGAGATTCCGACAAGGTATCAGGAATATGTGGAAACGGTCTGGATTAGCTAAAACCCCTATATTTGATCATATGTGATTTGAAGCAATTTGTTAAATGAGGTTAAACCACTGTACAGGGTTGGAAAAAAGTTTGGAATATTTTTTTGGCGATGAGTATGTCTGATTTTAAATGCTAGTTTTTACTATATTGTGATGAATAATTCATCCAAATCGGATTAACTGTGTTGAATGAAGTCTACTGTTCCATCTTGTACCAAAGATTACGTAATATTGTTAAACATGTTACAATGGCTGACCAATGAACCACATGTTGTCAGATTGCTCTATTTGTGTTTGAACATCTTGTTATACATTTCTGTACTTCACGTGGAATTTTGAAAAAGCTACGTGCAGTTTGCAGTCATTTTGAGGACTTCGGTATAGCAATTAAACTGTATCTGATTATTTAACTTTTTCGTTAGACATTTGCAAAAACAGCAAATATACGCTTCCGAAGTCCAAGTGGACCTCTGCACTGTGTGATAAGCCTGATTTTTAATGTTGTGCTTTTAAAGTTAAAAAGGGACACATATCTTTTATTTGAACCTCAAAGAAGAACTTAAAATGACGAGGGATATGTTTAAGACAAGAAATAATTCTTGGAATAAAAATATTCCAAACTTTTTTCCAACCCTGTATATAACACAAAGTCATAATGTAAGTCTGTACAATATACAAATAGCTTAAGATAGTTTAGAAGAAATGCTGTCAATAATATCCTTTCCAATTGAGATTTGAATTTTTGATTACACCTTAAAACTTGGAACTTGTAACACTTTTCTTATCAGTACCACTAAGAGCCATAATTATTGCTCTTTAATTTACATATATCTATTATTTGATTTAAAATCAAACATGTGTGAACGTGTGTCAACGATTGTGAAAGTTTTCAGTTTTAAAAAACCTCCAACTTATGGCCCGCGTATGCGGGACGTATAAGCCATACGCTGGCATACATGTACGTCTTTTCGACGACCTCGCCGTACTACGACGTATACCAGCGTGCTTCAGCGTGCTCTTAATTATATACAAAGCTTACCCTAACGTATTCGACGTACGCCAGCGTATTCGCCATTTTTTTTCATACGTCAGCATACGCTGGCTAAATCGCCAACGGTGATGCTGATACTGCTATGTCAAGTGCGCGGTTATGATTTGAGTCGTGGATAGGCTACGACACGTGATCGTCGGCGATACGCTGCCGCGCGCTATGCATATTTTAGACTATCGTTGGACGTAAGTTGCGAACGCCGGCACCACGCTAAGCATTCGTTGGTATAAGTTGTCCATAAGTTATCGAAACGTTCTATATAAGTTATTAATACGTTATGTATACGCCCAACTCGTTATGAATACGCTATGTATACGCCCAAAATTGAGAAGAAAAAAAAAACCATATAGTTCAGCGTATGCCAGCATTTTAGAGAATTTTGAAACGTCGGCATACGCTGGCTAAATCGTCAATATGTGACAGGGCCATTAAACTTTTCACTACTTTTAGAGGTACTGTACGATCTTCAATGCATTCGACTGTTCTCAGTTGTCAGAAGCCGGAACTTGTGATATGAAGCCTCTTGCCAATCGCCACATTTTTATTTGAAGTGAGAAAGAGCACAAAGTCCTTTGAATGTGAATTCAATCGACTTCCGTCAACAGTTTCTAAAAATATGAATTTGAAATAAGCTGCTATTTTTCATGCCAGCTAATGGTGGCCTTCGTTTTTCATGTGAGCTCTACATTGCGTATAAAAACGTATACCCAAATTTGGTAGATTCGTACATAAAATTGACATATTCTGTGACCTGTAGGTTTATTTCATGGTAAAGAGTAATTAATATTCTGTCCATTGATACCTTATTCATAGCTTTGCTGCCACAGATGACCGAGCACCAAGGTTTTTAAACGATCGTGTCAAAATCCCCTTGTACCAAGTTTGGGCTATATCAAGCGTGCTTGTCAAAAGCTATTCATGCAATTACATTACTTGCTTCAGTTGGAAAACGATTTGCTAAAGTTTTTTCATTGATTTTGCGCATTTTTAGAAGCCAAACATTAACAAAAACAAAAATATACTTATCACAAGCAAAATTCATGATAGGCCTACTGTTCTTGTCATAATAAGGAGTTTTCGGATAATGTCGACTAGAACGCCGTCCTAGATCCTCCCAGCGACAATGGACTGCTTTGTGTTGACTGCATACAAAGTAGGTAAAGCATGAAGCTAACAATGTGTGAAGCGAGGTTCACGTTTTAGAGAAGACGGCAAAACCATGTTTGACGCGTTCTCGATATGACTAGTGCATGGACGAGGGAGAAGCCAGTGGACGTGTGAGCCGTTCTGGCACAAAGCGCGGTATGCAGCTAACACAAAGCAGTCCATTGTAGCTGGGAGGTTCTAGGACGGCGTTCAAGTCGACACATTCGAAAGCTCACTAATGACACAAACTTGGCTTCCTCCACATCCCTTATTGAGGTAAGCCTTTCATCATCGCGTCATTCACAGTGGACAAAAATTATTCGGGATGCCATCATGAAAGTACTTAGTTATCAACATCTGCGTGTATCCTTTCTTACCTTTCATTGGTCTTTAAAGTTTGTAAACCATTGATATCGTGTGCTATAAGAAAGATGGTGCAACTGACAAATCTGGAGAACATTTTGTGTCAAGATGATATATTCATGATCATAAGACACGTAAAGTTGCAAGCTAGGCAAATTAAATTGAGATTTGCCTTACATGAGCTGAATTACAGCCCACTGAATCTTAGACACAATGAATGACTTTAAACACAAATCACTGAAGCACGGATCAGAGGTAATGTTTAATAAAAGGACTTTAGACTAAAGTAACACAGCCATGTGGTTTTGATCCACATCCTGTTGCATCAGCCAAAACTTGGAACAAGCGGATTTTGACGTCTCTTTTTGAAAACCCTGGTACTCAGTCATCCTTGACAGCAAAGTTGTGAATAAGGTATTGTTGGACAGAATATTAGTTACTCTTTACCATGAAATCAATCTTAAGGTCACAGAGGATGTAAAATGTTTATACGAAGCTACCAAATTTGGGTATACCTTTTTGATACGCACTGTATAAACCAACTTCCTAAGCTTGACAAAACATAATTCAGAAATCAGAAGCTTGCTAGGTATTTTGTGTAATGTGACACATGGATGGATTTTGGCGATACAAAAGAGTAACCGGAAGAACTGACAGAATAGGCATTTGCTGGACACATGAGAACTCTAATTATGAACAAATACGTATTAGTTTCTCACACGTGAGGATAACCCATTCAAGTCAATTTTTAAAGCAACCAGTGCATGACACTTTACAAATTAAGACCATCATTAAAAGGCAAGCGACTAGGTTCAATCCTCCTAGAGTCCAATAAACGGTCTTCATGCTGCCTGATATATCCTTGATGTAACCTGTCATTGTTGATCAGAAGATGGGAGGAAAGAAAGAAATGGCAGGCATGATAGTCTATGAAGCAGATAAAGCATGTTGAACACACAAAAAAGATGATGAAATCTTGTTAAAGATGTGATAAGAAAAGTCAAATCTCTATTTGGTTCAGGAAGGACAGAAGAAGCCAAATGAAAAATAATCAAAAATTTTTTTTTTTAAATTTATATTAGTTTTTTAATTATTTTTCTGTCTTTCTTTCTTTCTTTTTTAAATAAATTTGCATTAGGGGCCTAAATTGAACCAGCCAGTATTGTCTTCAACCTTAGTAGCTTTTATCGTCTTTAGCTCATATAATTAAAATATAATACAAATGCCAATAACAAAGATTATCAAAATAACATGCTTATGAGTTGTTCACCTCATTTGTTTGAATTCAGTTGTTATTGATAATTATAAATTTTGGGTATATTGGTTCCATTCTTCGACAAAAAACCCGTATCTTACCTGCAACGAAACCAGAAATGAGCAACCCAAACCCAGTGAAGAGGTCAACCAGAGTCGACCCATCAGCGAAGTGTTCTTCCTCGACAAAGAAATCGATGACGCCTTCACATGTTATGATGACGCCATTGGCTCCGAGACCGATTACGAACGACATCATCAGTACATACCAAAAAGACGAGTGAAGTGTAGTCACAAAGAATCCGAGGGTCGACAAACAACAGGACGAGAAAAAAATGAATACACAGTATGAGGGCCTATATCGGAGAATGATGTTTAGTAAAATGTGTGACACAGCGCATCCAGTCACGGAAGCAATTGGAATTACATTTGCAGTTCTGGGTTCAAGTCCCTGGGAGATGCCATATGTTACCTCGAAGAGATCCCATCCTCCGAATACAACAGATATCAATCCAACACTCGGTATAAGAGTAAAAGACACGAGCGGATTCTTAACCAAGAAATCGATACGAGCGATTTCTTTTAATCTACTGAAATTGAATGTCCGTTTCTCAGTCCCTTCATTCGTGCTTACTGCGTCACGCTTTTCCTCATCACTGTTGACTCTGTCTCTGCTTACGTACTTCAGACAATTGGGTGAACTATCTCTGACATGACTGCCCAATAGACCATTGCAACCATATCCATGTACATTATCAGTCCTCGCACTAGTCTCACCATCGTTTGACAGGCAATGGTTGAACCTGTTTTTCTCTAATGTCCTGACCGACCTGTCCTTGCATATCTTACAGAGAGTCTCCTTGTCATTATCACTGGCAGTGACACCTTCGACAGTTCCTTTCGGTGTAGAGATCAGCAGAAACGTATCTTCGGCTTCACCACCACCAGGAAAAGTTTTTAGAGCTAACCCTACAGGTAACAAGTTCAAGAACAGTCCCCCGATAATAAGTAGGGCTCCACTTACACCGTAAGCCATCAAACTGAGTGAAATAATCTGAGGAAGGAGGAAACCTCCAATAATTGTTCCAAAGAAAGTTGAAACGCTAATGAAAGCGAAATTGGTGGAAAAATATTGATGAAGCAGTAGAGGGGATTGACGATGCAAAACGGATGCACAGAGTGCTGCTCAAGAGAAGAGAGAAACAAAAGAAGAAGAGGTGTTGGTATCTCACATCAAGTTACAGAAACCCCACTGCATCTATTTTACTGTACCAGAGCTAAGCATTTCAGGTTCTATCATTCACTTTACTCTGAATGTGTTGTAGCAGTTTCACACAATCATTTTAAACTTTATTTTCAAAGTAATATCTGATTCTTGTTTTCTTGTTATCGTAGAGCTAAGCCCATTTCTTATTGTAACCTTATAATTTTCTATAATCATATGTGACAAATATATCATAGAAATAATTCATGTTTGCGAGTGCATTAGTGACATGCACTGCCCGAATGTCAATTCACAAGAGGCCTAGGATAATGAACGAGACTTCATTATTCGTACGTCTCATTGCGACTTAACTGAGTGCAGTGATAGCACTAATGTACGAGCCACAAAACATGAATTATTTGTTTTATAGAATGGGTCAACAATATAACTTGTAAATAATTTTTTAATCGGTTATAAGAACCGCACGATCGATCAAGGAGGCCACATTAAGCGCAGCCAAAAAGTATAATACGCGTCTAAGTGTGCCCATCAATGTCCATGCCATGGCATTAACTACGCGAATTCCATCGCGCCTTAAGTTTGTACGCGCCAGAGGTACGCATAAGCGCTCAGCCGTATCCATGCATTATCACTTTTTGCCGTTTGTTATCATTTTTTATAAAACGGGTTCAAGAATGTAGCCATCCTGATTGGTCAAATAACAAGTGATAACAAACGGCAAAAAGGCTCTAAACCACGGCTGAGCAGCGCGTACGCGTACCTCTGATGCGTGCAAACTTAAAATGCAATGAAATCGCGTAGTTTAATTGTCATTTTAGCGGAGGGATTACATGCGCGCACTGAAACGCGCATGACTTTTGTTGGCTGCGCTTCTGTGATGTCATCCAGGAAAGCAAATGGCAGCCTCCATGACTGTGCGACTCTTGGCGTTTCTATGGGGTTCGTAACCATTTTTATAGACTTCATAATCATATTGCCGACCCGTTTTATAAAAACTATTAATACATGGTTGTGAGTTCGTGCATTAGTGCGATCTGGCAACACGCAGGTTTTTACCGTGGTGTACTATACGCACGAGGCGCAAGCCGAGTGTGTTTGACACCACGGTAAAAACCTTTGTGTTGCCAGATCGCACCAACGCACTCCCAACCATGTATTAATAGTATATTGATAATATCACGATCACTATCGTGGAGTTAGCCCACTTTGGTAAAATGCAATGTGAACGGAAAGTGGGCTAAGCTTAGTCCCGTACTATCAGGGCTTAATCCTTTAGCCCCACCGATAGTACGGGACTACAAATTTTGCAGGTGTAAACAGCCTAATAGAGAGAGAGAAAGAGCGAGAGAGAGAGAGAGAGAGAGAGGGAGCGAGCAAACGCATGCAGGATATACCGTCATGATGTAAATGAAGGAGAAAGACGTTCAGGTATTTAACTCTTGAAATGTAAGTTTTTACCTGACAAACCCAAAAGTAAGCCAAAAAGAGTGACATTCTTCGTGAATGCAGTACCCATGATGAATAGTCCGGCCAGGATCCCACAGACTGTTGTCAGTGTTCTTGGTCGGCTGCAGTGATCCAAAAGTAACTGCGCGAGAGGGGCTAAATGAATAATGAGTACACATTTAGTTTGGTTTTTATATCAATAGCAATAATGATTTGAAATAATGAAGAAAATAATGATTATAATAATAATGATAACGATAAGAATAATTATTATACTAATGACAAATTATGATAACGATAATAATAATAGTAATGATAATAATAATGATGATAACAATGATAATAATGATAAAACACAACTCATTTAGTGCTTAAAGGAGAACGAAACCCCAAACTTGTATGTACTTTAACAGAAGCAGAAAAATCTTAGAAGCATATCGCTGAAAGTTTGAGGAAAAACGATAAAGAATAGAAAAAGTTATGAAGATTTTAAAAACCTAACATCGCTAAATGAAATTTGCAATATACTCATTATGCCAATGAGATGCTATGACGTTTTGTGCTCTCTCTTTATAGGTAATGAATAAGAAAATTATAAAATTTCAGCTTTTAAACAAAGAAAATTGAATTGTCAGCATTGTGCTTGAAATATATTGAGAAGAATACATTTATGAACACCACCTATAATACAGAAATAAATTATTCTAAGATATATTCAAGGAAATTGGATTTATACAACATTATTTGTTGTATAAAGACGCACTGGAGTGGGGACGCACGTACGCACTGGAGAAGGCATGGACGGTCTAATGTGAGAGTAGATTAATTTCCCCCTTTTTCCGGATCCTACTATTTTGACATTGCTCCATTACCAGTATTATTATGAGCAAAGGTAGTAAATCTACCAGAGCAGAAAGGGAGCCGTATTTGTTAAGAAAAAGGAAAATTAACAACCAAACTATACTGAACTACAAGAGAAACGTCGCACATGTATGTGTTTGAAACTGTTTTATTTACAATGACACATATTCTTTATTCAAGAGTGAAAACTGAGAAAATGTTTTGCTTTGTTTTGATTAACAAGTACAGATGTGCAATAACGACTCTCGTCGTTCTGACGTAGTTCTGACGTTGTTGGGCCCACAGGAGACGTTCCCGACGATGTCGAACGGTGAGGATAGGGCCCCGAGCAGGACGCCGACAAGACAAGTTGAAGCTTCTCAGCCGACGACGAACAGTTGCTGCAGAAATTGGTCTGTTGTGTGTGCCAATAGTCTGTAGAGCCGATTCTGTTGCTCTGCGGAAGCGATCCTGCAAGTGGTCCCGGTGAAGATGGCGATCTTGACGTGCTGTTGTCACCCTGGGACGACCACTGCGCTGACGATCGTTGGTGCTGTTGGTTGCATTGTATCGCTCCCGCAGTCTCTCTACTGTCCGAACGCTGCATTGAAGTCGTTGGCAATGACTCTAGGACGTTGGCCAGCATGAAGACGTCCGATGGCTTGTTCCTTCTGGTTTCGAGTCAGACGTGGCATGGTGTCAGAGCTCAGGAAACGAATGACAGGATGAAGGTTTTGGGTCCCTTTTAAACCCACTGGATAGAGGATGTGCATGTGCATCATGCTTTTCAAAAAGCTGCACTCGAGTGCACTACCATGTTCACGGAAAGGATATGAGTTTTAATCCTACACAGAAATCACATTTTGTTATGATGATGTGTTATGGACGGTCAATGCCATATCTGTGATGTTAAAAAAACATAAAATGTGATTTTACGTATCAAATTCCAATATCATGTGTAAAAGATATCAATTTGAAAAGTGCGACGTTTCTTTTGTAGTTCAGTATACTTCTGGCACCTCTGCTGGTGCTACGTCGGGCAGTCAAGCAGGAGAGACGTCTACAACAGACTCACTTCTTCATTACGCCCGGGTGCACAACACATCCCACACATTGCTCGTTTACTTCAACGAAGGACAAGATGGCGCCCCCCCCCCCCCCGTCTCGACGATGGATACTGATGTGGCAAGTCCTTCTGACTTCGTTAAAACAACCGAAAAAAATCATCGAAAAGTTAGATACTCTGAATGCTAATGTGACGGCAATCTGCAGTGAAGTCTTTGAAATGCGGGCAGATATGTCTGATTTACAAGCCTCAGTCGCGGATTCTAGGACAAGGCTCACTGCGATTGAAAGTGATATTTTGCCTAGGATGCAGAAGAAGAACGAAAACGTCGAAAATGAATTGAAGCATATGATAATGGCATTGGAATTACATGATCGAAAAATGAATCTGTTGATATATGGGGTGGAGAAAAAGAAAGATGGAAGAGTTGTAAGAGTTGTGAGAAACATAATTCAAAAGTTGGGTTTCTCCAAGAAGGAGGCGCACAGCATAGTCATAGCCGAAGGCACATCGGCTTCCACGACGTGTTACACCCGGAAATGAGCAGAGTAGGCGTGGTCATGATCCCATCATAGTATGATTTGGCGCCATGTTGGATAGGGATTCCGTGTTAAATGCATACCAACGAGCGCAATTTCGTCCGGTGACCTCTGAAGGTCAAGCTGCTGTTCGTCACACTTTCCGCATCGTGACCGACTTACCTGCGCCACTGAAGAGGAAGCGATTCTTCCTCGAGCAAAGAGGGTATCAGATGAGAAACATGAGAATAAATCTACAAGAATCAAGTTAAATGGTATAAATCTGCATCTAGAGTGTACTGAAATAGGATCTTCATCAGCATGGCGTATAGTTATTTATCGAGTGATCTAACGTTGTAGGGGTAGATGAATCGAAATGAAAAGTTTAAAGTTTTATGTCAACTGAAGTGTATTATTATAAAACGCCTTATTTTTGACTACTTTGAGTGGTGTTTTCCGTTTGCCAAGTTGTCAGCTTATGAATCTTTTATCAGCGTTAATGTGTTAAAGCTTTTATGCGATCATCGCATTTTGAACGTGATCGGTGTAAATGCACCCATTGATCAAATGAATATGAGTTGTGTCTCTTTACAATCTGTTGTTGATTCATGCCTACACTTTACGATTTTTCCAAGTGAATGAATAATACATTCAAAAATGAAAAAGAGAAAGTTAAGTTTGTATATTTGTTCATCATTGTATTATTCGATAATGAAAGAGGTATAAAAGACACGATTTAAATATGAGGAGAAAACTTGATACTGAGATTCTTCAACATATGGAAACTACGATTTTCATTTACGGATTAAAAAAAGAAAAAGTACAGCAGAGAAAATGTAATGACTATTATATATTTGATAGAACAAAAAAAATGAAAAATACTTGTGACAAAGGACGAAAGTATTTGATTGTTGGGTATTATATATAAATATATGTATATATATATATATATATATATATATATATATATATAAATGAAATGAGCCAAAACTCAGGACGTAGCTGAATACCACAGGTTTATTGGTGTCAAGCTTTACCAATATCATCTCTTTCGAATACCTAAAACTACAACTATTTCTTTGCAATGACTCTACTCGTGCACATGGGTTGTCATGAATTAAGGTGGCGCCACAATGACACGCATCAGTTAACTTGCTTTTGCGGTAGACCTGGTCACGTGATCTATCGCACAAGCAAGCAGAACCACAAACAACAGGTAATGATTTGAATTATATCAAACTTTACATAGATTATCACTATATCGATTTATATACAGATTATTCGTATTGGATAGTAGCTATTCCAGAAGTATTGCTCATTACTTTTCTGTTATGCATGCAGTAGTACATGTATTATCATTTTGTTCCATTTTCGTTTCGCTCTTCGTTGTATAGCTCCTGAAGAAGGCGTAAGCCGAAAGCTTGACACCAATAAACCTGTGGTATTCAGCTACGTCCTGAGTTTTGGCTCATTTCATTTATTTAATTATCCTACCAAGACGGCCCGTCATGTTTTGTCTCAGCCATATATTTACAATTATATATATATATATATATATATATATATATATATATATATATACAGTATATTTTTTTTTTTTTTGTGGAAAGATTTTTTTGAATTGGATAAACCTTTGGAAAAATTCTAGAATACAAGTCAATAATAATGTACTTTATTTTAAGTCTTGGTGTGCTAAGGGGGTACGAATTGTTAACGATGTTTTAGATTCAGATGGATCATTTCTCTCATATTTTGATTTTCAACGTAAATACAATGTACAAGTAAACTTTCTTCAATATTATGGCTTGTGTAACGCTATTCGATTTGGTTTTTAAAAAATGTCATACCTAAGATCATAGAACCTACATGTATTATCCCTCACTGAGGCTGATGCATTGATTATAATACTGAAATTGAAAAAGGTTATTCACATATTTATCATTCGTTCTTGAAACATAATATAAAGGAATGTAAAAGTCTTACAAAATGGAAACAGGAGTTTGACCTTGACAATATCGTATGGAGTTCTTATTAACAAATTCCCTACCATTCAACTGTTTATATAAACATGAGGTGGTTTCAAATCTAGATACTGAATAGAATTCTTTACATGAAATATGCTTTGTTAAGATTTAAATTAGTAACAGATAACCTATGTACATTTTGTAATAACAGCAAAGAAACAATTATGCATATATTTATTTATTCAAACGAAATATGGTCAAAACTTGAGCTTTGGCTGTCCCGTAATACTGTACACATTATGCGTACAAATCAAAATAAATTGTTTGGGTTTCATCGACGTAATAATAGTGACTCAACTGTATTTTGATTGTAGTAAGGAAAGAAATTTTTACAGCCAAATGCAAAAACAGTTTGCCAGTTTTTGAACAAATCATGTCAGCGATAAAATGTTATTATGATATGGAAAAATGTATATGTAAAGCAAATCTGAAAGAAAAGAAATTTATGAAAAGGTGGTTTCAGTTCACTAATTTTTTTCTGATTATGTTTTCTTGTTATTTTTTATTTATTTTTTATTTTTTTGCCAAGTTAATCTGTAACACTTTGAAAAGAGATTGCTATATATATAATTGAATTTTGCAGATGTATGTTCGTATTGTATTTAGAATGGCCAAGAATATCATTTAGGAATTCTGCATATTTTTATGTATGATATTTTTAAATAAAGGAACCCTGTGGAAGGGCTAAAGAGAAAGAAAAATATTTGTATAAGGCAATCGGAAACTATAGCACATTTACATCACAGCATTTCATTAGCATAACGAGGACATTGCCAATTTCAGACCTCCATTAATTTAGCGAGTTTAGGATTTCAAATATTCGTAACTTTTTTTATTAGTTGTCCGTTTTTGCTCAGCCTTTCACTGATATGCTTATTTGATTTTGCTGCTTCTATTAAAATGCATTTTTTTTTTTTTTTTTTTGGGGGGGGGGGGGGGTTTAAAATTGTTCAAATTTTTAAAAGAATGATGAAAAAGATACTGATGTTGAACGGAAAGAAACAAGATCTTGATAGTAGGATAGAGCTTGGTTGTGCCTGATATTTCAGACAAGAAGAAAAATTTAGTTATGTTTTTTTAAATATATATGGAGCCATTTGTGGTGATCTTGTCAATGCATATTTAGATGGCACATAATAGACATTTTTTTTTTACATAAGCATCAGATATCAGAGTTGAAATTTTAATGACCTTTTATTATTGTGACACATATAAAACTGCAGTTTTATCGGTCACTTTTATAAAGACCTTTAACCAAAAGCCCCGGCCCCCCACTCAGTATTATTTAGGGTACGCGTATGCTTGTTCCCTCCCTTTGAAAGCACCCCCCTATTTCAGGGCTGCCAAAGTTTCTGAACCCCCCTATCGCGGGCTTTCCGCGGGCTTTTCCTGCCTTGGAGACACCCCTAAATTCAGAACACTGCTCAATGTACCCCCCTATATCAGGTGAGCTCTCATTCCAACCCCATATCTCAGGACAGACACCAACCCCCCTTTGATTTGATCAATTTTTCAAGATATTTCATAACCCCCCTTTTTTAATTTCTCAGGTGTCGAAGAGAGAGAGAGAGAGAGAGAGAAAAAGAAAAACACCCCCTTTTTTAATGAAATCTCCGGGTGAAAGATAAAAAACACCCCCTTTTTTTACAATTCACGGGCCGGATTGTGTCGCCCAAAAAGTACCCCTTTACCGGAGATTTTTGGAACACGCATGCGGTCCCTTCGACCTCCGAGTGGGGGGCACTCAAGTATTTGCAACTAGTTGAAGTGTGCAATATACTTAAGAAAAATTAAATGAGAAACATGTTGAAAAATTCTTTATTAAAGATGAGATCACTAAATCTACGTAAATATCCTATTGGTAAACTGGTCATTCGACTAAGATGTAAATATAGAAAACTCTTCCACTTGTCCATTAAAATATCATGAATTTCCAAAATCTCTCACACGTAACGTTTTTCCTTGTTTTGAACTCGAGATGATAGCTGGTATGTTGTTATTATCAAATGTTATGCCCTGCACTAACGGGAAATGCTATTCTGCTATAGAGTATTGATTATACATGCTTTTGTATGGGAGATCTCCTTTTTCCGAAGGTTCGATTCGTTATTCCGAAGGTTCATATTCCGAAACACAAACTTCCCATGCCAGGGGATTCGTAATTCCGAAAATGAAATAGGGTTCATAATTCCGAACATTATGTTGCATTACTGCGAAGGTTCTTTATTCCCAAGTTCGTTAATCCGAAAATTTGTTTATTTGAAGGTCTATAATTCCAGAAATGGGTTTATTGTTCTGAATTGGCATTTATTCAGGTGATAGAAAATATGAAGATAGGCCTACAAATAAAGACATAAATGATACAATAATACTGGGGGTGTTTCACAAAGAGTTAAGTTTGACTAAAAGTCGCACTTTAATTCCTAGTTGTGTGCGGTATATGACACATCACCGCATTGGTCAGATCATGCTCAGGGTCCGCGCGCTGTTGGGTAATCTACAAATGAGATTACGCGTTTAATACCGTATGCGCATTGGCACTTACGCATGACTTTAAGTCAAACTTAAGGGGCTTTCACACCGGGATTTTGCTTACAGTTGCGTAGATTTGCCTAGGGAGTACGCCCTGCGTAGCGTAGCGTAGGGTTGCGTAACTTGTCCACGTACACTTACGTAGGTCAGGCGTTAAGTCTGCGTAGTGTTGCTTACGGTTGCGTACGGATTCTGTGCGCAAGCGAAGATGAAAAAAAAGAAAAAAGCATTAGGCCTACAGCATTTCCTTATGAACTTCTCAAGCAACTCTTGCCTGCTGTCCGGAACACTGTACTGCTGTGAAGTAGAATCAAAAGATAATGAGTTGTTTAAGTCCACTCCAAAAAACAGGGGCGGATACAGGATTTTCAGAAGGGGGGGGGGGCGCATTTCAGAAAGGGGGGCGCACACTGAGGAACCCTCCGTTTGACGAAGCCAAACGGCCATCTAGAGGATCCGGGGACATACTTTGTCAGACAAAAAGGGGGTGCACGCCCCTTGCGCTCCCCTCTGGATCCGCGCCTGAAAAAGCTGTTATCCTTCGGCATTTGGAAGCCCTAGAAACAGTAATGGCAGAGCACGAACGATTTAATGTCAAATGGGACGAATCTGTTCAAACTAGTAGTCAAGTGATGCAAAAAAGTATAGGATCCAGTATGAGTACGCCAAATTTAAGTAACTATAAGCAACTATACGCAAATGTACGCCAGGTCTACGCAGGTCTACGCAAGTCTACGTCGGTCTATACGCCACAGTACGCAACACTACGCCATTTCATGCGCAAGTCTCAAAATGTGTTTCGAGAAACCGGGGCATTTTGGCGTAGTGTTGCGTAGGAATGGCGTACAGTGGCGTAGTGTTGTGTAGGCTTGCGTATAAACTGCGCCAAAAAATTAAACATGTTTAATTTTTTTTCTAAACATGTTTAATTTTTTGCGTACCTATTTTGCGTTCCTCGGCGTAGACTTGCGTAGGCACAGCGTATGGCAGCGTAGTGTTGCGTAATCGCTACGCAACACTACGTAACTCTACGCAACTCTACGCAAACCTCGGTGTGAAAGCCCCTTTAACTCTTTGTGAACACCCTCCTGATGAGGTCAACTCTAGAGCATGCAAGTCTGATCAACGTTCTCTCTGAATGTCTCGAATGTAATCTCTGACTAGAGATGGAGTGAAACTTTTTTACTGCACTTTGTCTACTTTTCATCCTAGCTCAAAGGTATGCATCATTATAGAGGTAATCTATGCTCAAATAATGTGAGTAATGGATAAATTATTTGCAACGTCTACGTCAATGAAAACATCGCTACAGGAAGATGAAACTGCAAGAGAGAGAAAAAAATCTCAATAAAAATGACTTACAAGAGAGTAGGCCGTATATTTTTGCACGATATTTGACCTTCAGTTCATGATAATCATCAGGAACTAGACTTTCTGTATATTTAGGCCTCTGATATGAAAAAGGTTACGATGATTTTTATTCTGATTATTCTTCAGCAAATACATACTGCTAGAAGTTATCATGTAAAATGATATATGATTAGGATAACAGTATTTCTTTTTAAAATAATAATTATGCTTACCAGCCAGATACCACAAAGATACGTGAAATGATATCAAAAATCCTATTGTCGCACATGAAGATCCAAGATAATTGGCTATCGCGGGCATCAGAATGCCAAATGAGATTTCCATGCCTTCTTCAATGATCTTAAGACAGAATCTGGATGTAAATATCATGTATTTCCAGTTTTTTCCTTGGGAAGCCATGTTAGTTCGATTGTTCACGATATGTTTTCAAACCGTGTACAGTGTCCCTTTTATACGTGATTAGTTCATGTTCAACGTGAGCGGAATCACACACACATTTTCTGGACCACCAAAGTATGACTGTGGTTCATGGGGCGATTGATTATGAATAGAATACTTATTTAATTTGCTTTTCAAATAAATGATATTATGTTACATAAGTGGGTGGAACTTCCAAAACTGCTTATTCGATTTGTAAGCATCAAAATGAAATGTTAAAATGGGAATCTGGAATATAAAAAACGTCTTTATACAAAAGCACATATCATAACCATTAGGGCTAAAGTATTTTCCTCTAAACGTTTTTGTTATAATGGAAATACAAAACATGTAAATACTCTTGTTAAACAAAACTAGGCTTTAAATATAATGCGATAAATCATGTCAGCCTCTAAAAAGAGGGTTTTATGTATTAATGGTATATTAAAATAAGTATCGTTTTACTAATAACATGTAAAATACCGTGCATCCAAATTTCTTTACTTTCTTTTAAATTGAAATGCCAGCAGCTGAAATTACCGTGTAATGTGAAACCAGTAACCGAAATTTGTTGAGTATGTACACTTTGCCGTAATTAACGAATAATACATTATCATTATGTCACAAATGTATTCAAAGCTAATACAGCTGGCATATGGTTTGATTTTTTTTTAATGATCTTTATTAATGATTCCATGAAACACAAATTATACAATCAACATATTCTCTTTGAATGTTTTAACAATATAAACAAATAAAATACTTTATCATCACTTATAAAATTATCATGCAAAATATTCTCCCTCTGGAATGTAAAATCAAAACTAATAAATGTGCTTTTCTAATGCTGTAACTGAATTTAAATTATTCCATACGTGATTATATAAGATTTAAACATATTAGTGTGATGATGTATATCCAAACAAAGTGAACAAATCATAATTTTACGGAATCTATAATTTAAAAAACCCCAAAACAAACAAACAAGGACCCCTCCCTACCCACATATGCCCCTACCTACCCCATTCCCTCCGGAACTACCACTGCGTAGAAACCTTCCATCCCTCCCACCCACACTTACTTCCCTAAAACCAGACATTCACTCACACACACACATACATATTTTTTTTTTGGTTTTTCAAAATATTTTATTAGAGATTTCATTGAAAATAGATCATTACATAAAATAAATGTAAATAATTTCAAACAAATACAAATCTTCATTTCGTTTTCATACCATAGTGTTAAATTATTCACAAGACAAGCATGGAAGAATGTTGGAATGAAATCATTAAGTAAATAATATATTGACAAACACTAACGTACGCCCTATACCCCCTCCCTATGTCCCACAATGTATAATATTCAATATAAAGATCCTTTAAATGAATAAAGGGGTAAACAAAAATGTATAATTACAGTATAATTAAATGAAATACAATCCTACATGTTATATTCATATCATAAATAATAAGATGTGCATCTAACAATTTACCCAAGAGAAGGGGAAAATGATCATTCATGACAAGTAACATAATGCATTTTTTTTAAAAATATAAACCCTTCATCGATATATCTTGTTACCCCTTTCACTACTTAACCTCCCCCCCTCCCTTCTCAACATTCACATTCACACTCACTAACATCCAACAAACATACCAATATTTACACACGCACAACACTAGACACATCATACGCATACACATATAGACACACGCACCCACACACACACACACACAATAAGAAGTCTTTGTTATTGAAGATGACTGGGTTAATTTTTCCTTCAAAATTTCTACAGTTGTATAAATTGATGTATAAATCGATTGTTTATGGAAGAATAAACATACATACATACACACACACACCCGCACACACATCCACACTCACCCAGGTATACTTGTGTGTCTTTCCCTTTGTTCTCCCTATTGTTCAAATAGCCACACAAGCAGCAAAAAAACCACACAAGCCTGACGGAATAAAGGCATCTATTGTGTTTGTCCATTTAGTCACACAAGTATACCTCTGTTGGTACACAAACACACACGCACATTCACCCCACACACACCCTCACACTCACACACATACACGCACCCACCCATATACACTTTCGTTCAGAAGAATTATGTGCGCACTGTCCGTTGTGCTTGATTGGCAGAACCGCACCGATTACATCGGTCAGGTGTGACCACTTTTATCTACATCGTTATAGATACATTTTAAATGTGCATACATTATTGTTGTGACCAGCCCTGAAAGGTATACACTAGAATGCCTGCTATTAACATACACGAGCATACTCACACGTACACACCATACAGTAGGGTGTACCTTTAATTCAAATCTCATAATCGCTATCTTCATTGTTATCGGACAAATGTGACCAATCCACCCATTTAGTTCAGCAAACGTGATAATTATCGATTCAGGTCAATTTGTTAAGCAACCGGTGCATGACACTTTACAGACTAAGATGATCATTAGAAGGCAAGCGACGAGGTTCAATCCTCCTAGAGTCCAATAAACGGTCTTCATGCTGCCTGATATATCCTTGATGTAACCTGTCATTGTTGATCGGAAGATGGGAGGAAAGAAAAAAATGACAAGCATAGAATATGAAGATAAAGCATGTTGAACACAAAAATAAGATGATGATTTGTTTAAAGATGTAATAGACTACAAAAAGTAAGATCTGTATTTGATTTCAGGACAGAAGAACCCAAATAAAAAGGATCGATGTTTTTCTGCTTCTATTACTTTTTTGTTTTGTTGTTTTTTTGCACATGCGGCCTAAACCGAATTATCCTGAAATGTCTTCAATGTCCCTGGCTATTTTTCGTCTTTAGTTCATGTTCAAATTTCCTTAATTGGACAAATAAAATTATCTATCTATCTATCTATATTAAAAAAAAATGAGAATATAAATTTCAATATAAAGATTCTCAAAATAACATGCCTATATACCTGCAACGAAACCAGACATGAGCAATCCCAACCCAGTGAAGAGGTCAGCCAGAGTAGACCCATCAGCGAAGTGTTCTTCCTCGACAAAGAAATCGATGACACCTTCACATGTTATGATGACGCCATTGACCCCGAGACCGATTATGAACGACATCATCAGTAGATACCAAAATGTCGAGTGAAGCGTAGTCAGAAAGAATCCAAGCGACGACAAACAACAGGACGAGAAGAAAATGAAGACACAATATGAGGGCCTATACCGGAGAATGATGATTAGTAAAATGTGTGACACAGCGCATCCAGTCACAGAAGCCATAGGAATTAAATGTGCAGCTCTTGGTTCGAGTCCCTGGGAGATGCCATATGTTACCTCGAAGAGATCCCATCCTCCGAATACAACAAAAATCAATCCAACACTCGGTATAAGAGTAAACGACAAGAGCGGATTCTTAATCAAGAAATCGATTCTGGCGATTTCTTTTAATGTACTGAAATTGAATGTCCGTTTCTCTGTCCCTTTCTTCGTGCTTACTGTGTCACATTTTCCCTCATCACTGTCAAATCTATCTCTGCTTATGTACTTCAGATGATTGGGTGAACTCTCTCTGACGTGACTGCAATTACCCAAGAGGTCACTATTCACACCATCACTAAACAGGCAGTCAGTGAGCCTGTTTTTCTCAAATGTCCTCTTCGATCTGTCCAAACTGTCCTTGCATATCTTACAGAGAGTTTCCTTGTCATTATCATTGGCAGTGACACTTTCGACAGTTCCTTTCGGTTTAGAGATCAGCGGAAACGTATCTTCGGCTTCACCACTACCAGGAAGGGTTTTTAAAGCAAACCCTACAGGTAACAAATTGAAGAACATCCCCCCGAGAATAAGTAGGGCTCCACTTACACCGTAAGCTATCAAACTCAGTGAAATCATCTGAGGAAGGAGGAGACCTCCGATGATTGTTCCAAAGAAACTTGAAACGCTAATGAAAGCGAAATTGGTGGGAAAATATTGATGAAGCAGTAGAGGGGATTGTCGATGCACAACGGATGCACAGAGTGCTGCTCGAGAGAGAGAAGAAAGAAAGAACAAAACAAAATAAGAAGATGTGTTGGTATCTCGCATCAACTTAAAGAAACCACACTGAATCTCATTTACTCACCATCTGATCTAGGTATTTCAGGTTCTATCATTCACTTTACTCTGAATGTCTTGTTGTCTTGTTAGGTTTCACACAATCATTTAAAACTTTCTTTTCAAAATATTATCTGGTTTTCTTTAATCCTATGTGACCAATTATCACACAAATGATTCATGTCTGTGAGTGCATTACTGAATATGCACTGCACGAATGTTAAGTCACAATGGGATAATGAACGAGACTTGCCGATTTCATTATTCGTACGTCTCATTGTGACTTAACTGACTGAGTGCAGTGATATCACTTATGCACGAGCCACTAAACGTGAATTATATTTATTTCATAAAACGGGTCAACAATATGTATATAAAGTTTTTTTAAAATGGTTATGAACCCCATTAAATTGCCAAGAATCGCACGATCAAGCAGGCGGCCATTGGCTTTCCTTGATCATGTTGATGACATCACATTAAGCGCAGCCCCAAAGTATAAAGCCCGCCGCACACTATACGACAGGCCTGCGATCCGATTTCCGAAGAAAATATAATAGTAATCAAATATACCTTGCACTGAGAGGCTCCAGTTGAAATTATGGATTCTCTGAGGTGACTGGCATTGCACCCCTCAGAATATATAGCTATGGCAGTCACCGAAGAATCCATAATTTTGAATTTGTACCTCGAAAAGAGTCCATGGTATATTTGATTTATATCCTGCAAGATAGATTAGAAAAAAAATGAAAAATCGAATAGACCTACAAGCCATGTATACTGATAGGCTCGTCACGCACACAAATTATCGCGATACATTGTCGAGATATCGATAGCTTCGAAATATCCAGAATTCAATTTGAATCAGTTTGTTCAAAGAATTTTCCTGTCAGTGTTCATAATTTACAATTATCATATAATATGTCGTTAAAAGAAATTGAAAAGGTTTTTTGTCGTCCTAGATTTAGCACACTGGATAATAAATTGAGAGAATTTCAATTTAAATTGCTGTACGATATTTGTGAACCATCATTAATTTTATACAGGTTTCACTTCATATCAAGCGATAAATGCTCATTTTGTGGTAAAGATGAGGAAACTTATAGGCATATATTTTTTTAATGTGAAATGGTAACAAAATTATGGGAACGGTGTAGTAACATCTTAGATCTTATTAATTAAATATTTGATATAATTATCTTAGTCGGGAGAAAAAGAAGCCTCCAAGTATTGAAGAAGTAGGAGAAAAACTGCTTAAAGTAAACAAGAAGAAAGAAAGATTGCTACCGAACAGAAGACTTTGACACTACACTATAAGAAATGCGCTGATATCAAACGCGTAATGATGACATCATCACGCGCCGGTGCCTAAAACAATAGATACGCGCAAATGAATGCCGTCACAATGTAGTACGCACTTCGCGTGGGTGATGTCATACGCCGTGAATAGTATCCGAGAATAGTACTACTATTCACGGATCGTGACGTCAGATGACTCCATGGCAATTTGCTAATTTGCACGAGGCTAGTGGGATTTTTATTTTGTCACATAACGCGCATTGGACCAATCAATTGCGCAGATTCTTTTCATGACGCATATAGCATTATATATAAACAGTTAAACACATGAAATATGTTGGATTGGGGGTTCTGAATGGTCATACAAATAGTAAAATAGTAAAAACAGTAAACAAGTTACGGGTTATTGCGACAAATCTTCAACCTTATTAATTAATTCCTTTTTCGGGGCAGGTGAGTTTTGAACAGAGACAAGCCGCAAGGTTGAAGATTTGTCAATCTGTCGGTCAATTGAATCTGGTGTCGCCGAAATCGCTGGCCCGTCTCCGTGGTCTAGTGGTTAAAGCATTGGCGTTCTGAGCAAACAACCCGGGTTCGATTCCCGGCGGAGACATTTTTTCAACCTTTGCAAAAATTTCAAAAAGGGAGGACAGCTCTGGGGAACTTTGATTTAGGCTACGCAACCATTATTCTCTCATTTTAATTTCTCACAATTATACTTATTTCAACCCAGTCTCACACTTAAATAGACGAATAGAGTCATAGTACCAATCACCGTTAATATGACACTCTTGGTCAATTTAAGGGAAATTTATAATGGCACCATCTACGTTTTCAATCATGGCCGAGTTACCCAAGTAAGCTGAATCGATCATAAATATTTGTGTCAATTTTTGCATTAAAGGTTATTTAATGGAAATGTGTAAAACAGTGGCGTTATCGTGAAATAAATCACCCCTCATTCACTCCTCAGAGTTTCGGTTTATTCCGTACAACGCTTTACGTGACTTCATTCCACCTCAACTCTGCCGAAACCAATATCGCGATTGCAAACGTAGATGGCGCCAATATAAATGTCCCTTAAATTGACCAAGAGTGTCATATTAACGGCGATAGTACCATGACTCTATTCGTCTATTTAAGTGTGAGACTGGGTTGACTTATTTCCACGAGAGTTGCCAAAGACGTGTCCTCCCGTTTCGTTTGACTCGCTCCAACCACGACATTCCCATTGGACACCCCCCTGTAGGCGAGTTTGGAATCTTGATTTATTCATCAAGAAATGAAATCACTTCGCAACAACAGAGACTATGTTATCAAACCAGCAGACAAATGTGATGCTGATGTTGTATGGCAACGAGGCATCTAAATCGGTGAAGCTGAACGATGGCACCTTCTACACCCAGCTACATGTAGATGTAGACCCCTACAGAGGAGCAGCAACCAATAGTGAAAGACACCGTAAGGGATCTCATCGAGAATGAACATCTACCGCCGAACGCTACTAATCTCATTCAAAGGAACCCTAAACTCTCTACCTTCTATCTGCTGCCTAAGATACATAAGCAGGGCAACCCAGGGAGACCTATTGTTTCGACAATCGGTTGTCCGACTGAACTCATTAGCCGATATCTCGATAGCATTTTCTCCCCTCTGGTAAAGTCACTACCTACATAATTGTGAGGGATTCGTCAGATAGTACAGTCATTTTATGAAAAATAAGGCATGAACCTCACACAAATTGCAACAGAAAATCTGACTCGTGTGCACTACCAATAAAGGTGTCCTCTGTAACATTGTAAAAAGTCCTAAGAAATCCAAGTGGTGGAAATTAATTTTTTTAAGGTTTTTCTCAACCATCCATGTAAAATTTGTGTGCGCTATGTACATATTCACGGTCGTCACGGACTGACACGTGTTTTCATATTCCGGACAGAGAGAGGTGAACAGCGTACACGCGGTTTATATAGCGCCTGTGTAATCGCTTTTTCACCTTTGCAAGATCGTTGTGTAGCATGGGTCCAGTCCTTTAGGGGGCACTGGCTGTCATTAGAGGAAGGCGTGGGTCATACCAGGTTGATAAAGTGCGGAGCATGGAGACTGAGCAGGAGAGGGCGGTCTTAACATTTTTTAAATGCTCCTCTCCCTTTCTTTCTTTGTTTCCGTCTCTTGATTCTCTATTTTTCTTTTTGCCATCTTTATGGCCCATCATGAGAAGGGTCACGTACACACTGCGACACATATGAGTGCTGGGCATATCATTTTTTAGAGTGACAACTTGACAAGATTTTAAGATGACCCATTGCCTTGAGTTAAGATCCATAAATTATTTGAATAATTATGTACGATGATCTTAAAGTATTATTCGATGGATACATATACGCTAACACAAAATTATAATTCGTACCAGTGGTACGTAAACTATTTTAAAGCAAAACTTGTACATATTGCTGCTACATCACATAAATGTTGGCATTGGTAATTAATGTCAAATAATATGATTATTAATTAACGAATCACTTAAGATAAAACCTACTTTCAAATTTAGATGAACATTGGCCACTAGATTGGTATTGCTCGACATTAACACTGGCACGAATGCATCATGGTAATCAGGGGCGGATCCAGGATTGAGTAAAAGAGGGGGCACACAAATGCAGGTTTGTCAATATTTGGAAAAGGTAGACCCGTGTTTTTTGGGTCTCGCCAACTTCTCGAAAACTTCGCCAGACCTTCAAAATTCGCCAAGTGGGGGTATGGGGGTCCAGTTTCCCTCCATAATTCCCTGACAAGCCAAAAAAAAAAAAAAAAAAAAAAAAAGTCTTCATTCTAAAAAAAGGGGGGGGGGGCACAATCTAGAAAATGGCAGATCGTCTATGGTCAAAATGCATACTTTTCTTCCAATAATAATAATGACCACAAGGTAGTCAAAATATCCGATATGGGGAATATTTACAATCCAATAACTTTGATTTCATAAAATTGTATGATAGGCTACAAACTAATTTAATTAAATGATTTTGGTTGAGAAAATTAAGCTTCTGTTGGGAACAAATACAAAGGCAAAAAATAATACCAATCATTGGCGGCGCTTTAAATTGCCCTACAATGATCAGTAGGGTGCCACTCTTCTCTTGAAAGACAATGCATTTTTTTTTTAAATGAAGTTTTAAATCAACATTTGAAAGGGTGATATATGTGATATATGTTAGCATGTTGTATCACACTATTCATATTGTTGTATCTAACAGTACAAATGTTACTTTCAGCATGTTTAAGTTATTGTCAGTCCTTGACCGTCTCAATGTTGATTTTCACAATTTAAGTTCTAGAGTATGAGGGCAAGTGCCGTTTTTAAAATTTCCAAAACCCTCAATGGAGTATTTCCATTTTTGTATTCACTGCCGCATAATATTTATATATTTGTTTTTGTTCATCAGGAAAATGCCATTTTGAAAAAAAAAAGAAGAAGAGGTTATTAGCAACGATGAGTGCCCCTCAAAAAACAAAGTTGATAAATACTCGTCCCTAGTTACAGACATTCGAAATAATAGCTATGAGGTAGAGTTTTTGGCAACTGAAGTTGGTTCACGAGGATTCTTTTCATCAAACACCCAGAGACTGAAACATATGTTAGGATACTTGCATGAACAGAAAACAAAGCCGCGCGAATTTCGGGACAAACTCAGTAAAATGGCGCTTATTTCGTCCTTTGCAATTAATTGCGCATAATTATGATGATATTAAAATGATAATAATAATGATATGAGAATAGAAATTAAAAAAAAAATAATAATAATAATGATAATAATGATAATAATAATAATAATGGTGCAACCAGGCTGCATGCATGGGTGCCTGGATGTGGATGATTCCATTCGCCTGTTGCAGATGGTCGTGCTTCGGTGGTCGGAGTGCAAGTTGTGTGCTGTTGGGACGGACAAGTCATGATATTTGTCCGACCTTACAGCGATTCGTGTTCCGACTGCCGGGGCGCAGTTATTCGTGGTGGGCAGGTGGGGTCATCCATGTCCGGGCGCTTCGCGAGGACGTATCTGACATGTCTGAGTTGAATTTGGTTGCATTGCGAAAGTCATCTTTGCTCTCGTAACAATCACGCGCTTCTTGAGTAACTGAAATTATACTTAAATTTTGATATTTTATTTTGAAACTTAAACTGATAGACCTGAATACATAGGCTTAATAATAACTCTAAGATCTATCTCGCCAATCATGTTTTATGGCATTATATGACTTGTATTCTTGTGTATGTTTTGTATTGTATGTCCTGCCTTGGCAGTGATGTGCTAGGACCTGGACTATTTTTACTGCTATGTTTGTGAATGTGCAACTTTTACTATGTTATACTATGTTCCTTTATTGAAGATTGACATAAAGTGATACGATGCAAGACAGGGTTCCTCAATAAAGTTACATAAAGAAAATTAAACTTGATAGCGGCCAATTTTTCGATATACGGTAAATAGTTTTTTGAAATGAAGTTTTACGTTTGGTCATCATGCAGCCTCGTACTACAAACTGATATATTCCATCTAACTCTTCCCCTCTTGTTTCCCATTCTTTCTCCCTCTCTCTCTCTTTCTCTCCCTCTCTCCCTGTCTTCCTCTGCCTTATGCAATGTCATTATTTCCATCTTATGAAATGTAATTATTTGCTTTAATCAGAGGGCGTCCTTGTAAGCTGTTGCTCAAAATCACGGATATACAAACATAATAGTTCGGTCGTCTCGGTTCAAGTTGATCACAATACGGTACATGTTGCTTTGTTGGAAAAACCACACAACAAAGGACGTGCATCAGGGTGTGTCCAACTGAAACTGTGTTGAACAATCTATTTTGACACTGTTTGTGCTTACGTATAATGGACGGAAAATGGAAAATGATTATCACATATTTTGGTATTTTTCAATACTTTCCACCACTCGGATTCTTAAAGTCTCCTTGTGTGTTATAGAGGTAATTTTCATGAGAGTAGAACAGTTGAATTTTTTTTTTTGCAATTTGTGTGAGATCATTTTCGTAAAATACTAGACCAAGATGCTATTCGACGTGTACAGAATATCACTCTACCACAGGGTATACCGTAGATCACTTCCTCTTCACCATGGAGGTTTCGGCATTGTATACTAACATACCAAGCAACAAGGGTTTGAAGGCTATTCAGCATTTCTTACTTGAAAACCCCTCAGCTGATAGGCCCGATGACAGGACCGTACTACACCTAACTGAACTGGTTCTCAACTTGTCATCTTTCCAGTTGACGGAAGATGCTATTTTCAAAAACTGGGAGTCGCTATGGGAACTAAAATGGGCCCTTCGTATGCCTGTCAATTTATGGGCTATATGGAGAGTAATATCTTATCTGCCTTCAACGGAACCAAGTCCCTCCTACTCTTATGTTACATAGACATGATAGATGACTATCTAGGCATCACCACTTGCTCGAGAGAAGTGCCGCTTTCATTCATTGATAGCTCATTTCTCTGGCTTTGATCCATCCCTCAAATTCACTCACGCCATTTCTACCACTTCTATAGATTTCTTGGACGTAGAACTCACTGTTGATGGGACCAGCATTAAAACTGGGGTTCGCTACAAACCAGGTGATGGCCACTGTTTCCTCAACTACAACTCGTCTCATCCGCCTTTATGTAAGCGATCTATCCCTAGATCCCAGTTTGCACGGCTTCGAAGACTATGCAGCACTGACGAGGACTACAAATGCCGTATCAACGAGATGGCTTGCTTCTTTATGAGACGAGGGTACCCTACTGAGGTTATGGAAAAGCAAAGCAGAAGATTGTCCCCCAGACCCAGTACGAAGCATTGCTACAGCCTAAAGAGAAGGAAAAAGCTGCCCGAGTATCCTATAGTCTTCACATATCACCCCTCAAGTGCTCGAGTCGCCCATGTCATGAGGAAGAACTTCAAGATGCTCAGGGACCATCCCAAAACAAAGGATATCTTCAGAGATATGCCTTTAATGGCATACAGGAAGGATTCTAGTCCAACAAGAATTATTGTGAAATCTACTCTACAGACTGCTCAGGAACAAGTTGATACGGATACGCGATCCCCCCTTGGTACATTTCCGTGTCGTCGACCTCGATGCGAGACATGTTCTCATGTAACGGATGCCACCACCATCACTGGTGGTGACCAAAATGTGACCAAAACTTTCTCCTGCGCTTCTACAAACATTTTCTATTGCATAACCTCAACACTAGTGGTCTCCCGGTTGCCCAGCACTTCAATCTTGCTAATCACACGATCGACGATCTGAAAGTTTGTGTTCTTAAGCAGTGCTGTGTAACAGATGAGGAAAGGAAGATCCAGGAAGAAAGGATCATCTTTCAGATTGGCACGATCCAACCTCATGGTATCAATGCCAGTTTCTGTTCATTTCCTTCTTCGTAATTTTTTTCCTGCTTCTTTCTTTCTCCTTCTTTTTCGTGCTTTGCTTTTGCTCTCTTTCCTAGTTTCTTTTCTCCCTCCCCCTCTCTTTCTCTCTTCTTCATTCGTTTCTTTCCTTCTTTACCTCCTTTTTCTATTTTCTTTTTCATTTTTCCCTTTTTAAATTTTTCTTTTCTCTTTATTGTCTGCCTTTTCTGTTTTCTGACCCTCTATCCTCTTTCTTCCCACCTTTCCTCCCTGTCTCTCTCATTAGTTTTTTTCTCTCTCTCACTTCCTATCCTTTGCTTTCTTTATCTTTCTTCATCACTCTGTGTGTGTGTCTCTCTCTCTAGTAGACCAGCCAAGGACATTTTTTTTTACTTTGGACGGCATTTTTGGGTAATGTTCGGCCTTCATGCTTAAACTTTTGCAAAAAATACCAACGAATAACGTACGGGCGGATGCTACGCGCATTTTTGCCTAAAATGCCATTTTGGCTCAAAATTTGAAAGAATTTAATTAAAAAATCACGATTTTTAATTTTTTGACTTAATATGTAATACCTGATTAAGACTTTTCAAGTGATATCAGATTTATTTTGAGTTTCAAGTTATAAACCCTATTAATATTAATATAAATAAACCCTATTAATATTAATTAATAAATGCACGTGGCATCCGCCCGTACGCTATTCGTCAGTATTTTTGCAAGAGTTTAAATATGAAGGCCGAGCATTACCCCAAAATGCCGTCCAAAGTAAAAAAAAAATGTCCTTGGCTGGTCTACTACTCTCCCTCTTTCTCCTCCCCCCTCTCTCTCTCTCTCTCTATCTCGCGCCTTAACTCTGTTGTTTATTTACGCTTGTTGTTTTGAAAATAATTACACGCTATGCACTACATTCTTGGTGCATTTTTTGTACTTGGTATCATTTCCTGAAGAAGCCTTATAGGCGAAATATTGAACCTTTTGTGTCTAACGGAGTCATTTATTATTGTGTGTGTGTGTGTGTGAGTGTGTGTGTATATATATATATATATATATATTGTGTGTATGTGTGTGTGTATGTGTGCGTTTGTTTAGCATTATGTCCGAGGACATTTTCGGACAGAGAACAAAAAAAAAATCATGACAACAATGGTCCTCGGAAGGCGGACAATAGTCCTCGAACGTCGAACAATGAATTTATGCCTTATTCCGTCGACTGTCCGAGGACGAGTAACAATAGAGGAACAATAGTTGTCCTCGGAAGTAAAGCCATGTAAACCTGTGTGTGTGGGTTTGGGTGTGGGTGTTTGTATGTTCGTGATGTTTCTCTTCAAGAACCGGAAGAAGGTCTATAAAGGTCTTTTCGTCATGAATACACCTATTCTTGCGTGCCGTCATGTTAACAAGTTGAGCATCTTCGCACGGGTACTGTATTAACCCTTAATTAGATAGAGGGAGAGAGAGAGAGAGAGAGAGAGAGCGCGCGCGCAAGATCATGGAGGAACTTAATTACTAATATACCATCATGATGTATCTGAAAGGAGAAGACATTTTAGGTAACTTTTAAAATGCGAGAATGAGTTTTACCTGCCAAACCTAAAAGTAAGCCAAAAAGAGCGACATTCTTCGTGAATGCAGTAGCCATGATGAATAGTCCTGTCAGGATCCCACAGACTGTTGTCAGTGTTCTTGGTCGGCTGCAGTGATCCAAAAGTAACTGCGCGAGAGGGGCTAAATCAATCATAAATACACATTTAGTTTGGTTATTATTAATAGCAATAATGATTAGAAAATAATGAAAATAACAGTAAAAACAATGATAATAATGATAATAATAATAATGATAATATTAATAATAATGACGATAATGGTAATGATAATTAATAATAATAAAATAATGATAAATAATAATGAAAATAACGATAATAATATTATCAATAATAATAATAATGATAACAATGATAATAATGCTAAAGAACAAGTCATTTGGCGCTTAATACAAAAATTCTCTGGACAATTGTTTCAAAGAATGGTGAAAAAGATACTGATGATGAACTGAAAGAAACAAGATATTGATGGTTGGATAGATCTTGGTTGTGCCTAATATTTTAGACGAGAAGAAGAATTTAGGAGATAATTTATTTCATGGATATGGAGCCATTAAGGGTGATCTTATCAATGCACATTTAGATGGCACATGTTTTTATACATAAGCATCAGAGATGAGATATCAACGTTGAGATTTTAATGACTTTTTAGTTTGTGACATATATACAAATGAGGTTTTATCTGTCACTTTATAAAGACCTTAACCATTAGCATTTAAAAGAGCAATCCAATAATAATCGCAACTAGTTGAGGTGTGCAATATAATGAAAAAAAAAATCTGAGAAACAGGTTGAAAAAATCTCAGAGAATTGAACTAGTAGTTCGTTAATTAAAGATGAGATCACTAAATCTACGGCAAAATTGGCAAACTGGTCATTCCCCTAAGATGTAAATATGGAGAAGAACACTCCCAATCATGGGTGTCGATCCAAAAAAAAATGAGGTGGGAGGGGGGGGGGGGGGGAGGTGGCCTGTATTATTATCCCCAATATTTTCGGATAAAATAAATAAGAATTATGATACATTAACTTAAAACTAATAATTATCCAAACTCATTATGTTTGATCTTGAAATACCATCACATTCTTTAATGATTATAAGTAAGGAAATAAGAAATGCCATAATTTCAATACGAAAATATCGAACAAAATTCGTTCGCACACATTGTTATTCTCAATTAAGGGGTTCCGTCGATTGGAGTAGATCCGTGCATTCCTTCTGTTCATTAAAAACCATTTTGGGATGCTCTAGTTTTTATAGACAGATTTTGGAAAAGTCCCTGGTACACCGTCGCCGGTCACTCCCCCCCCCCCCCCACCCAATCATGAACACGGATCGAAACCCCTGCTCCCAAATTTCCATTTAAATATCATGATTTTTCATTTTTCCCACACGAAACGTATTTCCTTGTTTTGAACTAGAGATATATTATGATAGCTGGCATGTTATGGCAAGTTATGTCTTGCACTAACGGGAAATGCTACTCTGCTATAAAGTATAAAAAATTTCCACCACTGGCTCACTATTTGAAGATCAATTGTGTATAATGTAATTCTCACGTCCGATCTGCCACTGGGAGTACATTTTTTCTTCGGTTTATACGGAGATTATGCTGCAGTGAATGCTCTCGGTCGCATTCACCATACGATAATACACCTTTAAATATTATACAAATATACAATACCTTTCGAGAGTCTAGCAAAACTATGAGCTAATGGAGAGGCATAAATAGTAAACTTATTGTCGGGTGTGAACTCTTGAGTCTGACGTCATAAGCGAGAGTTTAACAGTACAAAATTAGTTTGCCAAGTGAGGGCGCTGTCAAGGCGTGCTGCTAATTTTCCTGTGTTGGGAAGTTTTCGTTCCTGCAACGATGCTATTGATTTTTGTGTAAATTTCGATACAAGCCCAATGATGTAAGTAAATGAATGTGTAATATTGAAGTTTAAGAATCAATCCTTGTATATAATCCATTTTCGTTATATATTGTGATTTTTAAGTGCTATAATTTGTGGTGCCAAATTACAACATGTATATCTTGAATACGGTGATAGTGAAAGTGTACGTGAAGGACTACACGTGTGCTATGTAAATTACATGAATAATTACCCACGCCGATGAAATCGGCAGGGTTATGTAAAGGGCTCCGTATGTTTTTACCCACGCCGATGAAATCGGCAGGGTTATGTAAAGGGCTCCGTATGTTTTTACCCACGCCGATGAAATCGGCAGGGTTATGTAAAGGGCTCCGTATGTTTGTTTTTACCCACGCCGATGAAATCGGCAGGGTTATGTAAAGGGCTCCGTATGTTTGTTTGTTTTTTTTTTGTTTGTTTGTTTGTTTGTTTGTTTGTTTGTTTGTTTGTGTACAAGATAACAAGAGAACGGGTGAACGGATTTGCACCAAATTTTCAGGGAATGTTCAGAAAGTGACGGGAAAGAATCGATTAGATTTTGGTGATGATTGGTTGACCCCTGCACATTCTGTGTGACCTTGAAGTTTTGACCCTGTAGTAAAGTATAGGAACTTCAGTTCAGATAGTGACAGGAAAGAAACTAGAAAGATTGATGACCCCAAACTTCGCCTGCAGATGCAGAAATATTTTGGCCAATCAAAACACTCATTACTTCGTCTCACCAAAAGTCTATTTCAGGTTTATGAATTTTAGAAGACTTTTAGACCCATTATTTGCCATTTCACTTCAAATCCGTACGAGCCTGCAATGAATATTCAAAGCCAACGTATCCCAGCAACAAGGGATTTTTCGCGGGCTTGAACCATAGGCTTGAACTACTACTGCGAAAGCGGCTATGTACGGTATACTAATAGGCGGCTAGGCTCTATAGCTATCGCGCGCGATACCTTTTTTATCCACAAATTCATTTAGATTCAGGCTACCCTAGCCCTACGGCTTCTCCTCTATTTCTTATCTTCTGTGCATTTCTGTTTATTTTCCCCGGTTCTTTCCACTTTGTTGTGGAAGTTTTTGTGATTTATTTTATCCTGGTGGACGTGTAGTACGTGATTTTAATTGTTTTCGGTGAAAATCTGGTGAGTTTGTTCGACGTGAGTGAGTTTATCGCACTCGCGAGCGTTCGCGTGTGTTGATCTGAGTGAGTGCTAGTGGGCTGTGTAGCTAGCTGTACGTACATAACTATACACAGCGCTGTCGCGAAGTGACGGCGATCTGGTCGGGCTAGGGAGTACATAACCCCAGGGAGTCAGCCTGTGCCTGGCTCACTGTAGTAGGATTGAACTTTTTTCTTTGGGTTATAACGGTCCTGTCATATAACTAGTTTATACCTCATTTATGTCTGTTTGAGTGGATTTCTTAGTTGTAAAATATATACAAAAACTGTATTTTTTTTTTAATTTGTGTGGATTTGCAAAATTTGGTGGCTGATCGAGGTTCGCCGAATACGGGCATGCACGCCAGTATCCACTTTGACTTTGTTGATGGGTGGTGACTGAGCTGAGTGAGTAAGCTCTGTGCCTCGCATGCATGTCATTTTGAAGTCTAGATCCAACTTTATTTGTCGTCATATATATTTTATCCAAGCCCGATGAAAAAAAAACAACAACCCCAATTGCAATGTAATTTAAAGATAGAACATGAATACATTTACTAACACTTACATGACTGAACACTGAATACAAATTGCTAACATTTTTTTTTCTCACCACGCCACGCTCTCTGACATGTCTAATCAATTACTTTTAGGGGAGGGATGTTTCAATAATAAAATATCTTTTTCAGAAGAATTTTTTCAAGGGTGGGGATACACAAAGCTATGACCTGGATATGGCAATATTTATGGGGGGGGGGGGGGAGATGTGCCTCTTGTTATCCCCTTTGAATGGCTACTGCTTACAAAAATAATCGCAACAAAAAACCTATATTGGGTTAAGGCGTGGGTCTGCCGCCTTTGACGGCCTTTCTAGTTTTTTTGTTTGTTTGTTTGTTTGTGTACAAGATAACAAGAGAACGGGTGAACGGATTTGCACCAAATTTTCAGAGAATGTTCAGAAAGTGACAGGAAAGAATCGATTAGATTTTAGTGATGATTGGTTGACCCCTGCACATTCTGTGTGACCTTGAAGTTTTGACCCTGTAGTAAAGTATAGGAACTTCAGTTCAGATAGTGACAGGAAAGAAACTAGAAAGTTTGATGACCCCAAACTTCGCCTGCAGATGCAGAAATATTTTGGCCAATCAAAACACTCATTACTTCGTCTCACCAAAAGTCTATTTCAGGTTTATGAATTTTAGAAGACTTTTAGACCCATTATTTGCCATTTCACTTCAAATCCGTACGAGCCTGCAATGAATATTCAAAGCCAACGTATCCCAGCAACAAGGGATTTTTCGCGCGCTTGAACTACTACTGCGAAAGCGGCTATGTACGGTATACTAGTAATAGGCGGCTCTATAGCTTATAGCTATCGCGCGCGATACCTTTTTTCATCTACAAATTCATTTAGATTCAGGCTACCCTAGCCCTACGGCTTCTCCTCTATTTCTTATCTTCTGTGCATTTCTGTTTATTTTCCCCGGTTCTTTCCACTTTGTTGTGGAAGTTTTTGTGATTTATTTTATCCTGGTGGACGTGTAGTACGTGATTTTAATTCAATTTTCGGTGAAAATCTGGTGAGTTTGTTCGACGTGAGTGAGTCTATCGCACTCGCGAGCGTTCGCGTGTGTTGATCTGAGTGAGTGGGCTGTGTAGCTAGCTGTACGTACATAACTATACACAGCGCTGTCGCGAAGTGACGGCGATCTGGTCGGGCTAGGGAGTACATAATCCCAGGGAGTACAGTGCCTGTGCCTGGCTGACTGTAGTAGGATTGAACTTTTTTCTTTGGGTTATTACGGTCCTGTCATTTGAGATTTGAGTTTATAGTTTATAACTCATTTATGTCTGTTTGAGTGGATTTCGTAGTTGTAAAATATATACAAAAACTGTATTTTTTTTAATTTGTGTGGATTTGCAAAATTTGGTGGCTGATCGAGGTTCGCCGAATACATGCACGCCAGTATCCACTTTGACTTTGTTGATGGGTGGTGACTGAGCTGAGTGAGTAAGCTCTGTGCCTCGCATGCATGTCATTTTGAAGTCGAGATCCAACTTATTTTGTCGTCATATTTATTTTATCCAAGCCCGATGAAAAAAAACAACAACCCCAATTGCAATGTAATTTAAAGATAGAACATGAATACATTTACTAACACTTACATGACTGAACACTGAATACAAATTGCTAACATTTTTTTCCTCACCACGCCACGCTCTCTGACATGTCTAATCAATTACTTTTAGGGGAGAGATGTTTCAATAATAAAATATCTTTTTCAGAAGAATTTTTTCAAGGGTGAGGACACACAAAGCTATGACCTGGATATGGCAAAATTTATTGGGGGGGGGGGGGGGTAGATGTGCCTCTTGTTATCCCCTTTGAATGGCTACTGCTTACAAAAATAATCGCAACAAAACAAAACATATATTGGGTTTACTTTTTTTTATACATGACAGGGGAACCAACCAGTAAAAATATATTATTTTACATGCATGTATTAAATAGTAGATTATGCCAAATCTGGAAGTCTTTATTGCGATAAAAAAAGAAAAAAAATATAAAATATAAAATATAGTGACAGGAAAGAATCGATTAGGGAAAGAATGCAACTACTCGATCTGTAGCGCCGCTAAGGCGTGGGTCTGCCGCCTTTGACGGCCTTTCTAGTTAATAGGTATGAGGGCGTTTACGTTCAAGCTTCGTTGTGTGCCATGCCATGCGGATGGATTATTATGACAAATCTCAGTTTGCTTGAATGTATTATGAGTAGCTATGGATTTGAAAAGGCTATATATTGTACATGATATAATCACATGTATGCATAAATTTGGGGGTGTATTTATTTTATTTAGCTCATATGACACCAAAAATAAGGAATGAGTGAGAAGGTTATTTAGGTATTTCAAGCTTGAAATGACCCTCTAAAGTATGACAGTGCAGAGATATAACAAATTATGTTGATATAAACAAAGTAATGAAAGAATTTACATAGACAGTGAATCTAAGTCAGGTTATGATATGATATTTAGCAAAGGTGTTAATCACATTTGAAAGGAAGTATTTTAATTTGTTAATGGATGTAAACAGTTCAGACATGCATGACTAAAATGTGTTTTTTCTTGTTTACATTAAATTGCAGACTGAACCTGCATTGCTGCAAGGTATCTCTTCATGGTGTTTGCAATAGTTTGTTGTCAATAGTGTCTGAGTTGGGGATAGTTCGTCACACTTATACTTAGAAATTATTGGCCCTCAATCTGCAGGGTTAAGTGCATTAGAAATCTATATTATCGGGTTTCGAATACGGAAAGCTCTCTTAATATAAGTTCGGTCACTTTGCTCCCTCGCACCTATTGCGATAGGATCTCTATTACTTACCCCGATATTGGCTATACGTGTATAGCATTTTAAAAAGGTTCGAAATAAAGGGGGAAATGGTCTTATCGTTGCTCTCCTGCCTATTATAACATTTATTCTGCACCCCCATCCGAAACTCTGGCTTTTCTAACAGGATTTAGCAAAACAATGTGTAATAATATCATTGGCGGATCTACGGCGGGAGGGGGGGGGGGGGGGGGGGGCAGGTGGCCTAAGCGGTATTTAAAGGGGGCGTACAACACGTAATATAGAGAAAAAGAAAAAGGAGAAGATACAGAAGGTCCATAATCATTTTAGGATCACGCGCCTCCTAATCAGCAGGGTAAATGCATTACATATAAAATCGCATTTCCAAATGTTCTATATACATTTGAAAGAAATATCAACTTCCGGTTGCCTTCCTAAATTCCTTGATTATTTCTCACTTGTTCCGTCAGTGTTGCACCCTTATTTGAGAAGGAAGAAGAAAAGGGACTTTTATCAATGTTCAATATTTGGATCTTGGCCTAGATCGCTGTGGTCATTTGCGAATTTCCCTTGGTACATTGAATAAGTGACGTTTTTGCAGCTTAAAAATGTCAACAAAAAAAATACACTCCTCCGACGCTTTGCTCCCTCGCTTGTACAATACCGTAGATAACTTGGAGGGGGATATAGGCGTACGAGGGGCTGCAGCCCCTTGAGGATTTTGAGAAGGCCAATAATGGCTCGACTAACACCTCATTACTGGCAGCGAGGTGCTCGAATATCCTAATATTTAGATAGTCTAACAGTGGAATACATGTAATCTTTGTACATTTTCACTACAAAAGTGTCGAAATTACTCCTCTCTCGCTTCGCTCGCTCATACATAGAAAGGGTAAACTTGAAATTCGGACAAAAAGCTTCAGCCCTCCCAAAATTATGCATTTACGCCTATGGAGGGGGGGGGGGGGGGTAGGGGAAACTTCTTTTGTTCGTCCCGGTGTAGGAGGAGAATAATGTTCGCCGGTGGATCGCCACTGAATAATTTTTTTTCTGCCCATAGCACCCCCAATAAAAAAAAGGAGGAAAAATCATTCCTATGCACGTGGCTGAGCGAGATACTGTTAAAGATACTATTCGGTACAGTACGGGCCGCGTATTTTTTTTCTGGCAGGACTTGCGCTATTTATGTATAGGGCTCTGGTCAAGAGGCCCCTTTTGAAGACTATGAGAGAGACTACAGCTTTAAGACTTGTATTTTCCCAGTTTCACCCTATTTTTATTTCAGCAAAAGAAAATTTTGTCAATCCTGAATATTCAGTCTAATCCTGACGAGGCTCGAACTCGAGTCACCTACATGACAAATAGCGTACGGGCCACGTTAGCTTTTCTTAAAGGCTGATACACATGTCAAACCAAACTATTAAAGGTGAAAAGTGATTTCTACGTTTAAAGATATACCCCTCTGAGACCCTAGCCTCCTTCATCGCTTCACTGAGAAAGGTCCACTATTTTTTAGTTTGAACCCCCCTAAAAATGTTTAGATATGATCAATCCCGGATTGTTGTCATTTTCTAAAGGGTTTCCAAATCACTCATTTTAATGTCAGATTTAGACTGTAAGTTACATGTATGTTAACTGGTAGCCACTTGACTGCGTGCCACGTACAGTACGTGCTCTCAATCTCACCTCACGGTGCGTGCCACGTACATGTACGTGCTTAGGCTATTGCACATTCAGAATGATAGCACTGCCGATTGATTTGCCCCTTACGCCAGTAGCACTGCTGTTATGATATACAGGGTTTGAACAATAGCTAGAACAATTGTTAATGTTATAACCAATAAATAAAATTTTTATGATAAAACTTCAAAACATAAAAAATGTGAAAATACTGTAATACCAAAAAAGTGCTGTAGCACTGAGTGCAGGCTATCAATGTGTAATAAGCCCAATAGCAGTTAAGTGGTTAAATCGCTTCTATTTTTTTTAGCTTGGTTTTTAGTGTTTTTCCAAACTTTATCACTTTTCTTCAATCTAATTATTCTTAGTTGTCTTCAAATCTGGATATTGTATATACGTAAATTAATTTATTTCCTTGTAAGTAATTTCTACGATGGATTATTTTTTTTATCTGCATATCAGTCTTTAAAAATATTTTCATGTACATTTCGGGTCTGTCAGGGTTCTGCCTCTGGTATAATTTTACAACAAAAATTATAAGAGCAATGCAGAAAGATCACGTTCAATATCAATGGACGCTTGTATTGAATATGTCTAGACTGCATGCTTCATTAAATCCATTCATTAACAGTAGAAACATTATTCAAAGCCAGGATTATCTGATCATAAATCAAGATACACTGTCCTTTTAAAAACGTCCTTTGATTATACCTGACATACCGTGAATTTCGAAGTTTCACACCAACAATGCAAAATCCAACACTTCAATGTTGTAAAAAAAAAAGAACTAGAAACTGGAATATGTTTTTCGAATTCCATACAGATATGGCTTCATTGTATTTTTTTTAAATATTAAAACTAAAAAAAAAACATTATTCTATTCAACATTTCAGTGTTGAAAGCAAGCGAACCAGACAGTGACATTTCTTTTTCGAAGTACTCCTCCCACAGAGATATATCTTGCGTGTACTTTTTAAACATTGTTTTCTTTGTTACTTCAAACAGCAGTTAACATAACTACACTCTTATAAAAAGTTACCCCATTGGTGTTAAAAAATAACACCAAAATGTGTTAAAAGGGAACATGGTCGTCTGTGGTGTAAACCATTACACACCATGAGTGGTTAGATTTTGCTTGATACATGTGTTATGTTTTACACATCTAATGTGTAAAATGTTAACACCAAAGGGTGGGGTAACATCTTACCCCAAAACGACCATGTTCCCTTTTTTACCCCATGCTGTGCAACTTTTAACCACTACCAGCCTGTGCAACAATTCACCCCGCAGCTGTGTTATTATTTTACCCCTTAGGTGGTACAGAATTTACCCCATACTTTTTATCACACCCCAATGTGTCACTTTTTACACTAAATGTCTACACCAGGATGAGTTGAGACTACAAGACAAATGCACAATGAAAATTATGTTTTGTAAAACTTGCATTTTAATAAGCATGGAAAAAGTTCCAAAAAAAAACAGATTTTAAACTACAGTATTTAAATATGATCAGAAAGGTTGAATTATTTACATATAATTTACATATAATTATACTCTAAATGCTGGAATGTGGATCAATCACAATAAAAGTAACAATATACAAGCTTCTTTTTTTTACAAATTTGGTCAATTTTCCAAAAGAAAAGGGCGAAAACCTGGATGTATGTTTCTTGTTTTGTGAATTTGTTGGAAAAAAGCACTAACTTCAAACATTTTGATATAGTTTTGACAAACGCATTTCCTCTTAAAACTTGCATCTCAATAATGGAAAACAAAACAAACTACAAAACAATGTTACAACAGACTTTCCAACTATATAACATGATCTGAAAGGTTGATTTTCACATAACAAATGATTTACATATAATTTAGACATAATTATATTATAATGGTGGCGTCACACTATAGATACTTAGGAATAAATCTGGACAAAAATTGAGCTAACTGCATGGCATATTTGGCTGGCTATGAAAGTATTGGTGCACACGTGTAAATCGGGAAGTTCCGCCCGGGGCTCCTCCGCCGGCCTTCGCGGCGGAACGCAACATCAAACATCCACTTCCAATGTGCAATCAACTCTGAATTTCTCTTTTGTGAACCGTGACCCACATGCTATTCTCTTATTTGAATCTTTTATCTATTATTCTATCATGTATTCGATTGTTTGGTCAAATGAATAAACACTAATACAACTACTACTACTATTACTACTACTACTACTACTACTACTGATAATAATCGGGACACTGTCTTGTCAAAGTAAAAGTGGCAAAAGTAAAAGGGGCACTTCTAACAAAGTAAGAGGGGCACTTTTCCCATGTTGTGCTTTCGGACAGGTTGTGTATGCGGACAGTAGATTTAAAAGTAAATAAGTTTACAAGTAATACTTCTGAAATGTTCTAACATTTGTGTTGGACAATATTATAGAGAACAAAATTGATGCTGATTAGTGCTATTCAATGAATAGGTTTTGTTGAATTAAAAGATAAAGGAGAAGGCCTCAGTTTTGTTGGGCGTCCCCCATCCTACTTTTTAAAGAAGTCACTGTGCCCCCCCCCCGTCCTGCCCCCCACCTGCGGCGCCTATGAACCCATCCTAGATCTTAGTAAGGTTTAAATGACATCAAAATTTATGGCAGGTTTCTTCACAAAAACCGCGCCCTTCTGGAGAAAACTAGAAGAGAAATATAAAACAAAATCATACAAAATGATAACGGAAGAAATAAGACAAAAATGCTGAAAACATAAAAGAAGGAAAGAGAAGAAAATGCTAGAATAAGAAAGACAGAATAGAGATGATGATAAAAGGAAGAAACAAAGAATAAGAGATAAAGGAAAGATCAAAAGAGGAGATGAAAGAAGAAGAATAAAGAAATACACGGGGTATGGTAGAACAAAAGATGAAAGAAATGATAGAAGGAAAAAATAAAGGAAAACATAAGGAGAGAAAAAAGACAAGGTGATGAAAGGATAAAACAATAAAATAAGGGAAAGACAGCAAGAGAAGATAAAGAAAGGGGAAAAAGAACAATATATGGAAAGACAGAAAGAGAAGATTCAAGAAAGATCAAAATACAGAAAGACAAGAACAAAGCAAGATTTAAAAAAAAGAACATGAGGAAATAAACAAGAGAAGATGAAGAATGATCAAAACAAAGAATAACATAAGAAAAGAAGAAATTAAAGAGAGACGTAGGGAGGGATAGAAGTAAAGCTGAAGGGGAAAATAAAGAAAATATAAAGAAAATATAAAGAAAATATAAAGAAAATAAAGAAAATATAAAGATTGTTCTGAAATTACGGCGTCTAGGTTGCGTCCGGGTTCACCGAGTATAATATAGTTGATTTCAAGTAATTTGTTTTATACCTGCGTGATAACCTGATGAGTGCAGGTCGAAAAGCTTCGTTATCATGTCTCTTTTTCGTGCCATATTGAAATTTTGCAGTACCAAGAAATTATTTGTATAAAATGATACTAAAACAAAGAACAACATAAGGAAAGTTAGGGAAAACAAATGCAGAAAGATAAAGCAATATTAAGTTTAGGACAGAAGAAAAGATAAAAGGATGAAAATATGAACGAACATGCATAAAAAAGGGGGTAGTTGTCCTGGGGGTAGTTGACCTAAGGGGTAGTTGTCTGGGGGATAATTTTCCGAGGGGTAGTTGCCCGGGGGTAGTTGTCAAGTGGGTAGTTGTCCGGATACGATACATGTATACCCTGCACTTTCATAAACGACGCTTCTAGTACTAGAATTTATATTTCAAATGCTATGGGAGCATGGGAGTCGATCCCGGGAGGGGGAGGATGTGTGATATATTCCCCAAATAGTTCAGGAGGGGGGATGGCCTGTATCATCACTCCCAATAATTCACCTTCAATAAATGACATGATCAAACTAGAAAGGCCGTCAAAGGCGGCAGACCCACGCCTTAGCGGCGCTACAGAGCAGTTGCATTCTTTCCCTAATCGATTCTTTCCTGTCGCTATATTTTATATTTTATATTTTTCTCCTTTTTTTAATCGCAATAAAGATTTCTAGATTTGGCATAATCTACTGTTTAATACATGCATGTAAAATATTATGGTTACTTATTGTTATTATTATATAGTTTGGCACAATGATACTGCATGTGAATATTTGTGTATTTTACCTTGATTATTGTGAAAAATGTTATTTTGAAAAAGGAAGTAATAAAATATTCTTAAAAACAAAAAAAACTATCCGAACTGAAGTTCCTATAACCGATCACCAACAAAAACTAATCGATTCTTTTCTTAATCGATTCTTTCCTGTCACTATCCGAACTGAAGTTGGGGTCAAAAGTTCAAGGTCACACATAATTTGCAGGGGTAAACCGATCATCACCAAATTCTAATCGCTTCTTTCCTGTCACTATCCGAACATTCCCTGAAAATTTGGTGCAAATCTGTTCACCCGTTCTCCAGTTATCTTGTACACAAACAAACAAACAAACAAACAAAATCAAGCAAAAAAACCAAACATACGGAGCCCTTTACATAACCCTACCGATTTCATCGGCGTGGGTAATAATTATGATCAGGAAGAGGAGGATGATGATTATTATTCATAGGATCACAACCGATCAACATGGTCATAATTTTTGTTATGATTTTTTTTTCAATAATGATTAGGAGGCCGAAATCAAGATTTCAAAGAAAATAATGAAATTAAGCAAATTAGTAATTCCCATCAAATGCTCTGAAAGGTGATTATAATTCAGGGTAATTTGAAAGTCCCTACCTTGGGAGGGCATACTCCATTCCCACGTCCATGGCCATAAACAGGGGCACACTGTAAATCACGTATTATGAAACTATTGCTACGAGGGCTTGATATCCCACCCCAAAATAAAAAGCAAAAACAAATTTCTCATGGCAATTTCCAATCCCGCATCCGGACAAGACCACCCTACAAATAATCTACAGGACAACTACCCCCTACGACAATCCCCCCGCAACTTTCCCCTCCCCCAAATGGACAATTGTTGGAACTTGAGATAAAGGCAAAGGATTAGGGTCTCCACAAAGGAGTGAAGCCAAGCGAGGATCTGGATGCGTGTCTGTGTGTACCAAGAGGGGTATACTTGTGTGACTAATTGGACAGTCAAACACAATAGACCACGTTTACACAGAGTGAACTCGAGTTCAAATTCGACAGCGAATTCAATTGCGACCTTGGATTAGCATAAATTATTTTTCGGTGGACTGTTTACACCAAGCGTTGGACGAACTCGAATTCAGAAGGAAAGTGAATTCGACCTGGATTACGCCCTCGCTTGGTGGGAATATCGTGATTATCAACTTCCGGGTTAAATTTGTGAAAACCCCGCGAGTGAGAATAGCGACCCTCTTTCTTCCATTATTACTAGCGACCCTTATGAATATTGATCTTCATGAATAGTGACCCTCTTCTTCCATTATGAATAGCGACCCTCTTCTCATATTATGAATAGCGATCCTCTTCTTCCATTATGAATAGCGACCCTTATGAATATTGACCTTTATGAATCTATTTTTTTAATAATATAATTTATTTTTTTTGGTTTTCCAAATTTTTACAAAAGATCGCTGAATTTCCAGGGTTGTAAACACTAAACATGCATTGGGGTAACATACATGGGTTAAATAAAAAAAATAAATTACCTTGGTTAATCATTGTTGCGTGCATGCATGATTCTGAGAAAACTTCCACTTCTTACGTAATTGCTGTTTTGCTTGTTTCTTTATTTGAATTTTCATTATGTCTACAAATCCCATGACAGGCATTGGGGCATTTTTCTAATATGAACATTTTGGGACGGCTGTTATTGTCATCGCCCTGCCTTCGTCGGGCGTGGTCAATAACTTCTCATTTTTGTCTTCCTGCATGTTTTGAGTAATTGCACCTGAATACGCCTGACAAATACTGGCTGGTATGGGCATCGCTCGACTTACGTTGGGCTACGCTCCTATTTCCAGTGTTTGATGCGATATGATACATTTTTATGAAGTGCCCCATTATATTTTTTCAAACTTTTCCGCCTGTTCTCTAACACAAAAATTTCGGTCGCAATTCGTGTTGCATGCCTTCACCATATTTGTTATACTAAAAACAGCAATTCACGTTATTTGTTTTGTTTGGTCTCCTTTTATACCCGAATTTCAAACATTATGACTATTACCGATTTGATCACTGGCTTTTTTGCTTTAAAGATCACATTACAAGAAAATTCCATCAAAGTAAATATTAGCTTAATACTTTTTATTGCATATATGGCATAAATTAAACAAGGTTATCCAAATTCAACGCTTGGAAACATTTGAAGTAATGATTATTATCAATTTTAAAACGGTAAAATACAGCCCCCGATATAGCAGCTGAAGAGCTCCTCGAACGCTGCTGAGATGTGTGACAACACACCAGGGGCCAGTCCTGTCTAAGCAGACGATGTCCCATAACATCTTACACATTTTTCAGTGCCTGTTTTGTCATCTCCTCTTCACTTATTTCTCTTACTTGACTAGCGTCAGTCTCAATGTTAGTCTGTTGCCTCACTCTTAACTTCGTGTATGGTATTATTTTGATGAAAAATGCAGCGTTAAAAAAAATAAAGGAATCAGTCACTTGTAAACAAAATAAGACGCCATTGTATTTTCAGCTGCTTGCACCGGGGCATGTTCGGCGTTTCAAGAGGGAACGAATACCATCCGTGCTTTTATTCGGAGGGCTTTTCAATTTGAAAATGGGGTTTATTTCATTGATCACTGACCCTTCTCCTGTGTATTTACAATCAAACGGTTTTAGTTATCAGAATCAGTTTCACTTTCCCTTTTAGAATGGTGTGAAATAAGGTCATGTTTAAATATACCAAACTCTTTATAATTTGATAAATAATTGGATTGCAATTACGTTCATTCATTATAGGACGTCGTCTGCTTAAGCAGTGTAGATATACATGTAGACCTAGTCCTAGTAGAGGCTGTAAACGTAGATATATCACCCAGCTCTAGAGTGTGATCGGTGCGGTAACTGGACCCATACCCGCTGTGCAAATGTTTCAGATCAGTCGTATGATTATTATTGTGGTCTGGAAGAGTTTGAATGGTTTTGCCCTAACTGCGAAGTACTGAGATTTAGTGAATCGTTTTTTAACGATAATAGCGAAAATCCCGCCAACAATGACACTGAGATTAGTTTGAGTGCTGATGATGTGGACAGTAGTGAGATAAGTAATACTCCACCGACATGCGCCAGTACACCTGATACTGAAATCACCAAATGTAATCGTCGCAAACCTCTAACCCAGACCAAGACTAAGTTAACAAAGAAAAATGAATTAAAAATTTTGACAATAAATGCCGAAGGTTTGACTAATAAAGTCGCTGCTTTCCATGTGCTGATTGATAAGCATGACGCTGATGTTGTTTGTGTAACCGAATCCAAAGTGGATGAAAACATAACCTCCCAAGAGTTATTTCCAGGGCACTTTAATGTGTACCGTATGGACAGAAAACGTGGTGGTGGAGGTGTCATTACAGCGGTTAGAACCAACCTCGTTAGTACTCACTGCCTGGAAATGGACTCCAACTGTGAAGTTATCTGGGTTTGCATTCACCTTCAAGATGCGAAATCACTGTACATCGGAAACTCTTATAGAGCACCGAGCCAGCTTATCGATTACTGGGAACAGCTTGGAGAATCATTAGCTAAGGTCCATCAAAAAGTTATGCCCTTCGTTATGTTAACGGGTGATTTTAATTGCCCGGAGATAAACTGGGCTGCCGATCCACCTACCCCTGGTGACCACCATGGAAGCCACATGCTCTCAGTCTGTGATGAGTTTGACTTAACCCAAATGACCAGGGAACCGACTAGAGTCACGGAGACGACCGCTAATATCCTCGATCTTGTGTTGACCAACTTACCATCCAAAGTTCAGAAATGTTCTGTCAAGTCAGGTCTAGGAGATCATGACGTAGTTGTAACATCTGTCGTATCGAAACCTAAGCTTCTCAAAAAACCGAGGCACAAAGTCTACCTGACCAACAAAGGAGATTTCGAACAAATGCGGAAGGATATGCGAAGTTTCAAAGAAGATTATTTTTCATCGAGTCCATCACAGCAATCTGTTGTTGAAAACTACAGTAGTCTCAAAGAAGCCTTACTTAGTTCCAGGGATAGGAATATCCCCAGCAAGATGTCGCGACCTTCTAATAATCTTCCATGGGTGACCAAAAGCATTAGAAAACTAATCAGAAATCGGGACAGACTTCACAAAAAAGCTAAAAGATCTGGTCAAGCTACGGATTGGGAAAGCTTCAGAGATTCACGGCGAACTGTTAAAAAGATCATCAAGAAAGCAGAGTCAGAGTACATCAGAGATAGCATCGATAATCTGGAATCAGACCCACGACCTTTCTGGAAGTATATCAGGAGCAAAAGAATTGATAGTTCAGGAATCCCAACTCTTAGGAAGGACTCCAAACTCTTAACGTTAGACAACGAAAAGGCCGCCGCCCTTGCGGACCAATTCAACTCGGTCTTTACAATCGAAAGAGATAACTCTATCCCATTCACACCAAGTAGATACCCTGCCATGGATGACTTAACAATAAAATGTGAGGGTGTGCTGAAGCTTCTTAAGAGCCTGGATGTCAGCAAAGCAGCTGGTCCTGATGAGGTTACAGCCCGGATGTTGAAGGAAACGGCAGAAGAACTAGCTCCTGTCTTAACATCATTATTTCAGCAATCTTTGGATACTGGAATCCTGCCAGATGACTGGCTTCTGGCCAACGTTACTGCAATCTTCAAAAAAGGATCTAGAGAAAGTCCTGAGAACTATCGACCTGTTTCCCTGACTTCAATAATGTGTAAACTCCTAGAACACATCCTCCATTCTCAGATTAGCAAGCATCTTGATAGACATAAGATCCTGACGCCGTTGCAACATGGATTCCGGAAGGGACATTCATGTGTCACCCAGCTCACCCAAGTTCTTAACGATTGGATGGAAGGGATAGACAGCTCACAACAAATTGATGCTGCTATCCTGGACTTTACAAAAGCCTTTGACTGTGTACCTCATGAACGTCTCAAATCTAAACTTCACCAGTATGGGATCCGGAACAGAGTCCTTGATTGGATAAGTATGTTTCTGACACAACGGCAACAGCGTGTTATCACCAATGGTGAGGCTTCAAAGTGGCATCCAGTGATATCAGGTGTCCCGCAAGGGACTGTGTTGGGACCGCTGATGTTCCTTATCTACATCAATGACATTGTTGAAGGGCTTCAATGCAACATACGCTTATTCGCTGATGATTGCATCATATACACCACCGTTTCAAGTGCTCAAGATTGTAACAAGCTCCAGGAAGATCTCGATCACGTCTGTCGGTGGGCTTCCAAGTGGCAGATGACGTTCAACCCTAAAAAGTGCAACATCATGTCATTAGGGTTGAGGAGGTCCAAGACTCCCCACGACTACACGATGCTCGGATAAACCCTGTCGCGAGTTCATGAACACACCTACCTTGGAGCAACAATCTCTGATGATCTTTCCTGGAAGGCTCATTATCACCGTATTGTCAGTAAAGCTAATAAAATCCTCGGACTTTTAAGAAGAAATATTCACCAATGTAGTCTTCATACTAAGTCCATAGCCTACAAAGCTCTTGTTCGACCACATCTTGAATATGCAGCTGTTGTCACTGACCCCTACCAGAAAAAGTACATCCAGATGTTGGACAAGGTTCAGAGGAGAGCTGCCCGCTTCGCGGTCAACGATTACCGCCGGACGTCCAGTGTCTCCGCAATGCTTGAAAGACTGGGGTGGGAAAGCCTAGCTGAGAGACGCCAGAAAGCCAGATTGGGTCATTTCTACCTCATCCACAAGAAAGAATGTCCATTTACCTCGAGCAAGCTGTACTCCAGAAAATCAAAGCACTCGAGTAGGCGCTTCTCGCCAGATGCATACCAAGTCATCGAGTCCAGAACAGATCGGCATTTACACTCCTTCCTACCAAGAACCATTCGGAACTGGAACGACTTGCCCTTTGCCACCACCTCACTACCAACCCTAGACAAATTTAAAGCTGCCCTTAATAACTAATTCGTCACATCTGCACCCGACCACAGCGTCATGGAACAATCTTCAGTTCTGTTGCTGTGTAACCAGTGATGATGATGATGATGATGATCGATCCCTAGTGTGACGACATCAAAACATCGCTATATTTCTGGGGAATCCTCGGATATTCCAGATGCTTAGAAGAGATTTATGTTGTTTTTATAATCGTCAGATACGCAGTTGACATAAAACTTATACGATTGCCATCTGTAAGCTTCCCAGTTTCTAGTGATACATTAATTGCCATATTTGTGATTTTCTTGTATTGTGATCTTTAAATGTGAACAAAATGTTACAGGCTATAGTATGGGCGTCGCCCGGCTTTGTTTGCACGGACCATGCTCTTATTATCCAGTGTTATATTATACTTTGATGCATGTATTGGGAAGTGTTGATACTTGTTACGTTCTTTTCCTTTACACTTTCAACATCCAAATCACTTAGAACATATTATCCTGTTTCGTCGCCTTAATTTTTCATGACATAAATGACAGCAATGGCATATTTATTCGAATTGGTTTGCCTGCATGGTTCCCCTTTTCATACTTGAATTTTACAATAACTTCTTAGCATGCATCAGAGTGTCCATTATTTAAATGTGAATACATGTTGCTGGTTAGTTTGGGCGTCACTCGATTTTATCGGGCGATGCCCTTCTATATCCAATTAAAGGAGAATTACGCTCAAAAATAAAGACGATAGTGTTCAAAGGTGTTATTTATTCCTACTTGTTAGACTATATGGCTTCGCGTCAAAAATATACGATATCGATACGAATCAAGATTTTCTGAGCAAAATTTACCATCTGCTAGCAATATATCGTCGGCTAGCAGCACATGGGGGCTGCCATTCTGTTTATGTGTACAAGAAGATTTTCTTAATCCAAATGCTCAATTGCCTTTTTCAAAATTAAAAACCCATTTGAGATTAAAAATATAGAATAGATATGTCAATTTATTTTTAAACTGAAGATTTCCTTACATATTTCTGTTGAAAATCGATATTCGCTTAATATAAATCTATTTTCTCGATACTGGACGTATGGGACGGAGCAAATTAATTCAAATTTTATGGATGCTTCTTCCCTGAGCATCTATAGCGGCAAACTATGCATTCACCTGCTTTCGGATAATGGACTTGAAAAGTCGGAATGCATGCTGCGTATATTATGTTCTGCTCTGTTTGGCAAACCCAAGAAAATAGATTTTTGTTAAGCAAAACCAGACAATATAAAAGTATCATTATAAAGATTTAATTTTTATAATACATGTTAACACCCACTTTATATTTTTCGTCACATATGGGATTTTAGGTAATGAAGAAAATCAATTTAGGATTTGGATTCAAAATATCATCCTGACTGGAACATTTCTCAATGGTTCATGTACAACTCCAAATCAGCAAGAAAATGGCAGCCCCCATGTAAATGAGTAGGAGACGATACCGGGTGTTGGAATATCTTTATTTATACCCTTTTCTGATATCTTATTAGAAAATGATTTAGGCCAATAAGTAGGAATATATTACACCTTCCAATATAAGTAAATTTGTAATCAGGGGTTAATTCTCCTTTAATGTTTGGAGACTTGTTGCATGATTTGAAAAATGTTATACCTGTCATGCATGCTTTTAATCTTTAACAACCACCTCTGTACTATGCAACATGTTTGTTTTGCTTGCATGCCTTTATCTTTTAATATGCCTAATAACATTCATGAATTTTTATTGTTTTCCTCTCCTTTTCATAATTACGGGCATTCATTGTCTGGTTAGTTTGCATGCCTACGTCTTGTTATTCCTGGCTTGATCTCCCCATTACATACAATGTTTCTACATATAAGTCTCACTAATGATGCAGCGATCATTTGTATTCCTCACATTTTCTCTCCTCTGACTCAAAAATGCCTTGAGATTATTTAACAATGTCTTTAATATGAACTGGCTGGTATGGACATCGCTCGACTTTGGTCGAACATACCCCACTTGTTACGTAACATGGCTCGCATACATTTACTCTCTTTCCAAATGGCTTTAAACAGTAACATATTAAAACATTAAAACGATAACAAATTAAAATGATAACGAAGCTTTTCGATCTGCAACTCATCAGGTTATCACGCAGATATGAAAAAATAACAAGAAAATCAACTAGTTATACTGAAAGCTAAACTAGGCACATCCTGCATAGTTAAAACAAACGCATTTACAGCGAACGCTTGATGCCGACTTGTGGGGGTGTTGTTCGATTTTGCTTAGACCATTGCCAGCTTGACCCAGTTAAGCCGTTTTTTTTTTGTTGTTGTTGAGATGTTTACATATGTATGCTTTGTTTGCAAGCGCATGCCTCGTACATGTACTTTCATGCTTCGAACTATATATTGATGTTTATATGTACAGCATAAATGTAACATGTATTCAAATCATTGTTGTATTGATTGCATAGGTCGTTTTATTTATCCTTTCTCTTTATCCTTTTCTCTTCTTCCTTTTCCCCTCTTCACATTCAAAGTTCACAATGACGACCCAACGACCTGTGAAAATATATTGCTTATTTCCACCCTCTGTTTTTCTCATTCAAATAACCGTTCGTGCAAATTATTCTGCTACTTGCACAACTGATTCAAATGTCTAAATAACAGTTAACATTCGGTGTGTTTTTTGTGAATTTTGTACTGATTGCATGCTTTATGATGCTTCCTGCCATGGTACCTGGTTATGTTTGTATTGCAATATACCTGACGAATAAAATAAAATCAAATCAAATCTTCAATGCCTTATTTCTATTTGTAAAATAATTCAAAACAGAAAGGAAGAAAGTGGGAAAGGAAGAGACTCCTGATGATCGGTACGTTCCAACTTTAATTTGGCCATTGAATTTCGCTATAATACTTGTTTTGATGTGACTATTTCGTATTTTCCTTTTGCCTTTGGATAGGTGATGCGCCTCCGTGGCCTTGGTGCTGTTGCCTTCACGTAACAATAGAGGCAATAGCATTGGGGTCGTGGGGTGTTTTGTTGGTTTGGGGTTGGAGGGCGAGTGCAGGATGGTCACATTTAACAATAATCTTGTTTATTTGCATGTTTAATTTGTCTCGGATACAAAATTATTGGCATACTATGATATTTGTTTAAAAGAGTATAATTATTTTCAAATTTCAGTCATTATTGCAACTTGTTTACATTATGGAGTCTCGTGTTTTATAATGTGTATTTCTCATGATACTAATAGTATTTTCTGACGGGCATCTCACCGGGGTAGTACCGATTACCAATGTTTTATTGTTTTCGCTCTTTGATGCGTAATTCTTTCGCTCTGCCTACGAAGATTGCTTTTAAATCCTTTCTCCTTCTGTGTTTATACTTTATTTCCTTGTTAATGTTTTATGTGTTCTTATTTCCATGTATCAATTTTGGTTATGTGATTCCACGCAGGACTGTTTTTGTTAACTACCCGCCTTTTTCTATATTCTCTAAGCCGAAAACTCGGGTTAATGTTGAGAAACCAAATGTACATCTATGACCTCCTTAAGTGATACATGTATGCCTTTATTTATTCTTTAAGTAATGATGACCTCTCCATTGACATTCACACACACAATGATTTCGATGACAACCCTCTAGTTGATCTGCCGTACAACCAGTTTGTAGCTAATAATATTAATGCGTCCCCGGATTTACTTGATCTTCATCCTGATCATGATTTAATTCACAACCCTTCATCAGAATATATTACTGAACTTCAGTTTAAAAGCCTTATCAAACAGTTTTCTAAAGACGATTTTTCTTTGCTGCATTTTAATATAAGAAGCATAAGTAAACATTTTGAAGAGTTTCAACTATTATTAGATAATTCACCCAATCACTTGTTTTCTATTATCAGACTTACGGAAACTTGGTTATCAATGAATCAAAAATCCCATTTGCTTTAGATCAGTATGATCTTGTTGTCAATAACAGAAAAGATAGACACGGTGGAGGTGTTGCGTTATATATCTCACACAATTACGAATATAAAATTCATGATGAAATCAATAACATGAATGAATCTGTAGAATCACTTTTTGTTGAAATCAATGTCACGAATTCCAAAAATTTAATTGTAGGCGTTATATACAGGCCACCGAATTCCAACCAAAATGATTTCTTATCATACATTTCTGAATTACTCAGAATCCCAGCATTTGTGAACAAATTCTTGAAACATTTTTGACTTCCTCATTCTTGCCATTGATTTCAAAACCCACACGCACATCAAATCATTCTGCCACTCTCATAGACAACATATTTTGTAATGTTATACCGACTCCTGATTCTAAAATAATTTTATGTGATTTAACAGATCATTTTCCAATTATGTCATATTTTACTCTTAAGCACACTTTCACCAATCCTCATAAACCGTCTAGACGAAGACCCACTCATGAGAATCTTGCAAGTCTTGGTGTTTCTTTAGAGTCTGCGGACTGGTCGCCCGTCTACAACAACAATGATGTAAATGAATGCTTCAATAGCTTTTTGCAAATATTCCATAGTGAACTAGATAATCACATCCCTAAAGTAAAAGACAAGCAAACCAACTATAAACAAGAAAAAGATACGACTGCGTCTTCAATATGCCTCCGCTTGTATTCAGATAATTCCTGATCACCTACAAGTATAATATAGTGCATTCATCAAATGGTTATTGCGAAATTGTGATTTAAAACACTAAAATCCTATATTACTAACTGACCTCTGACTATAAAGCAATATAATCAGTTGTTCTTGAGATATCGTGGAAATGTAGCAAAAAACTGTATTAATATCATGCAAATTGACCTCTGTGACCTCTGAACTTTGACCTACCTACCCCAAAATCTAATCAGTTCCTCTTTCTATGGGGATACATACTGGTACCAAATTTGAAGTTCTTACCTCAAATAGTTCTTCAGAAATCGCGGGAACGGTGCTAAAAACCAAGAATTTCATGTAATTTCATGTAAATTGACCTCTGTGACCTCCTTATCCCAAAATCTAATCAGTTCATCTTCGTATGGGGATACATACTAGTACCAAGTTTGAAGTTCTTACCTCAAACAGTTCTTGAGATATCGCAGTAACGAGGCTAAAAACCAGTAATTCCATGTAATTTCATGTAAATTGACCTCTGTGACCTCTGAACTTTGACCTACCTACCCCAAAATCTAATCAGTTCCTCTTTCTATGGGGATACATACTGGTACCAAGTTTGAAGTTCTTACCTCAAACAGTTCTTCAGAAATCGCCGTAACGGTGCTAAAAACCAAGAATTTCATGTAATTTCATGTAAATTGACCTCTGTGACCTCTGACCTTTGACCTCCTTACCCCAAAATCTAATCAGTTCATCTTCGTATAGGGATACATACTAGTACCAAGTTTGAAGTTCTTACCTCAAACAGTTCTTGAGATATCAAGGTAACGGTGCTAAAAACCAGTAATTTCATATAATTTCATGTAAATTGACCTGTGACCTCTGACCTTTGACCTACTTACCCCAAAATCTAACCAGTTCATCTTCGTATGGGGATACATACTAGTAGCAAGTTTGAGGTTCCTACCTCAAATGATTCTTCAGATATCGCGGTAACGAGAAGTGGGACGGACAACCCGAAAACATGATGCCTCCGGCACCCACCTTCGGTGGGCGGAGGCATAAAAATCACCGAGACTTCCTTGGATCTCGAAAGCAATTTTGCGTTCTATTAACAGAACAAATAACTTGTATTATAACACAAAAATTAAAGGCACTCTAAAAGCTAAGACTAGATACACCAAATATAAAAACATTTTAACTAAAACAATACGATTGGCAAAGAAAATATACTTTACTAATCAATTAAGTCTATATAAAAATGATATTCAAAATATCTGGAAAGTTCTTAAACAAGCAATGAACTTATCCAATAACTAGAAAGGCCGTCAAAGGCGGCAGACCCACGCCTTAACCCAATATAGGTTTTGTTTTGTTGCGATTATTTTTGTAAGCAGTAGCCATTCAAAGGGGATAACAAGAGGCACATCTCCCCCCGCCCCCCATAAATATTGCCATATCCAGGTCATAGCTTTGTGTATCCCCACCCTTGAAAAAATTCTTCTGAAAAAGATATTTTATTATTGAAACATCCCTCCCCTAAAAGTAATTGATTAGACATGTCAGAGAGCGTGGCGTGGTGAGAAAAAAAAATGTTAGCAATTTGTATTCAGTGTTCAGTCATGTAAGTGTTAGTAAATGTATTCATGTTCTATCTTTAAATTACATTGCAATTGGGGTTGTTGTTTTTTTTTCATCGGGCTTGGATAAAATATATATGACGACAAATAAAGTTGGATCTAGACTTCAAAATGACATGCATGCGAGGCACAGAGCTTACTCACTCAGCTCAGTCACCACCCATCAACAAAGTCAAAGTGGATACTGGCGTGCATGCCCGTATTCGGCGAACCTCGATCAGCCACCAAATTTTGCAAATCCACACAAATTTAAAAAAAATACAGTTTTTGTATATATTTTACAACTACGAAATCCACTCAAACAGACATAAATGAGGTATAAACTAGTTATATGACAGGACCGTTATAACCCAAAGAAAAAAGTTCAATCCTACTACAGTGAGCCAGGCACAGGCTGACTCCCTGGGGTTATGTACTCCCTAGCCCGACCAGATCGCCGTCACTTCGCGACAGCGCTGTGTATAGTTATGTACGTACAGCTAGCTACACAGCCCACTAGCACTCACTCAGATCAACACACGCGAACGCTCGCGAGTGCGATAAACTCACTCACGTCGAACAAACTCACCAGATTTTCACTGAAAACAATTAAAATCACGTACTACACGTCCACCAGGATAAAATAAATCACAAAAACTTCCACAACAAAGTGGAAAGAACCGGGGAAAATAAACAGAAATGCACAGAAGATAAGAAATAGAGGAGAAGCCGTAGGGCTAGGGTAGCCTGAATCTAAATGAATTTGTGGATAAAAAAGTTAAAAAATTAGATAGCTATAGAGCCTAGCCGCCTATTAGTATACCGTACATAGCCGCTTTCGCAGTAGTAGTTCAAGCCCGCGAAAAATCCCTTGTTGCTGGGATACGTTGGCTTTGAATATTCATTGCAGGCTCGTACGGATTTGAAGTGAAATGGCAAATAATGGGTCTAAAAGTCTTCTAAAATTCATAAACCTGAAATAGACTTTTGGTGAGACGAAGTAATGAGTGTTTTGATTGGCCAAAATATTTCTGCATCTGCAGGCGAAGTTTGGGGTCATCAATCTTTCTAGTTTCTTTCCTGTCACTATCTGAACTGAAGTTCCTATACTTTACTACAGGGTCAAAACTTCAAGGTCACACAGAATGTGCAGGGGTCAACCAATCATCACCAAAATCTAATCGATTCTTTCCTGTCACTTTCTGAACATTCCCTGAAAATTTGGTGCAAATCCGTTCACCCGTTCTCTTGTTATCTTGTACACAAACAAACAAACAAACAAACAAACAAACAAACAAAAAAAAAAAAAAAACATACGGAGCCCTTTACATAACCCTGCCGATTTCATCGGCGTGGGTAATAAGTCTGATATTACTAAAATTAGATCTGACGGTAATATTATTGAAGACCCCGTAAATATAGCTAATATCTTCAAGAATTATTTTTCATCTATAATTGTCGATCCCTTGACACATATTTTTAACTTATGGGATACTTGCTTGGGGCAACTCCCACCAAACCCTTTTAAACAGACTGTTGTTATTACAAAAAAAAAGTCTCTTCGTATAATTAACAACTTTGCTACACGTTCTCACACAGACCCTTTATTCTTTGAGAATAAATTGTTGAAAGTTGTTGACCTTTACTTTTTTCACTTAGGGCAATTTATGTATAAATTTGAGAATAATACACTTCCTGATGTATTTGATACTATGTTTCCTCTCAATCAATCAATTCATAATTACCCAACAAGACAATCTAACTTACCACGTTTTAGAACACTTTTCGCAAAGAATACTTTTTTGTATGACGGTCCTAGATTTTGGAACTCTCTTAGCAATGAAATTACAAATAGTCCGTCTTTAGATACTTTTAATAGAAAATTAAAAACATTTCTACTTAAAAATTATAGAGGTCTTCACAGCTAATTTCGCTCACTCAACCGGCTTTACGATCTGTGTTACCTTTTCTTTTCGGCAATGTTTTGTCCTGTTTTCTAGCTTTGTCGATTTTTCATATTTTTTATTGACTTCGTGGCAGTTCCTTCCTTTCAGCATTTTTTTGTCTCCTTTTGTCCATGTTCTGTTCTTTGTCCCTGTCCTGTCTCTGTCTTGCTTTTGCGTTTGTTCCTCGTTATTGTTCCTTTTCTCTTTTGTTAATCTTCGTAGGCAAATTACAACTTTTTCCTTTTTTCCCGGGGGGAGGGGGGGGGGGTCGCAATATACAAGCCTTGCTTTTTAGCGAATCCCCCTATTTCCACAGGTAGTTTCCAGTCACTATTTTTTAAGAGTACCATTGCTAATTACTATTGAAAATAATAATAATCTATATTTGTTCACTTTATTTTTTATATACATATACATATATATATAATACTGAATGAAAACTATGTCATGATTTCATGACAGGGGCACACTGTAAATCACGTATTATGAAACTATTGCTACGAGGGCTTGATATGCCACCCCAAAATAAAAAGCAAAAACAGATTTCTCATGGCAATTTCCAATCCCGTATCCGGACAACTACCACCCTACAAATAATCTACAGGACAACTACCCCCTACGACAATCCCCCCGCAACTTTCCCCTCCCCCAAATGGACGATTGTTGGAACTTGATTTAAAGGCAAAGGATTAGGGTCTCCACAAAGGAGTGGAGATAAGCGAGGATCTGGATGTGTGTCTGTGTGTAGGCGGGGGGTGTGTTGGAGGGGGGGGGGGGGCCTCTCCTCCCACGGAAGGGACTTTTTGTAGTTAATGAACTGAAATCATGGTTTAGCACATTGTATATGTATGAATTAGACATCGTTTTTTAATTATTATTAAGCCATTGGTGTTATTCTCAAGTTGTATAGGAGCATTTGTCTCTTTTTTTCTGCCCTATTACTTTCACTTGATTATTACACTATATGATTCTACTACTTCTTAGTCGTTACGATGTCGGAATTAGAGCCCGCCCTCTCTCTCTCTCTATCTCCCCCTTCTCTCTCTCTCTCTCTTTCTCTCCCTCCCTCTCCCTTTTGTTCTTTCAGTCTGCTCCTAACTTGAATTCCTCTCCTGAATGCTGACTGCCTTACATGCACATGCAATAGCATACATGTTAAGTATAGTATACGTGGCTTCTAAACTAAACTATTTTCTGTAATATTTCATAATATTATCATCATTCAATATTGTCGATATATAACAGTGATCATTTCCTTTTCCTTCTCTTTTTCCCGCTCCTCTCTCTCTCTCCCTCCCTATCTTTTCTCTCTTAGCTTTCTTTCTTTCTGCCTCTCCCTTTCTCTCTCTCTCTCTATCCTTTTCTCTCTTAGCTTGATTTCTTTCTGCATCTCTTTTTTTCTCTCTCCCTCCCCCTACCCCCCAGTCTCTCTCTCCCTTTCTAGCTAACTGACAGCATGTTCACTGAAAGTTATATCCATGTGTACATACATAATTTATCATGGACTTTTCCATTACACTTTAATTCTTATTTGGGTATGTGCCCGAGTGTGTTGATTTTCCTTGCTGTAGGCTGTACTGATATAATCTCCCATTTTTGTTCCATTCTTTCCAGATTTACTTTGCAACAGTAACATAGATGCACCTTTCATTTTGCAATATTGTCTGAATATATCATTTCTGTTCATATATGGCTATATCAGAAGCAAATTGCCTAAATTCCTATTTTTCTTCTTCATTAGAATGATGCGTATATTGCCCAGTTATCTGAAACATCGTAATATTCTGTTCTTGAACAGCTAAGGTTATCTCATACCACTCACATGTAATAGTCCTAACGATTACACTTCTTCTGAATGTTCAGGGGAATGTTCAAGTCTTTTTCTGAATGTTCTGAATGGTCTTTTCTACATAGCAATATTCTATGTATGGAAATTCTATGTACTATATATTGGGAGCATCAAGTATGGCGGCGCATGCCTCCGGGCAACAGTGTTGTATTTCACTTTTGTGCACCCTGACCCACTTGTTGTTCCCATTCCTTTTACATGTGCTTTTACATGATCTTCCGCATTCTTATCATGTACTTGTCTCTTGCCTTGTTGAATTGTACCTGTGCTTTATTTTAATGAATGGTCCAATAAATAATAATAGTAATAATAATAATGATAATAATAATAATGATAATAATAATAATAATTGTAATTATTCTTCAGCAAACACATGCTGCTAGACAGTGGCGTGGGGGAGGGGGGGGGGGGTGATGAATAGATCATCCCCCACTAACAATGGATAATTATGCGTGTCTACGCCCGTGCTCCTAGAAGTTATCATGTAAGATGATTCATGATTAGGTTAACACTAACAGTATATCTTGAATTATGCTTACCAGCCAGATACCACAAAGATACGTGAAATGATATCAAAAATCCTGTTGTCGCACTTGAAGATCCGAGATGTTTGGCTATCGCGGGCATCAGAATGCCAAATGAGATTTCCATGCCTTCTTCAATGATCTTAAGACAGAATCTGGATGTAAATATCATGTATTTCCAGTTTTTTCCTTGGGAGGCCATGTTAGTTTGATTGTTCACGATATGTTTTCAAACGGTGTACAGTGTCCCTTTTATACGTGATTAGTTCATGTTCAATATGAGCGGAATCACACACACTTTCATCGGCCCAACGTGTCTTGATTTCCAGCGAAATGTCTCCATTAAAAGTGACAACTAGAGTCAACTCTTGTTATTTGGAATATCGTGAAATAGTAGAGAAGAACCATCTTCATACTGTTACGTGACCTTTGAATAAAAAATCATGCCAATTGGAGGAAAAACTCAGCAAAAAACTGATCGTCGGAAAAGGACAACACCGACCGACCGTACACGGAAAAGGCTGTCTCGACGCCGGCAGAATCGGGGACAGACGAACTCCAGTATTGATGATGAACTAATGGGGTGTTGCAAGAAAGTTGCGATTGATTGCAAGTTGCAACTGATCGGTACTGACCAATCAAAATCATTGTTGCAAGCGCATCTTCTTGAATGGGCAGACCCTGAACCATTCAGAATGGTTGTTCTAATTTGCTTTACAATTTGCAATTGTTAGTAAACGAAGAAGCTTGATGGGAGGAATTTTAATTTGTAAACATTTTTTTTTAGGCATTTACTCCCAGTGTTAAAGATCGTATGCTCGATCTGTAATGAAAAACACAAGTCAGAAAAAAATTGGAACCAGCGGGATTCGAACCTGTCATCTACTGCTTGCCGGGCAGCGACTTAACCACCAGGCTATTCTGGTTCACGGCCAAGTCACGATGAACTGGAATCAAATACCCAAGATCCTCTTCTTTCTGACTCATTAATATTCAAACGGTCCGTCGTAGACAATGGTTAGTAAACGAAGAAGCTTGATGGGAGGAATTTTAATTTGTAAACAAATTTTTAAGGCATTTTACTCCCAGCGTTAAAGATCGTATGCTCGATCTGTAATGAAAAACACAAGTCAGAAAAAATTGGAACCAGCGGGATTCGAACCTGTCATCTACTGCTTGCCGGGCAGCGACTTAATCACCAGGCTATTCTGGTTCACGGCCAAGTCACGATGAAAAAATGCCTAAAAAATTTGTTTACAAATTTGCAATTGATTGCAACTTTCTTGCAACACCCCATTAGTCTTACTGGTCAATCAAGCGGTCACTCCGGGGGCCCAAGCCTAGACAATACACTGAAAAGCGCTATTGAAAAGCAGATTGCCCTTTCACTGCGGTCATTAAAAGAAGACACCACTGACAAATTTTAGCACTTTTACAATTTTTAATGTTATAAAACTAGTCAGATTGACCAAAAAACTCATCGCTCAGGTCGATAAAATCATAGATCTCGATTTTTTAAAAATAAATATTACAATATCTACTAGTACGAGCCGCAAAAATCCGTTACGTCACTGCAGCACTACTGGTTTTACCATGGCAAATCACGGTAATGCCGATTTGGAGCAATACACAGATCGCTTTCACAGCGCCTATAAAAATGCTATTTGTGAGACAATTATGTATGACAAAAAGAAAATGTTATTCATTTTTCAGTTTTTGGTATTTTTGAATATTATCTGCTGAAAAAATAAAGTGCTTTAGCAAATTTTTTTCACAATTTATCGAATTAATAAAATTAAAATTGGCACTACTGTTTGTGATCGTTCGTACGTGCTTCCCATTAACGCGTGTACTTTAAGGCACGCGCGGAAAGCTAATGCAGCAAGCTGCATTGTTTACGTTCTTACGTTCGCGATATAGATAGCAAGTACGATATTAACATAAATTCCTGGTTAATCTGCAAGTAAAATCTGATCACATTCTTCAATAAGCTTGTAATCTAAGCTAAGGAGATGAATGAGGGATTTTCTGGGCGAAGAAAGATTGCTTGCTTGTAAAGATTTTGTGGGAGAATATGGTTGGTACAGCGTCTGGCTTTAGCAGCTTCCTGGGTTTGTATCCCAGGCACACGGCTTGTAGGTTGGTCTCGAACGCCAAAACGTCAAAATGGTCTTCACAGACCACTCGAAAACGGGAATAAATGTACGTTTTGACGTTGAATTTAGTTGTTCCAATGTTCCTTATCCATACAGCACACCTTTCTCTATCCTTCTTCGGATCAGGGATGGCAAAACAAAAATTTACGGGACAATTTCACGACGATTCGAACAGTAAATTGCTTGGCACAACGGCATTTTTGCAACTCCACGAATATGTATGCATGCTATATGCGCTATCGTCTGCTTTTACGGACGCGTAACGCACACGCATTGTGGTGGAAACTCAAAGTGCTGCAATGACGTGACAGCTTTGGCCGACACGAGCCAATTTGCGTATCGACAGTGGCAAAATCATACTTTTTATATCAAAATATACGCACTTGTAGGCTGTTCAAAAATTACAATTTCGATACTGATTAGTTCCTAGGGACATGCAGAACAACATATTTTTTCAAAATTTGCCAGTGGTGTCTTCTTTTAAGCCTCATCAAACGCATAGCTGACGATGTTTATGACGTAATAGCTACAAAGCTGGAGGAGCGAGTCACTGAGAAAGTGTATCAAGCTGTCGACATGGACTTGATGAAATACGTACATGAAGTAGGAGCTATGAAACAGAAAATAACTGAAATGAAGAAGGAAACGAAAACGCTTCAAGATGGGAAGGAAGATGCAGGGCAATATAGTAGGAGAAATTGCCTCCGGATATATGGCATCCCCGAAGGACCAGGAGAAAAGACAGATGAACTTGTTTTGGATGTGTTCAACACGAAGCTCGGTCTTGCAGTTCAAGTGGATGCAATAGACCGTAGTCACCGTATCTCTCCGCGTCCGAGGCAGGATACAGATCAGGATCGGGAGTCATCGACATCGACATCGTACGCGGGCGCGACGAGGAGGAATAAACCGAGACCCATAATTGTCAAGTTCAGCCGATATAACGTCCGCGGTGATGTCTACAAGGCCAGAAGGAGACTTAAGGACGTTGATGGACCAATGATCTTTATCAAGGAGGATCTTACTGCCAAGCAGGCCAGTCTCTTCTGGGAGCTTGTTAACAGCAAGAAGTCCAAGTCCTGCTGGACCCAAGATGGAAACATCTTCGCTCTAAGGACACGAGACTCAAGTAAGATTAGAATCAAGACTACACAAGACATTGAAAATTTGTAAGAACCTTCTGACATTCTGACATATCTTCGACAGTCTATATATGAATTATGCCTCAATCTACTAATTTGACTCATGTTGAATTTCCACGTTTAAATTGCCGGAAAGAAGTGAAAGAATACCATAATGCTTTGTTATGTGTATACTGTAAGGAATGGGCTCATCTGAAATGTTCACGCGCATCTATTGATACATTTAACTCTGATACTGATTGGATGTGTGATTTTTGTGTTTTTAAAGAACTCCCTAAATACATTAATGAACCTGATATTTCTGTACGATATCAAAATTCTGAAGCGTATAACTATGAAAGTGTAGAACAAATTTTTGAAAAATTGAATCCCCTCAATGGTATTAATATAGCCCATTTAAATGTTTGCTCTCTGATGAAAAATTTTGACGAGATCCATGGTATTTTAACTACAACTAACATTCACATTTTTTCTTTATGTGAAACTCGTTTGGATGGTTTTGTTTCTAACCCAGAAATATCTGTATCAGGTTATAGAAGTGTGAGATTAGACAGAAATAAAAATGGAGGTGGAATTATAACCTATATTAAAGACGCTGTACCATTCAGTGTTAGAAATGAATTATTTGTTGATGGTCTGGAACTAATGTGCTTAGAGATATGCTTACCAAACCAAAAACCTTTCTTAATTGTTTATTGGTATAGACCCCCTAATTCCCATAGTGCACACTTTGAGAAATTTGAAAATCTGTTACAACGCTTAGAGTCATCCACAAAGGAATTTGTTATATTTGGTGATCTTAATTGTGATTTGTTAAAAAGACCTATGTCAAGTCAAACGAAAGTTTTGAAGCGTTTGAGTGAAGAATACGATTTGAAACAATACATAAATAAACCAACAAGAGTTACATGTATGAACGAGACATTAATCGATGTGTTTTATTCTTACAATCATGAAAAGGTTTCTTTCAGTGACGTCATCCCACTGACCTTGAGTGATCACTTTATGACAGTATGTAAAAATGTTGGGAGAGTAAAAACAATGAAAACGCACCATAAGTATAACTATAGTCGTAATATGAAAATGTTTGATTTAGCTCAATTTAAAATGGATCTCAGTCAAGTACAATGGGATGATGTATTAAATGACCTTGATCCAACAAGTGTTTTTGAAAAATGGAGCTCCAAGTTCAATTTAGTTTTAAATAAACATGCGCCATTAAGAAAGAAAAGGATTCGACATGAAGATTCACCTTGGATGAATAATGCAATTGTATATAAAATGCGATAAAGAGACCGAATGAAAAGAAAAGCTTAAGGATCAGGGTTAGTGATTGGATGATGTATAAAAAAAATGAAAAATGCTGTCACAGCAAAAAAAATTATATGTCTCGGAATGTATTGCAAATAATGAAGGTAATTCAAATACTATGTGGAAATCATTGAGACGTATCATGCCTAAAAAGGTGAATGACAACTGTATTCAAAAGATAAGTGTTAATAATGAAGAAATAGTTGAATCAAAGCATATTGCATCATGTTTGAATGACCATTTTGTTGGGTTAGCATCTAAACGGAAGGGAAATAAAATGTTCGATGATAATATGGATCAGTATTATAGGACTCAAGTAAATTCAAAATTTATGTTTTAGCAGATCAAAACTGTTGATGTTTTGAAATGTGTCCATAACATAGCAAGGAATAAGGCCACTGGCCTCAATCAAATACCAGAGAGTGAAAAGACTCAATAGAATACATAGTTGAACCTCTAACACATATTATCAATGCGTCAATTCCTGGTGCGTGGAAACGGGCCCGGGTGACGCCTATTCACAAAAGTGGTGATACGGCTAATCCCTGCAACTACAGGCCAATATCGATCTTACCTGTATTATCTAAAGTGCTAGAAAAACTTGTGTTCAAAGAATGAACTATTATGCCATAACCAGCACAACTTTCGCCCTAAACACTCCACTTTGACAGCACTCTTATCTCTCATTGAAGATGTTTGTAGAAAATTAGACAATGGTTATGTTGTTGGTATTGTAACACTAGACTTAGAAAAGGCGTTCGATCTTATATCGTCTGAGATTTTGCTAAAAAGTTAAGTTATTATGGTTTTGATCAAAATTCAATATGTTGGTTTCAGGATTATTTTCATTGTAGGGAATAATGCACTTTTGTAAATGATAACTTATCACCGAGCAGAAAAGTAACAAGCGGAGTGCCCAAGGGAAGTATCCTAGGGCCGTTGTTGTTTATTATCACCCTAAATGATTTATGTAAATCAATAAAAAATATTCCCTTTCTCTTCATGCGGATGACACTTGTATGTACTTTGCTGCAAAAGACCCCAAAACATTAGAAAAATCAATAAATGATGATTTGAAATCTGCTACATGGTTTTCAAATAATGAACGTTGACAAATGCCAGTATGTTAGCCTGTTCAAAATCAAAATTAACTCGTTTCTGTAATGTTGATATTCGTTTAATAGTAAAACTTAGAGTCTTGGAATGCAAATATCTTGGGGTTTTGATAGACTGCAATCTTTCATGGAATCTACAAATTGACCATGTAAAGAAAAAAGTTTTAAAAACGTTTTTTGCTTTAAAGCGCATTGACGAAAGATTAGCATTAATACTTTATAAAACCTTAATCCAGCCTCTTTTCGAATATTGTAGCACAATTTGGATGAATGGTCAAGTAAGTCAGTTAAAATGACTCCAAACTTTACAAAATAGATGCTTGCGGTCTGTACTGGGAGTGAATAGTAGATTTCACACTGAAATAGTTTATAAAACCCTTGAAGTAAAACAGTTGAAAGAGCACTGGAACAGACAGGCGTTGGTTACAATATTTAATTTGTTACATAATCTTGTTCCACATATGTTATCTTCTTTGATTGAATTTAATAGTCATTTAGGTTATATGCTTCGCTATGCTAATTCACAAATTGCCATTCCAAGACCACGTACAATATTTTCTCCACCGTAGCCCTTTATACCATGCTTCAAAACTTTTTAATAACTTGTCCGTCGATATTAGACTTATAAATGATGTTAAATTATTTAGTATAAAGATAAGTAAAATAGAAAATATTGGTTCACTTCTTTCGTCAACTGGATAATAATTATTTCTTTTTCTTTCTTTTTTTCTTTCTTTCCATCTTTGGGTATCATTTTCTTTTTAATATTGATTCGATTTTTTTTCTACTCCTGTAAATATGTTAATCTATAACTTGCATATCTTTTGTTTGTAAGTTGTATTTTCCTTGTTTTATATCTATTTTTCAATATTTTTATCACGGCCTCGCTGAAAACAGCTTTTAGCTGAATGCAGGCACAACTGTATATTGTTTTTATCCGTGAATAAATAAAATAAACAAACAATTTCTGGACCACCAAAGCATAACTGTGAGTCACTGAAGTGAATATCAGTAAACCATTTAAGGGAGAGTGGGCGATGAATTATAAATATATTACTTATTTGATTCGCTTTTCAAATACGAAATGATATCATATAACATAAGTGGGTGAACTCAGTTAATTCGATTTGTATGCATCAAAATTAAATGTTAAAAAGGGAATCTGGACTTAAAAAAAAAACCGTCTTTTTACGGAAGCAGATATCATAATATCATTATTGTAATAATGGAAATACATAACATGTAAATACATATAAAACTAGACTTTAAATATAATGCGATAGATTATGTCAGCTTCTAATGAGATAAGATGGTTTTATACATTAATGGTATATTAAGATAAGTATCGTTTTACTATTAAAATGTAAAATATTGAGCATCCGAATTTCTTTACTCTAATTCCTTTAAATTGAAATGCCAGCAGCTGAAATTACCGTGTAATGTGAAACCAGTGACAGGAATTTGTTGAGTAGGTACATTTTGCGGTAATCACCAACGAATAATACATTGTGTCACAAGTATACGTAAAGCTAACAACAAAGCTGGCATATGGTTGGATTGCTTATGGAAGAATAAGTACACACACATACACACACACACACGCACGCACCCACCCATATACACTTTTTCTTTCTTTCTCTCCCTCTCTATCATTTTCCTTCTTTCGTCAGAAAAAATGCTATAAGCAGAATAATCGTTGGAATAAAATTTCTAAAGATATTAAAATAATGCAGTCAGGGGCGTGGCTAGAAAGAGAGGGGGAGGAGTATGGGGGTGTCACACCCCCCCCCCCCCTCCACCACCACTCAAAATTGCTGTAGGCAAATGCGCCACCTCTGTCGGCAAAAAAAAGGAGGGGGGAAGAGAGAAGGAATAAGAGGAAAGGGAAAGAGAAACAAGAGCCCCAGGGGGCACGACGCTCACCTGAGGTGGATCAATTCACATCTTGTGCATGTTCTCTCTAGCACCACCAGGAGATATGTTAGAAATTGAAACAACTAGGAGGATGTACATGAGATGATGTTAGGAATTAACATGATTCCCCCCCCCCCCCCCCACCCACCCCATGGTCTACAATGTCATGTATCATTTAAATCTCCTACATCTAAGGATGATTCCCACCAAGTGTGGTTGAATCATACAACAAATCATGCAAAGAATGTACATTTACCCTCCTGGATATTAACCTCGCCCTCGCAGGACCCCTATGGGGCCACCCTGAGAATGTCATGAACAACTTTTTTTATTCATCTTCAAGATGTATATAACACACAAAATATCTAAATAAAGTTCTGGATCTGGAGAAGAAGAATGTTTGAAATTTACATAGCTTTTACACTTGGGAGTCCTCCCCCTGGGCCCCCCTGGGGGCCACATGTACAATTTTAGCAACTTTGGATCCCCTACCCCTAAGGATGATTCCTACCAAGTTTGGTTGAATTCCGATCATGTGTTTTGCAGAAGATCAGAATGTACATTTTGCCTGGCAGCGCCCCCTCCAGTATGTTACCCCCACAGGGCCCCTATAGAGCCACTCAGAGAAATTTCATGAACAGCATTCATTCTTCATCTATAGAGGTATCTCCGTACACAATACCAAGTCTGAGCTATGCCTGGTTCTGGAGAAGAATATGTTTGAAATTTACATAGCTTTTACAATTGGGGGCCTTCCCCCTGGGCCCCCTGGGGGCCACATGTACCATTTTAGCAACTTTGGGTCGCCTACCCCTAAGGATGATTCCTACCAAGTTTGGTTGAATTCCGATCATGTGTTTTGGAGAAGATCAAAATGTACATTTTGCTTGGCAGCGCCCCCCTCCAGTATGTTACCCCCACAGGGCCCCTATAGGGCCACTCAGAGAAATTTCATGAACAACATTCATTCTTCATCTATAGAGGTATCTCCATACACAATACCAAGTCTGAGCTATGCCTGGTTCTGGAGAAGAAGATGTTTGACATTTACAAAGCTTTTACAATTGGGGGCCTTCCCCTTGGCCACCTGGGGGCCACATGTACCATTTTAGTGGAAAGTTAACCCGTCAACTACTGAATTCGCCACCCGGTTCCCGTATAGTCTATGGGCTATTAGGGAGCTTACGAAACGGGACGGGAGAGCAACAGGACGGGGGAGAGTTAACCGACTGTGACGGTCTCACACTCTCCCCGTCTTGTTTTTTCAATCAAGTTACGATAAAGTGGACGACAACGCACTGCAGTGTCCGGCTTCCCGTCCCCACTTTGGACCGGTGTAGCGGCACATACGGTTCTTTCTGCGGAAACCGTATCCGCCGGCGGGTATCGTTCCTAACGGCAGATATCGTTCTACCTCGGAACCATATCCACCGGGTTTGACGTTTGCAGATTTGGTTCCCCGGCGGATTTGGTTCCAAGGCGCTGCAGATAAGGTGTATTGTATATTGGCAGATTTGTACGAGACACTTTTATCTAACTTTTGTCTAATTGGTGGCACTGGCGAAAATGAATGAATGAATAGTTAGGTTTTAAGACGTGTATCAATCAGATATGATTATTTACGTCTGTGAGGACCGACCTTTAACGTCACCATCCAAAAGACGTGACCGGGGCTCGAACCCGCACCCCAAGTCAATTTGTAACTGCCCCGTCAGCTTGGTTTACAGGCGCACGCCACAACGCCCAGTTGTAAATCCCGGGGCATTTTCGCCAATGGGGGGGGGGGGGGGGGGGGGGGGGGGGGGGGAGGGGTGGCGGAAAAAATATTTTCATCTATTTTTTCACAATCGGCCATTATTAAAAGCTAATTTTTGTTGTTGTTTTTTAGGGGGGTAGTCCTAAACACTGAAGTTTTAAGTACCTCCTAGCTTTATTCTTACAAGCAAGATAATAATTCTCATAAGGCCTGAATAAATAATGCGAGCGCCAAGCGCAAGCTGAAATGTGTTGATATTTCATGTATTTAGACCCGAAAATTGAATATTCTAAGCAGTTTTTGTAACCATGAAGAAGATGCGTATGTAACGATTAATGCGAGCGTGAAGCGCGAGCAGAATAGTTTTTTTAGTAGGTCTATATTGATTTGCAAACGGGATATTTTAAACCCCATGTAATACTCCTGAGTACATCATGACATTATCATCTCACTCAACAGGCTATTCCAGCGGAAAGTGCGTATGTATCATACGGATCATAAATAATGTCAAATTTCAGATTGTTAGAATCAATTAAGTAGCATGTAGAGGAAGTTCCTCAGGAGAGGAAGTGCCCCTGGGGCAATATTTTTTTTCTCCATGAAATGCAACTGGGCTGTGAGCAAACTTGGTGGGATTCGTCCCAATAACAGCAATATTAAAGTTATAAAAAGGTTGATAAAGCTAACTTGATTAAATGATCTTTAACTTAGGGGCGCCAAAATCAGGTCGCCCCCTCCGGGGTGTGAATTACTTATACCGCACAACACCTTGGAACCAATTTATTTCCTATGCCCTAATCATAATTTATGAAACAAATATTCTCCCATATTACAAAATACTTATTTGATAAATTCAATTTCTTAATCCTACTATTAGTAGTCTTTGAATACGGTATCTAAAGCAGAGTTTTGTTTGTCTTTTGTGTAGGACTCTTGTTTCAGTCATGATTGATGTAAATTTACCTAATTCAGCCCTAAAGCTGCCATGCGCAATGTTTTTCATACCGAAATAAATAAATAAATAAATAAATAAATAAATAAATAATTTTTTTTTTTGAGGTAGCTCTCAATTAAAGCTACCTCTTTTTCGAACTTAGTAACGGAGTCCTTGTTCATAGTTAGTAGCACCACACTTCATAATTCGCGGCAAGTGTGCACGTACGTACTACGTACGTACAGAGAAACGATAGCAAGAACGATATCTGCCGAAGAGAAATAGGTACGGTATCTGGCGGGGTTGGAACACGATCTGCCGGCAGATAGTGTTATCTGCCGATCCCCGTATCCGCCGCTACACCGGACGCTATTTCGCCTGAAAACCATCCTGAAATCAAACAGGACGGAAAGATACTCCGAGTCGCGCATGCGCACATCGACTTTTCGCTCGCCTCCACTAATCTTACCTTGCATTTGTAGTCCCATATATACAAGTTACACGTGCAAGGTAAAAAAAAGAACCTGATCACACCTGCCGATTTTCTTTTTTAATTCATTCATTTTTTTAGAATCTTAGTTGATCCTGGAAGGTAACCCCTGTAGCAAACTCCAAGGGTGGTTTGCATGGCTCACAGTATGTGGGAAATGGTGATATTTAGATCTAGATTTTTTTGTTGATATCCCCCTCCACACACAGTAAATGCATCCCATGTACAGCTCCGTAGGCCAGTACAAGATTGATAAGCCAAGGAGCTCGTACAGCTAGATGCCACTAATGATCAATCAATGAATGATTTGTTAAATTGAATTAATTTTAATCACAGTGAAACTTACATCAGACTAAAGGACTGCTTTTCACCAAGTCCTTGTTAGTATCATATAGAAATCATATGAAATATAAATAGACAGAAAAACATCAACTTGCATATTTAAGAGTGCAATTTTTTAAAGATCACTACCGTAGTAATCAAAGAAGATAATCAGCCCTTGAATGGGCCTTATGGAGCTGAGGTACAGGTGCCCGCCATATGACCATTATCAATGGGGGTAGCACGTCAGGTAACATTATGTGTTCGTATGAGTTTTTACATTACCCATTGGAGCCGTGATGGTCTCTTGACCCGATGACTACTGATTTCTGTAATTTCCATAGACTTAATACAGGGATGACCCGGTGCCCGTAGTCTATGGGTTAAAGGCCTCGGGTCCTCTCAGGTGCCTACAGTTGCCCCAAATAATGTAATGTTCATTGATCAAACCCATTTTAGAATTCAGTTTCAAATATTTTTACAGAGAAAATATATCATCTTAATAATATTTGATGCTTTTGAATCACTTAATTATATATGGCCCTTTACAATCGGACTTTAGGGACCTGAGACATATTTGGGAATCATAGACTGATGCCCATGTATCATTTTATTTTGGTATCCAAAAGGAGAATTACTGCGAACTCATTTACATCGAGAAAATAGTTTCAAGCAAAACACTATCTATTCACATATAACAACAACTCAAAATAGCTGCTAGACAGTTTTATGACAATGCGATTGCATGAGTACTCACATTCATCTTTACTCCACTAAACTTTATTTTATATTTGAGTGCAAACTTTAATAAGATCATGAACAAACTTAAATGTTAGGAAGCAAAGTAACGAGATTAAGAATTTTCCGAATTTTGACCCCTTTCAAAACGCTATTCAAGCATGATATCCTATATTAGGGGTACGAAAAATGTGGCCGAATTGCCCAAGCTTTGTTTATGTGGAAAATGAAATTGAATTCTCTGTAATTAAATAGGTCAGACTTCGATATACGGTATTGAGCCTCCCTCTCCGATTTTATCGTCTCGGTGGAATGGCTAGGCCACCGATATTTTTTCAGAACAGAGCTCACCGACAATTTCTGAGAGCCAACCGTTTTTGCTCCTCCGAGGTGACGTTCGGTCAGAAGAATTATGTGGGCACTGCCCGTCGTGCTTGATTGCCAGAACCCCACCGATTTTATCGGTCAGGTGTGACCACTTTTATCTACATCGTTATAGGTACATTTTATATGAGCATACATTATCGTTATCGTTATCGGACAGATGTGACCAGCCCTTAAAGGGATACGCCACCAGGCGGCCGTGTGGAAAGTCAGGATTGCGTAAGCCCCATTCACTCGTACACAAAGTTTGTGCGTCGATTGCGTCCGTCGGACAACTGCGATTACATTTCGGACTGCACGAAGCCGACCGAATCTCGAACGAGAGCTCGAGCTCAGGCGGAGCGTGCATATTGCGCTGCGACCGCGACCAATCTGTCCGAAGTTTGCGCCCCGAGGGGAAACGGCATGATCAGGTACAGAGCCCTCCATACACGGGCTCTGATCAGGTAGCGATCACGGTGCCCTCTCGCGTCATAAAAAGGTCCACAATCTGCGGTTGAGTATCCCTTTAAAGGTATACCCTAGAATGCCTCCTATTAACATACACGAGCATACTCACACGTACACACCATACAGTAGGGTGTACCTTTAATTCAAATCTCATTATCGTTATCGCTATCGTTATCGGACAATGTGACCAGCCTTTTAATTCATCAAACGTGAGGATGATCGATTCAAGTCAATTTTTAAGCAACCGGTGCATGACACTTTACAAACCAAGATCATTATTAGAAGGCAAGCGACGAGGTTCAATCCTCCTAGAGTCCAATAAACTATCGTCATGCTGCCTGATATATCCTTGATGTAACCTGTCATTGTTGATCGGAAAATGGGTGGAAAGAAAAAATGGCAGGCATGATAGTCTATGAAGCAGATAAAGCATGTTTAACACATAAATAAGATGATGAAATCTCGTTAAAGATGTAATAAAAATAAGGAAAATCTGTATTCGATTTTTTTTTGTTGATAATTCTTAATCCATTTATTTCTGCTTTTATGTGGTGTTAGAGAATTACAGAACATACACGTAATCATTCATCAGGACACTGGAAATTACACGCGATCCAACAAGTCAGGTCAATAATGGAGGGAAATAGATGGGGTTATCAAAATCAATGCAATAAGTTCAATTAAAAAGCAAGGTCTACATGCAGTAAATGTACACATTTTCACTTTCTTCATTAATGGTACATGAACTTTAATATATATATATGAAGAATTTGAAAGGACTATGCATACATAAGATAGATATTACAAAGCTGTAGTCGTCACAACCCGCAAAATTAATGATACCGATGTTAAAAATGTGCACTTTTAATGAAGATAATGCAAAGATTTCTGAACTGCAATATAACGTTCCCAAGTATGCATCTTGTCCATATCAATATTAATAGTATCTTATATATAGCTATTTTTTTCTATACACTATTCATGATAATGAATAGAATATCCCTATTTGCTGCAATGGCAGAATAGACAAGTCAGTATCAATAATCATACAATATTTACAAGTATGGATATTGGTAACATTCGGAAATCTGCAGCACGGATTTGAGATTTGTGGAGATGAGGTTCATTAGTACATTGCAAATCATGGTCCAGAATATACATGTTGTTATCATTAACCACATTTGAAATCAAATGTCAAGAATAAAAATAGTGTTTGTCTATAAGCTTGGCAAGGCTATAGAGCTAATACTAATGTACTCAAATAGATTTTAGGACAGACGGACCGAAAAAAAGGATCGATGTTTTTCTGTTCCTGTTTTGGGTTTTTTTGTTTTTTTTATTTGTTTTTGTTTTTTTTTGTTTTTTTTTTGCTTTTGTTGTTGTTGTTGTTGTTGTTTTTGTTTTTGTTTTTGTTTTTTTTTTTGGGGGGGGTCTTTTTTTGCACAAGCGCCCTAAACTGAATTATCCAGAAATGTACTCACTGTCCGTGGCTATTTGTCGTCTTTAGCTCGTATATTAAAAAAAGAGAATATAAATTTCAATATCATAAAGATTCTCAAAATAACATGCCTATATATGACGTTTTCATTGTATTCATTTTATGTATATTCCTTCTGTTCTTCGACAAAAAAAATATTCCTAACTTCAGTAATATACCTGCAACGAAACCAGACAGGAGTAATCCCAACCCATTGAATAGGTCAGCCAGGGTCGATCCGTCAGCAAAGTGTCCTGCCTCGACAACGAAATCGATGACGCCTTCGTATGTTATGATGACGCCATTGGTTCCGAGACCCATCACGAACGACATCATCAGCAGATACCAGAAAGACGAATGAAGCGTAGTCAGAAATAATACGAGGGTTAACAAACAACAGGACGAGTAGAAAATGGAGACACAATATGTGGGCCTATATCGGAGAAAGATGATTACTAAAATGTGTGACACAGCGTATCCAGTCATGTTAGCCATGGGAATAAAATTTGCAGCACTGGGTTCGAGTCCCTGGGAGATGCCATATGTTACCTCGAAGATATCAAGTGCTCCGATTACATTATAAATCAATCCAACACTTGGTATAAGAGTAAAAGACACAAGCGGGTTCTTAACCAAGAAATCGATACGAGCGATTTCTTTTAATCTACTGAAATTGTATGTTTGTTTCTCTGCCCCTTCCTTCGCACTTACTGTGTCACGTTTTTCCTCATCACTGTCAACTCTATCTCTGCTTACGTACTTCTGACGATTGGGTGAACTATCTCTGACACGATTGCCCAATAGACCACTGCAACCATCTTCATGTACATTATCAGTCCTCGCACTATTCTCACCATCACTTAACAGGCAGTCGTTGACCCTATTTTTCTCTAATGTCCTGTCCGATCTGTCCAAGCTATCCTTGTATATGTTACAGAGAATACCCTTTTTATCATCTTCTTTGGCAGTGACGCCTTCCACATTTCTTTTCGGTTTAGAGATCAGAGGAAACATATCTTCTGCTTCACCATCACCGGAAAGTTCAGCGGTAGAATAAGTAGGGGCTTTGAGAGCAAACCCAACAGGTAACAAATTGAAGAACAGTCCCCCGAGAATAAGTAGCGCTCCACTTACACCATAAGCCATCAAACTCAGTGAAATCATCTGAGGAAGGAGGAGACCTCCGATGATTGTTCCAAAGAAACTTGAAACGCTAATGAAAGCGAAATTGGTGGGAAAATATTGATGAAGCAGTAGAGAGGATTGTCGATGCAAAACGGATGCACAAAGTGCTGCTCAAGAGAAGAAGAAAAAAGGTTAAAAGGAGAGAGAGAGAGGTGTTGGTATTGCACATCAAGTTAAAGAAACCACACTGTTTCTGTTTACTGCAAATGAGCTAAGAATTTCAGGTTCTGTCACTTTATTCAACTCCGAAAGTCTTGTTGTGTACAAACTAGGTTTTGCACAGTCGCTTCAAACTTTATTTTGAAAGTAATATCTGATTATTTTTCTTGTTGCCGCAGAGATAAGCTCATCCCTTATTGAAACACTATTATGATCCTGTGTGACCTATGAGAGTAAAGTGAGTGTTCGACTTCATACATATACATGTATATATAGGTCACATAGGATCATAATAGTGTTTCAATAATATATATATATCTTTCTTCCCGCCACACTCACCTGCCATCCCAATGTCAAAGGTCAGGAACTCACACTTGACCGCACAAATTTTATCACACCACACACACATTAGTCACCCTCAACGAAACTTCACTTTCGGTAAGCAGTATTTTACATTAAATTTCTGTACAATATTTCTAAACTATGTTCTTATTATTCATTCATTAAGTTCTTTGTAATAAACTGTAGCCATGAAGTTATATGCAATATCAATATGCAAATGTAATTTTCTTATTAAATGAATATAAAAACACACAATGACATGTGTGTATATTGAAGTATATGCTATATGTTTGTATTATCATCTTCAGAACCTGAAGAAGGCCGTGAAGGCCGAAAGCTTGATCCAATAAAGTTAAAGTTCAGCTACGTCCTTTGTCTCCTGTCTCATCAATCCTCACGCTATATATTATAGCAATGCTCTATGTTCGTGATGTCTTTCTTCAAAAACCTCCAGAATTTCTATTAAGCTTGTATCATTCTCGTCATGAATACATACAAATTCTTGCAACGCCGCCATATTAACAAGTTGAGCATCTTGTGTACTGTACACATATAATTAACCCTTATTTATATAGAAAGAGAGAGAGAGAGAGAGAGTGTGTGTGTGTGTGTGTGTGTAAGCTCGTGAAGAGACTTAAAAGCGAATATACAGTCATGATTTAAATGGAGGAGAAATACATTTAGGTATGAAACTCTTGAAGTGTAAGAATGAGTTTTACCTGACAAACCCAAAAGTAAGCCAAAAAGAGTGACATTCTTCGTGAATGCAGTAGCCATGATGAATAGTCCGGCCAGGATCCCACAGACTGTTGTCAGTGTTCTTGGTCGGCTGCAGTGATCCAAAAGTATCTGCGCGAGAGGGGCTAAATGAATCATGAATACACATTTAGTTCGACTTTTATATCATATAGCAATAATGATTTTAAAATAATGAAGAAAATAATGATTATAATAATAATAATGATAATAACAATAATAATAACAATAGTAATGATAATATTATTATTAATAATAATAATAATAATATACATCGTTAATTTAGCGGTTTAATACAGAGATTATAAGCGTAGGGATAAAAATTGAGAATGATGAAAAAGACTGAGAGAGAAAGAGAGAAAGAGTGGTAACAGAACGGAGACGTCTAGTCGCTGAAGATACTGATGATCAACGGAGGGAAACAAGACCTTGAAGGTAGGATAGAGCTTGGTTGTAACATGTATTTTAAACAAGAAGAAGAACTTAGAAGATGACCTTTTTTCATGGATATGGAGCCATTTGGGGTGATCAATGCATATTTAGATGGCACATAATAGATTTTTTAAAATAAGCATTGGATATCAGAGTTAAGTTTTTATTATTGTGACATAATATATATAAAAGTGCAGTTTTATAAGTCGTATCTCTCATACCACTCTCAGATCGTTTGTATAAATGGTTGCAAATCAGTTACTTTGCCTCTCTCCTGTGGAGTACCACAGGGTTCTGTGGGCGGGCCGACTCTTTTTTCAATTTATTTAATTGGATTGCAACAAGTTCTGCTACAACATGGCATAGCTCGGGAAGGGGAAACTCCCCCCTCCCTGCACCCACCCCCTGGGGAGCACGCTTCGCGTGCTCAACCGCACCCCCTAAAATGAAATCCTGGCTACGCGGCCGCGTCAAGGTTGCTGGTTCCAGACAATTTTATGCTGAACAATGGCGTGGTGATCACACCAGCGCAACACTGAATTTGCCCTGTTGCAGCCCTTTGCTTGAATAATTTACATTACATAATTTTCAGTATTATAATTTTGTGTCAATTGATCATTTCATTAATGAGAAAAGTAGCCAAAAATATTGTCAGGATAATATAAACACATCCATTGACCATCTGACGAGGCAAAAAATAATAGAAAAGCTTGCTTGGTTTCTGTGTAATTAACACATGAATAGTAAATTTCAGCCTGGTAGTCACATACCACAGAAAATGATTTTTTTTAAATGACTGATGAATATGAAATTGGACTTAGAACCACACAAAATGATATCATTATGATATAGGTGTTTTCCCTCTGTTTTTATGATCCTCTATAAATATACTGTAATTTTAGTTATAATAAGGAGGTTTCATGGTTATAGCAATCGGGGTGTAATTTAAAGTAGGGGAAGAAAAATAGTTTCATAATAAAATGTGGTTTGTTTTTCACTGTCCCAAATTATCTTCCTCATTACAGTCATTTTATCTATCTATCTATCTATCTATGTCCCATGGCTTGGAGGCCATTGGGTCGATGGATCTTGAGACACATGTTCTCCAAAACTTCAGCTGTTCTAATTAGCTGCTCAAAAGACATGCCTTTATGTTATCAATCCAGGTCTTAGTCGGTCTGCCCCTTTTTCTTCTGCCATTGGTTCCTCCTTGCAAGATGGTATTTGATGCTGTTTTACAGTCATTAGGGGTATGTTATTGATGAAATATTTTAGATTATCGGCAAGTGATGACCTAAGGTGTAGGAAGAAGAAGAACTCAGATTTATAACACATTATGTGTGATTGAGAACTGTCTCCTATCCCTTACCTATTTCTTTGTTTTTATTGGCTAAAAGGTATGCATCATTATTGAGGTAATCTATGCTAAAATAATGTGAGTGTTGCATAAATTATTTGCAACTGCTACGTCACGGAAAACAACGCTACAGGAGATGAAACTGCGCGAGAGAAAAAATGGCAATAAAAATGACAAGTATAGGTCCTATATTTTTTTACTGTTCATAGTCAAAATTTCGACCTTCAGTTTATGATTATCATCAAAAACTAAATATTACATTTAGGCCTATGTTATCAAAATGGTCATCATGATGTTTATTGTAATTGTTCTTCCGCAAATGGATGCTGGTAGAAAGTTTATAATTAGGAGAACACTACTTTTTTTGTTTAAAATTATGCTTACCAGCAAGATACCACAAAGATATATGAAATGATATCAAAAATCCTGTTGTTGCACTTGAAGATCCAAGATGATTCGTTAATAGGGGCATCAGAATGCCAAATGAGATTCCCATGCCTTCTTCAATGATCTTGAGACAGAATCTGGATGTAAATATCATATGTTTCCAGTTTTTTCCGTGAGAGGCCATTTTAGTTTGATTGTTCACGATACGTTTCCAAACGTTATACAGTGCCTCTTTCAGACGTGATTTATGTTCAATTTCAATGTAAGCGGAATCACACATATTTTCTAAACCAGCGAAGCAGGGAGGGGGGGGGGGGTGTCGATTATATATCTATGGACTACTCATTGGATTTTCTATTCAAACAAAAATGATATTATATTACAAGAGTGGGTGGAACCCTACAACAATGTTTAGTTGTTTCTGTAAACATAAAAATAAATGCTATAAGGGAAATGAGCGTTCGAAGAAAAAAAATCTAGAGAAACCAGTAAACTGCAGAAGTATTAGTTCGAATCGAGGCCTCACAAGCGGGGGAAAAACCAAAGGAAAATAAATATTGAAATATTGAAATGAAAATAAATATTGTTGTCTTTAACAGGCTTTACAATTTCAAAGTCTTAAAATATATGTGTATGAGCTATGACTTCATAATACGGCAATGATATTGCGCATCGCATCTACAATACAGAACAAATTCTGTTACCTAGAATAATAATAATAATGATAATAGCTACATTTATATTGCGCACGTATCCATCCCAGGTTTCAAGTTTCAAGTTTTATTTGTCTTTCAGAAAACACATGTAACAAAGCATAGAGTGTAATCATAACAGTACAAGAATTATCTTCTAATACACAATTTCAAAAAGTATACAAAATAGAGTGAAGAAAGACACCGGGAGACATTGGTTGACGCACAGCTTGTTGAATTAAGGCCCCTCAATTGATATCACAAAGATAACTGGTTCATGATTTACAAAAAAAGGAAAAAAAAACAAACAAACAAGAATAGAAGTGTATAAATGTGAAATACATACAGCTATTTACAAAATACACCCAGAAAACAACTACCCAAGTAAATATAACTTGAGTCTACGTTTAAAAACCGAGATGCTTGGAGCATTTGTTACTGTATAGACTCAAGTGAATTCCAGAACCTGGGCCCAGTGGGCATTATAGTTTTCAGAGTGAAAGTTGTCCTTGCATATGGTAAATGGAGAGCAGAAGCCTGTCTGGTATTATGGCTGTGAATTTGGTTATTTTTTTCTAAAGATTTGAACAAGGACAGGAGATAGGTCCCCCGAGTGAGTGTTAAACATGAACATTCCAAGATGCATTGAATAGAGATCATCTATATATAATATTGTTTTCATATAAAAGTAGATTTGTATGAGCACGATAATTTGCTTTACAAATTATTCTGATAACCCGCTTCTGCACAACAAAAAGCCTATGAATTTGAGTTTTAGCTGATTTGCCCCATGCCAATATACCATAATTAATATATGATAGAATAAGAGTAGAGTACAAAATGAACAATACTTCCTGAGGTATACATGATCGCAACTTATAAATAACGCCAGTGTGTTTTGATAACAATTTACTTAAATTGTCCACATGAGCTTCTCATCTACAGTATGTATATCCAAAGAAATTTTGTTGAAGTTACTCTCTCAATAGGGACATTATTAAATGTGACATCGCCTGGCAAAAATTTGACTGAATTACTAAACAGCATATAATTAGTTTTTTTTTAGATTCAATGATAACTTATTAGCATTAATCCACTTCATTACATTTCGAAACTCCTCCTTCCACTTTGTTCCACGTTACATACTATTTTTGTTGTATCATTCTTTTGTTCAGCCACGCATTTCCTATGGCCTTGAAGTATGGGGATGTGCTTATAGTTCATTTGTTGACAGAATATTCATTATACAGAAAATGAATGTTAGGGCTATTACCTTTAGTGGATTTATGACACTGTCTACGCATTTATTTCTCGCTTTGAAAATCTTAGATATTTACAACTTTCACAAGTTTCAAACAGCTACCTTCATGTATAAGTTAATACATCAACAACTTCCCCATTCTGTATATGAATATTGCCAGTTTTTCGATCACAGGTATCATACGAGACAAAAAGATAGCAAAAAGTAAAAGTAAAGACTGAGCATGGAAAGAGGTCAATTTCATTCTACGGTTCTAGAATATGGAATTCATTGCCCTTAGATATTAAAGAGAAACCATCTGTCAAAACATTTTGTAGGAAATTAAGAGAAATGATGCTAATGGAATATCTAGAGTGATGTATCACTTTTTTTTGTGTGTGTTTTGTTTTGTTTTGTTCCCCCCCCCCCCCTTGGTATTTGTGAATATATAACCTATAGTTTTATAGATACAGGTATTTTGTTTATACTCAGTGAACAAACTTTTGTTTTTGCTTTTATTGATGTTGATTGCGTGTGTGTATATATACATACTCTTCTTGCCAGTATTTACAGTTTTTACTGATTATTGTAAGACCTTAATTGGTAGAGTATTTGCATTCTTAAAATTTAATTAGTGTTTTACGTGGTCTTTAATTATATCACATTTACATAATTTTTGTCAGGGAACCACATATTCATTAGCCATTTCAGCTATTTCGTGGTCTCCCATTACCATTCATATTTGTAAATGCCTTGTAAATATGTTTCATATATTGTTTTAGAAATGGTAATAAATTCATTCATTCATTCATAATTTACTCAAGAGAATTTCATGGTCTACAGTGTCAAAGGCCTTGCAAAAGTCTAAAAGAGGTACCAATGGTGTGTAAGTGACTATCTAAAGCAAAAGCAAGTTTATCTATAAGGTGCATGCGTAGTTGTATATGCTTCTCTCGAAAACGAAACTGATAATTACTGAAGACAGATGATTTCTTTTAAAAAGTTATAGTTCGTACATATATAAGTTTTTCCAGAATTTTTGAAAACAGAGAGATCGGACGATAATTCGTCAGTAACTGTGAGTCACCCTTTTTGAAAATTGGTACAACTTTTGCAATCTTCATGTTTAATGGTACGACTCCAACTGACATAGACAAATTAAAAATACTAGCAGAAATTACCCGTGGCACCATGGGGGGGGGGGGGGGGGGTCTTCTCCTATGTACAGCCCAAGTACCATTCACACTGAAAGGCAATTAGTTTGTTGATGAAACATATGAATAATTGATTCATAGCAGACTTCTCTTTAAATATATAGGAGGTTTAATTTAATTAGCATTACAGGTTAAACTGGGGAAAGAACTTGAATATTATTGCGGAGTGAAATCAAAATCTAACTATAGAATGGAAAAAAATGTATTGTAACACGGTGTATTTAGTAAGCAGTCAAGAGGCAATTATTGTAAAAATGTTATCATTACACGTATTAAGTCGAAAATAAATGTGTAAGTATATGTACCCTACAATGTACAACAGATTGCATTTGTTTGTAGTTCTCCAATTAAAGGTTGCTCAATCATAATAGGGGAATGTTGAAAGAAGCGAGAAGTATAGCGGAATGTTTAAAGACGCGAGAGAGAGAGAGAGAGTGATACAGTGGGAAACAGTGGTGGGGAAAATGAGTGAGAGAGAGAGAAAGAGTTGAAATATGAGAGGGTGAGAAACAGCCATGGGAAATTGACAGAGAAAGAGAATAAAAAAGAAATGCAGGGGGATAGAAATTATAAAGAATACAGGAGAAAGAGAGAGAGAGAGGGGGGGGGGGGGGGTTAGCAGCTGTGATGAAAAGTGATTTGGAGGGCTGCCACTGGCATGTTTAGGTTTCTGATATTTTTTGATAGTTATGCATTGACCTAATTGATAAAAATCTTGGAACATACACTGAAAAATGTATATCTTATGGAAGTTTATATGGAACTATGGAACTTATTAGAATACAATATTCAGTTTCCATTCAAATAGATAACAATATTGACATATGTTGGATCAGTGGCGGATTTAGGGGGGCACATCCGGCCCGTGCGCCTCCCCCCCCCCCCCCCCCACTTTGTTTGGAAGAAAAGTATGCATTGTGCCCCCTCCCCTTCAGTTAGAACGAAAACATTTTTTTTTTCTTTTTTTTTTTTGCTTGTCAGAGAATTATGGAGGAAAACTGGACCCCCACCCACTCGATATCGAAGCCGAAATAGAGCCGTTCCCGATGTCCGATATGACCGAAATTCAGGTGCTAGTTGTACTTTAGTTCTAGATCAAGGCAGGCGGGATGTTAATTAGAACCGGCAATTTCTGAATGTTTTCAGATTAGATCTAACGTTACATGTACAAACATGCCATGTAGATGTATTCACTGGACGTCGATGGGAAACACACTGACTGAAGGCCTAGTGTGTGATCTACTGTATATACTGTACACGTAGGGCGGAAACTGCTCGCAAAACAGAAGTCAACGCATTTCTGTAAACAGAATATTTCCTTTTAAGTGCTTCCATCCCTACTTTCTTATAGTTATAGAACAGCTCATTTTTTCTGTTTATTGATTTAAGCATAGCTTTGGTGACCCACGGCATACGCGGGGTTCTTCTACGTTTGTTTTTACTCTTTATTACTGGAATATTAGCATTATACAATGATAAAAACCTATTCATGAAAATATCGAAGGCACCTTCTACACACTGACCCGAAAGAACATCACTCCAGTCTGTCGCCACTAAAGCCTCTCTAAACCGATTAATATTTTCTGGAGTGCTCCTTCGAACATTAGTGTCCTTTGGGGTGACTACAGGGTTTATACCCAAAGGGATTGAAGTATACACTGGAAAATGGTCAGACAAGTCTGACACAATAATACTAGAAGAAGGGAAAGGTTGCAAGTTACTAAAGATATTGTCAATTCGAGTAGCAGAGGCCTCGGTTACTCTTGTTGGTTTTGTTATCAAGGGCAACAGTGAAAACGACATTAGCAAATGTCATCAACATGGGCATCGACATTGTGCTGCAAAAGGTTTATGTTATAATCTCCAACCAAAAATAAGGATTTACCATTGAGTGTCTGGCTTTCTAAAGCTCTCTGCATTTCATCCATAAAGAAATTTATATTACCATTGGGAGGTCTGTACACGACTCCAATTACAATATTTTTTTTCACCAGAAATGAACACTTCAACAAATAAAGCTTCAAGATTTTCATTCATGACATTAAGCTCGTGACATACTCTATAATCGAGCCCATTTGGAACATGAAGGGCAACACCACCACCACGCCTGCATAATCTATTATTGCATAACAAGTTATAACCTGGAATTACAAACAGGTTTGCATCATTTTCGTTGGTGAACCAAGTTTCAGTGACACCAATGGCAGTAAAACTTGGGCTGATTTTTTTCACAAATGATGTCACATGGTCAAAATTTTTGCTCATGCTGCGGATATTAAAATGAAGAAGGGCAAGGGCTTTATCTGTAGTACTTTTCACTGACTCAAAGAACTGTTGTTCTGTAGAATAGTTACATTTTGATGAAAAATGTTCAATGCTGTCACTGATATCACTCAAATTGGCTTCAAGAAAATTACAAATATTTTGGTCATCTATGAATTGAGCCATGATAGGTCATGATAGGTGACGGGAAAAAACAAGTACTGACAACACAGACATAAGAAAATGGCCAGCTAACATGCATGTAGAAAAGACTAATAAGATTAACACGTGAGACATACATGACATATAGAATATGAAACAGCAAATCAGAGAAGAAAAGGGAAGGTACATATGTACACAGAGAAAGGAAGCAAAACTTAAACAGAATAGGAAAAGATAATGCACACATTGTGCAGATGTATATATACAAAAAAGAAAGAACATTTAAAAAAGAAAAAAAGATCATGGAAAAAAAAACAATGCATATGAAAGTGGTACCAATAGTGTAGCATTTAAAAAAATTTAGAGCCTGGCCAAGTCTACTTCAGAAATGATGGTCTTCTTTATTTCTTTGCCATCGGTTGCTGGCAATAAGGCGATGACTCGACCATCCCGAGTCCAAGCAGCTTTCACCTGTTGATGGTCACGGGTTATCTTGAGGAGCCTGGCATTCTCGCGGGTGAGGTCCTCCTGGATAGATCTTCTTGTACCTGCGAGCTTGCGTCGACTCCCAAGGATCTCATTCCTTTTCCTGTATGACAGGAACTTGACAATTATTCGGCCCGGACCATTTTTCTTGACAGAAGTCAACCGCTGGGCATGGTCTATATCCCCCTTCTCAAGGTGAACGCCGAGGGAAGTGTTGACTAGATCAACTATCGCATCCTGCGGGGGCCTGCCTCCAACCTCGGGGATACCAAAATACCTGAGAGAGTTCCTCCTGCTGTACTGCTCGTGAGAGTTTATCTCCCTCCTGAGCATACTAATCTGTTGGTTTTTATCATCAAGGCCTTCCTTTAAGGGCTTGATGTCCTTCTTGTTTTTTTCTTCAGCAATCTCAAGATCAAGGATCCTTGACTCCTGCCTTCCTACAGACTCCTCAAACTTTCTCTCCCTCTCAGTGGCGGCATCCTTGAGTTTCACAATCATGGCCGCTTGCTCATCAATTTGCTTTTGAAACTTTGAATCAACATGTGTAGACACCAGCTGCAGAAATTTCTCATCCTGCAAAATATCAGTCATGACTGCCTGAATGAGGGAGGCAGTCTCCTTCTTCTCCTTTGCCAGTCTGGTTTTGTGTCAGACATAGTTAATTAAATTAATTAAACAGAAACAGAACTGGCCAAAAATTCTTCAAGAAAGAAAATAAAAAAAATCTACAGCTGTAGGTTTAAGAAAACACAGGATTATTATTACCATGGCTCTAGCCAAACTGCCCTGAAGCGCTGAAAGCATTCAAGGAATAAATTCTTACCAGGTACCAGGTGAATATTATTACTGCCCCTTTTGAAATCTAAAATATCCAATATAAGAATGTTTTGAGGCATGAATTTTCGAGCTCGCTTTATAAATTGGTGTCCTTTGATTGCACCTTTCGTGCATGTTGGTTGATATGACGTTGTGTTTCATGTAGCCTAGTAACTGTTCCTATGTAAATGGTAGAAAGAGTCAAACCTCTAACTCTGAAATCCACTTTTTTGAGCCATTTAGAGTTCTTCCTTCCCCTCATGTCTATAGAGCTGTTATGCAACTTTTTGCCTTAACTGAAAATAAAGATATATCACACACTACCATTAGAGGGCGTTTGAGCTTTCTTTTTTTAATGCAAGTGTCGTTTTTTCCAGTTTCATTGGTTAACTTTTTCTTTGGATATTAAGGTTAAAGAAGAAATGAATTATAAAGAAATGCTGAGCAAAATAAAAAGATTGTTAGGGTGGTGGAAGCAAAGAGCTCTAACACTTTTGGGGAAAATCAATTAGTCAAAGTTTTTGCAATTTCTAAATTATTATATGTGTCTTCTATAATGACAGTACCACCATGGGTTTTTAAGGAAATGGAGGTAATCTGTTTTAATTTTATATGGAATGGTCACGATAAGATAAAAAGGAATATTTTATATACGAACTTGACACTGGGGGTTTAAACTGTTGAACTTTAAAGTAGTCACCCGAAGAAAATCCACAACTGAAAATTAGTGAAAAAGTATATTATGGACGGAAAGATTACAACGTGAAAAACACAAATGATGTGCTGAAAAGTCATAGAAATATCTTGGAAAGGCTTAAAATGTAATTTTTAAAGACCCTTTTCAGACCCCCAAATCAGGCCAAACAACGGTCGTAGTGAGGTCTGAATTGTGACGTCACAGCCTTGACAGATAAACAGCCAGTTATGTGCGCACACAGGCAGTTTACTTTCGTTTGTTTACCACGTAGGCCTACACGTTTGTTTTCCTCTGCTATAAATTGTCGCTCTGATCTTTCACGTTAATTATTCGATATCATTCGACATATATCACTCAGGAGTGTGTCATCTTGAAACGTTATAGACACTATGAACATGGCAAACAAAGAAGCGGGCAAAATATACAGCTCCTCATAGACCTGTTTACTAAGTGATTCAAATTTATGGACGTTTCTTTCCTGGGGACCTAGTAACGAGGTATTCCATTAACCTGTTATTAATGAATGAACTACAATACTTGGAATCCAGTTTGCATACATTACTTGTTGCTATGTCTGGCAAGCCTCTGGCAAGCTTTCAGGTTGTCAAGAACAACCTTTGTTTCAAAAGTATGCATAAAATTTGAATCACTTAGTAAACAGGGTGGGGGGTAGGGACAAAAAAAAAATCGCCAAACTTTCAAAAAACGCTCAGTAGGGGGTTAAGTCTTCATTCTAAAAGGGGGGGGGGGGCACAAACGAGAAAATGGCGGATCGTCTATGGTAAAAATTAATACTTCTCTTCCAAAAGGGGGGGGGGGCACGGGCCGGAAGTGCCCCCCCCCCTGGATCCGCCAATGAATGAAGGGATGTTCTTTTGTCTACCAGAACAATTGTGGAGGGTACAATGAGGAGCTGTATATTTTGTCCGCTCTCTTTTGTCATCGTGTTCATAGTGAGAATATATCTGCGTGATTATTTCAACTTTTATGAAGCAATAATCGGCTATAAACCAATTTCGTGAGTTTGACAATTTCAGCTTAGTATCGGCTATCGCGGCTTGTGCAGTTGAGTTCAGGGCCTGCATGGCCGCGGATCCGGAGCTCGTGTTGCACGAGAGAATAATCAGACTCACTCAGACTGTCATCACATTTTCTATATCAGATTTATTGTGGTTGAGGATCGAAACCACTTATTCGTTAGCACACAAAAATATAGTGCAGAGTCTATGGATGGGGAAAGAGGAAACCAATGCATGTAACACAATGAAGCGCTTCTGTATGGAGTGAATGGTGGTTTCCTCAACCACGATATAATGCCAGACTTTCAGTACCAAATCCAAATGTGACATTTCTAGCGTCTTTAGAGTGATTTTTGGATATCTTCTTTCTGTCAGACTTCAGAAGCTTCATCAGTTCATGCTTCACGACGATCCCCGGTTCACTCAGGCAACATTTCATTTCCCCCGCCTGGGGCCGTGGCTAGATCCGGTAGGCTTGTGGAAGATTTCTACCATCGCCTTCTCCTTCTTCTCCTTCAATCTCTTCTACCGCACCACCATCATCATCATCACTGTTACTATAAACTGAATCACTTTCTTCACCAATTTCTATGTCCACATTGAGCTCGATTTCCTCGTCTACAACCGACATTTTGATCTCTAAATCTCGAAAAATCAATGAGAAAATTGCGTCACTTGCGTGTGTTTTTAATGCATGAAGTAATGCCTAGCCAGCAGCTCCCATTATGTTACCAAGCTTGTGACGTCACGCATCGCAGCACTCCACGGAGGACTGCTGAAGGCAGAAAATCTGGATCTCACAAATACCATTTTTGAAAGATGATTAATGCGGGCCTCAAACATATCTTGCCCAGGGAAGTTGTTATACATAATCAGTAAAGCTTCCCCTTCGCAGTGATACGAATTTTGCAGCAACTCATAACACTTTTGACTATTCGGGTGATTACTTTAAGTATATGGTTTGCGCTCAACGTGTAATGTGGATTAAGAGACTTCTTTGTGGCAATAATGACATGGAATGGAAACAATTTTTTGATTATACATTTAAAACGGTAGGGGAAGTTTTATATTTCTCTGTAATTACAATTGCAATTCCATTAATATTAAAGTACCCGATCTCTACTTGGATTTGTTGAATATCAAGAATTATTGCAAGAGTAACAATTGTCAAAGAAACACATGATGAAAATCAAATTATCTCTAACAATACTCTTATTAAAGGTAGGATTTTTAATTTTAATGAAAAGCTATTTGATACAAACATTTTTCAACATCTGATTGACGCAGAAGGTGATATCAGATCAGGGGGTTATTTTATGAGGAAAGGTCTAAATGTAGACGATATGTATTTCCTTAATGATGTATGCACTAAGTTACCAGTTTCTAGCTGGAAGGTGAAAAGAAGAAAAGATGATACTTTGAATGACACTCTTGACTTTTCGAACATTTACTTTAATATTAACAAAAAGGAGTACACTGTCTTCCAAAATTCTCTACAACATTTTTATGAGTACAATACAGGATTCCTTTGTTTTTAACACATCCACAAGTCAGCAGTGGAAACATGTTTTTTCAATTCCCAGATTATGCACTCTAGATTGGAAGTTAGGGGAATTTCAGTACAAACTTTTACATATTTATGCTCATTTTGTAAAAAAAGATATAGAAACATATTGCCATGTCTTCTTTAAATCTGCAATGGATTGATGTGTTGATATGTTATTGGGCTTTAGAGTTAAAATGAAAGCCAATATTAGTTAATCATGTACTGATTATGGTCAAATATATGATTTACAAATAGTCGTAAAATGGACGGGTTCCTTCTAGTAAAGATATATGTAGGGCTGTAGAGAACTCCAAATATATGGAATACGAAAGAGCAAAAATAAAGGAAAAACTAACACTACAGTATAACAAATGGGAAAATTATGAGTGAGACGTATAATATCAGACCTATGCATATATATATATATATATATATATATATATTTATATATTTTAGTACCTATATATTTACTTATATCATTATTTCTATGAAAAAATACTTATTTAAATTATTGTTATTATTATTATTATAATAATTATTACTATTATTATTATTAATTGTTAGCATCGTGTTTTTATTATTGCAACAATATGGTTACAGAACTCCACTGATACGAAACACTATAATAAATAATGTAAAATAAAATTAAATAATTGGAAAATGCACTGCATGTAGTGTATCCTATATATGTAAAGATAACAGTTTGACTTATCAAGTATACTATGGGTTATAAAGCAGCACCTTCACGTTTTTTATTAACTATTTTTGGAAATCTTTATTCAGATTGCAGATTTTGCATTGTATTATCTGTTTTGTATTGAATTATGTATTTTGTTTACAAATAACGTCTTCTGTACAATTTTCTTGTCTGAATATCTGAATAAAGGCAAAAAGCATTAAAAAAACCCAACTAAATAATGTAAAATAAAATCGAAGAATTGAAAATGCACTGCATGTAGTGTATCCTATATATGTAAAGATGACAGATTGACTTATAATGTATACTATGGGTTATAAAGCAGCACCTTCACCTTTTTTATTAACTATCTTTGAAAATCTTTATTCAGATTGCAGATTTTGCATTGTATTATCTGTTTTGTATTGAATTAGGTATGTTGTTTACAATGTATGAAAAATAATGTCTCTCTGTACAATTTTTCTTGTCTGAATATCTGAATAAAGGCAAAAAAAGCAAAGTGGTAGTTCTATAGGAGTGGATCAACTCTCCTTGTGGCTCAACTCACCTGGATCTCCCCTACGTAAGTTAACAAAATGCCCTTTTCTCTGCGAAGTCAGGCATGGACTGAAGAATGCATATACATATAACTATAACATTTTTCCTTAACCATGAAAATAATTTCAATCTGGATTTGTGCAAAGTGAATGTTACAAGTCTTTATTTACTATTAACCCAAACAAGATACCTTTAATTAAGAGTCTGTATTTCTGTCACAAAACCTAAAGAATCTTTAAAAAAAAAGAGCTGCATTGGAACGTGATTCTCTTTTCTAGTCGTGTAGCCAAGGAGGGAGGGTGGGACGCAGGTGCGGATCCAGGATTGAGCAAAAGAGGGGGCACAAAAGTGAAATTTTGTCAAAAGGTAGACCCGTATTTTTTTGGTCTCGCCAGCTTCTCGAAAAGTCGCTCAGTGGTGAGAGGGGGGGGGGGGGGGCGACGAAAAAAAGAAAGAAATTTCGCTCATTAGGGGGTTATGGGGGTCCAGTTTCCTTCCATAATTCCCTGACAAGCAAAAAAAAAAAAAAAAAGTCTTCACTCGAAAAGGGGGGGGGGGCACAATCGAGAAAATGGCGGATTGTCTATGGTCAAAATGCATGCTTCTCTTCCAAAGGGGGGCACGGGCCGGAAGTGCCACCCCCCCCCCTGGATCCGCCAATGGTGGGACGTGCCCCCTATCGAATGACGAGAAAAAAAAAGATGAGGAAGAGAGAAAGGGAGAGGGATGGAGAGACAACGATGCGTCCCCTCCTACACACTCCCCTCAAGCATTGTTCTCTTTGTTTGTTGGGTAAAATTTCATCCATTCTCGGGTGAAATGTAAAAAGATTGAGTAAAACTTACCCAATATTGGGAAAGAATTTACCCAAGAAACATGCATGTTTCCTTTTTAACCATTATTGGGTAAATTTTACCCCACTTTTTTTTTAGAGTGTACGGATTTGTTAAACATTTTGCTGCATCCGCAGACATGTTTGATTTGTAACTGTCTATATACATGTAAACAGAAGTACACAATCAGCATATGAGTGATCCTATCTATTGTAGATGTGAGCGAACCCGAAAGAATAAGTTCATGAGTGTATGGCTGAATACACATAATTGCTGTTGCTTGTTGTACCCTGGATGTCGTTTTTCAATATATATTGCAATGCTTTTCACGAGGAAATGCAACTACATGTAACAGAGAAGTTTATTCGTCCATGTTTTATGTGAGCGGGATCACAATGGGGTGTTTAAAAAAAACGGCAGTGAGATATTGATCGGCAATATCTTAAAAGCACTCAACCATTCCAAATGAAATGTTGTAGGTAATGTTTTAGCAGTATCCTTTAAACTTCATGTAAATTTCAGAATAATTTGAGCTAAACCTAGAAAGTTATGATCGTTTTTGTAAAGCGTAGCATTTTTCAAATGTTACAAAAGGAACGCGTTGAATAGCATCATTGCACAATAAACGTATACCTATTGCCTGCACATTTCGTGGCAAGCTCTCAAATGAACTTGATCAATGTCATTTACACAAAAGTTGTGGTTATCAAGTGTCTTTAGTATTTCTTTAATCGAGGCATACTGGTCATATCTAATGAATTCAAAATATGGGGAGAAACCTAAAAGACATGTTAAAGCAATGTCCATAGATCTTCTAAAAATGGATTTCATGAAATCAATCCATTTGATGGTCTCGCTGAACATTTTGGAGCAAGTATTTTTTTCAATTATTATTTATTTAATTATTTATTTTATTTATTTATTTATTTATTATTTATTATTATTATTATTTTTTATATATTTATTTATTATTTTATTTTATTTTATTTATTTTTATTTTATTTTTATTTTTTATTTTTTTTTTTTGGGGGGGGGGGACATAATTGGTAATTTTGTTAATAAATTTTTTTATTAGTCTCTCAAATCCAATCCAAAGAAGAAATTGTTGAAAGATTGCGACTTTTGATCGATAATAACTCATATTAACTGAAGTCGAATACATGCAAAGTATTTCGAATGCAATTTGTTCCAATGATATTTTAACAATAATAATTTGGGATTTAAATAGGTTTTCAGGCTTTACAAACCAAAGTTAGACGTGTATAGCAGCTATTACTTCATAAGACAACAACAACAATGCTATTGTGCATCGCAGCTACAATTCCAGAACTCATTTTGTTACCAAGAATGATGATGAATTATTAATGAAACTGGGTAGCAAAAGGTTATACGGATCGAATGACAGGTGCTATACTAGCCCCCCCCCCCCCCCCCCCCCCCCAGTACACCCCAATTTAAATTTCAAAATTCTGTCAGCTCAAATTACCGTGTAATGTAAAAACCAATGACACAAATTTGATGAATGGGTACACTTTGCAGGTACTAATATTATTATATCACAAAAGTATGCATATATAGCTAACATCTGTCTGGCATAATCATGGTTAGATTGCTTATGAGTGGGATATCCTTTTCCAATGTAATCTTGAACTGCATAAATATCTGACTGATGGTTAGGACTATAGATTACTGACTGATGGATGGCTATGCGTAAGTTGACAAAATGGCTTTTTTTTCCTGGGAAGTCAGTGACATAGGCATAGACTGAAGCGATGTATATATTTTATATAACTATAATTTGGTCTTAACCATGAAAATAATTTCAATCTTGATGTGTGCAAATTCTAATGTTACAGCTTTTTATTAACTATTAACTCAAACTAGATACCTTAAATTAAGAGACTGTATTTCTATCACAAAACCTAAAGAATATATTAAAAAAAACCACAACGAAATAGCTGCATTCCAACGCGATTCACTTTTCCAGTCCTGTAGCTAAGGAGGGTGGGTGGGACGTGCTCCCTATTGAATGTCGAGGGGGGGGGGGGGGGGTCAGAAAGAGAGAAAGGGGATGGATAAGGAACGGAGAAACAACGAGAAAATAAGATAATGCGTCCCATCCTACACACTCCCCTCACTCGATAGCATTGTTCTCTTGGTTTTCTCGCATAGAAGAGGGGAAGCGATCGGGTGGTGTGACGGGGTTTTATTAAAGTTAGTTCAGTTCAATTCAATTCAAAGCAACATTTATTTCACATACAAAATATATAAAATCGAAAGTTTACATCATAAAACCACGTCAAGAAATATAAACAAGACATAACATTCATAAATTCAAACATGGATAGCATAAAATAAACATACATAAACGAATTAACAATTCAACTAATAACAAGAACGTACAGAGAAAAGGAGGAATAATGCCAGAGGCACTAAAGAAATGACAGAGGGAGACTGACTGTCCAAAATGCACAATTAATATATAGCTGTGTTGTTAAATATAAAAGGAAAATAATTATTCACACGACTTAGTTAAGTTAAGATAAGTTAAATTAAGTCAGTTAAGTTGGTTAAGTTAAGTTAAGTTAAGTTAGTTAAGTTAGTTAAGTTAGTTAAGTTAAATTACGTTAAGTTAAGGTAAGTTATTGATTCATTTGTCTTTCTTCCAACAATAAGTTAAAAAAAACTATAACAGTAACCCTTTCTTCCAAGTAACACATTCTTTCAACATTATTATCAATAACAACAGTACCTCTTAGGCTCTATACAAGACAAACTAATATACATGTCTCCACTGAGCTATTATTGAATCAACACTCTTTCCACATTCTAATGGATTTAAAAAATCCAGTTTGATTGAGGTCATTTCAGTACGAAAGGAACCGTTTTAAAACAATCATTACATGTACATGTTTTATAATAATAAGAAAGGGCAACAATATTTTGAGAAAGACAAACGAGGTGACCTTAATGACGCATAGCTTGTAAGATAAGGTCCCTCACGAATATATATATATATATATATATATATATATATACATGTATATATATATGTACATGTATATATACTGAAGGAAAAAAAATCTTAACAAGAAATAGACCTTACACAATATTAAATGGTAAAACGGATAAGCTTCCTCGAATGTCACGTCCTCCACCGTACTTATCGGCCACGAGTAGATATCGCCGCAAATTCTGCTGAATATTTATAAGTGTTTCATTTTCATCATACTTTCAAATATAAAAAGCAAATAAACAGGTCGGTTTGGCGGGTAGCACAATATTACACAGGGATCGGCTTCAATTTGCTTTCATATGTAAAAACTTATGGGGCGGGGATGCACATTCAGCCAGTGGAATTATTATACTGCATAATAATACCCAGCTGTCAGTAGTCTATGTCCGAGGTGAAATGTGAGGGAAAGGACGAGAAAGGGGGTGCGGGGTCGATCGTGCCAATAGTGAGCTTTCGAATGTGTGGACTTGAACGCCGTCCTAGATCTTCCCAGCTACAATGGACTGCTTTGTGTTAGCTACATACCACGTTTTGTGCAAGAACGGCTCACCCGTCCACTGGCTTCTCCCTCGTCCACTAGTCAGATCGAGAACGCGGCAAACATGGTTTTGTCGTCTTTGTATGTATTCAACACAAAGCAGTCCATTGTCGCTAGGACAATGACAATGATTGACAATGATTTTTATTTCTGACGGCCCTCCTGGGAGCGTGGAAGAAATACAAACAGGTTATAATAAAACGGCAATATTTGGCATGAGGAAAATACAAAGAAACAAAAACATGAGAATACATACTGGGAATAATGAACATATGTACAGGCAATAATTGTCACAAAATGAAGTACATGTATATTAGCCAAACCTACACCCAGAGGGTAGCAAAAGCTATACGCACCCCTCTGAGCGCCTGTGGGCGCAATCCAACAAAATGTGAGATAATGTCCTAATACAAGACTATAACTACTAAAATCAACAACATTACAGATGACATTAAAACTTGGACATAATTAATTTACAGAACCTTGAAAGGTTTTTCAAGTCTTTAGTATTTCGAAAATTAAACAACTTGAACATTTTAAAAACATTTGGCCTGACAAGATAATACCCTTTGATAAAGCTTTCCTTTCGCTTTCAAGAGCTGGACAATTAAACACAAAATGAAACTCGTCACCTGGCTCATGTGAGTCACATAAGGTACAACATTGCAGCACCTGGTTTGGGAGGTAACGACCATTAGCAACAGGCAATCTATGATTCCCACAACGACATTTACAGAGTTTAATCTGCAAAATCTAATTTCACCAAATAGTTCTAAAAACCAAAATCTTGTTTGAAGATCCTATAATTCATACATAAACGGTTTCTATTTACTTCAACATTCCATTCCTGTTTTGCAATATCATCTAATCTGAGATTTACAGTTGACTTAACCCACTTGACATCCAGATCAATATTTTCATCAGTCCACAGGTTAGACATCCCACATTTATCCAAAATGTCTTTCACTTTTACAATCCATGGTGACTAATAAAGATCCCTATCATGAAGCTCACGTAAAAGCCTATAAATCATACTACATAATTTTATAAGTTTATCATATGGTTTTCAATTATATAATGCAGACTGACCCTTCCGAGTTCACCATATGCCGTACAATTCGCAGTTCCTCGACTAAGCCCAAGGAGGCTTTTTAAAAACTTCTTATGAAACATCTCCAGTGGCGTATGCAGGGGGGGCGCAACAGGCGCCCCCCCCCCCCTATTGGCCGTCGTAAAAAAAATATATAGCACTATATAGCACTATTTTGCATCTCAGCCCTTCTTCAGAAGCAAAAATTTCTCCCCCATGACGGCGATCAATAATTCCTGGCGCCCCCCCCCCCTATTGGGAAATCCTGGATACGCCGCTGATCTCAATACAATGTACATCACTAAAACCCCAAATTTCACTACCATACAGTGAAATCGGTACCACCAGCTGATCAAACAGTTCACATCGAATATCCAGAGGCAAACTCAATATCTTGGCCTTACTTTTAAAGACCTCAGCCTGACCCAAAACAACCATATATTGACGTAAAGCTTAGTAAACAAAGAATATAATTACCCTGGGTATTCATAAATTTTCGTCTCCGTTTATCCATAAAAAATAAAAAAGATAAATTTTTTTGGTCCGCCCCCTCCCTATGGCGTAACAACAATGGAAACTGCAGGGGGTCGCTAGACGTGTGACGACATGTCATGTATACAGCTCCGAGTGCGTCTACACGATATGTCGTCATCAAATTTTCACCCCCCGCAAAGTAGCGTTCCTCAGAGACGGGGCCCTCGTCAGAAAAACCACCGGGGCTCAACATTCGGGACGCTGTTACTCATTCCACAGGAAACGGAATCTCATGAAGTTGGTTTCAATTTGTTCAGAAAACATATAGCTCCCCGTGGATGAATAAAGGGTATGTTTCAAAATTCGGTCAGGCTGAGGTCTTTAAGATTATACATCGCTCTTCTCGCCTGGTTAACTTACTTTTTCATAGCTTTCTTGAAGGAACCGTTGTAATTAAAAGAGGTACCTAGATAAACATAATCATCTACAACTTCAAGAGGGTTATCACCAAACAAAAACACAGGATATTTACGCACCCTCCCTCTCGAAAAAATAACAACTTTGGTCTTGCTTGTATTAACAGAAAGTTTCCACAGCTCACAATATTGACAGCCGACAAAGCAGACTGGAGTTCTTGAGCTGACTCTGCAAAGATTATTATCTAGGACGGTATTCTAGTTGACACATCCGAAAATTCCTTATTGTCTTTTAGAGGCATACCCAGGTTATTAGAATAGTTTGGGCGGTGTATTTTTTTCTTACACTAATTTTGCAAGGAACATGATTTCTGGAATCACACAGGCCCTCTCCAGGCGCTCTTGGGGGGGGGGGGGGGGGGAGGTATGTGCACCCGTCCCTCCTTCCCGGAGCTACGACTCTGTCTCTTCTTTCAAGAAGCGCATAGAGACAATTTTGTATTTTGTATTTTGCGCTATATAAGCATCTTATTATTATTTCCAGTGCACCCAAAGATGATTGACATCCTTTTCAAAATGTGTCCCGACTCTTTGTCTTGTCGATAGAGCTATGGACTGAGAGCGCTCCCAATATACCGTTCGGATTTTTATTTCCCTTTTTTATTTGTCTTTTTAACCACATCATCATGCAAAGCATTACACCATTTGAAGAAATCAGCCACGAAATCAACACATATGCACGTATTTCGCACAAAATGAAGAAGCAAGATTAGAATTACGACGGAATTAGAATTAGGTGGTAAGGGTATATATACATTGGCAATCCTAGGTTTTAGCGGTCTAAATTATTTTAGGTTGCTAACTAGGGTTAGGGTTAGGGTTAGGGTTTACTGCGGCAGCCCGAACACGTAGTGTTCGGGCTGCGCTTCGCAGTCCTTTGATCGCATGGATGTCACATAATTACAAGGTCGTTTGTCAAAATGATAGCCATGAAACATGAAATCAGTTGATTTTAGGCTATTTTAGGTACTTACAATACTTTACGATTGACTGTCGTCTTTCTTTTCAATGAGGATGATACAAAAAAGGCATATTTATCTCCAAGAGCCTGTAGTAAAAACTTCCGAAGGTCGGTGTTTTGCTTGCAATGCGCATGCGTCAGCAGCTCCAATTATAATACAGACGAGAAGGGAGGATTATGAATATTCATTAAGACGAGCTTGAGCGAGAGCGCTAGATCTATACGCTAGCGATCGGCGGATTACAGTGGGTATATGAATATTCATTATTCCATTGACGAAAACTATACCGTCATTGTAATAAACATTCATATGCGCATGCGCAAGTGCCTATTTTCAATTTGGCTTTAACAACATGGCGAATGGGACGGCCTACCGAATGGGACTTGTTTCGAAAATTGAGAGTAAAAAGTGACATTCATCGATTCTACACATTTTTTAGGAAAAGATGATTTGCGTAAAGTCTGTTTAGGTAAGTGGCATCGTATATATGATACTTTAATTAAAAAATAATAATTACATGGCCATTTTTTAAATGGTCATTTGAACATTGGTAGATTGTGAGACCCACCGATTTTTTCGTGGCAGCGTCCCGGGGCTAGGGTTAGGGTTAGGCAGGGCATAGATGAGCTGAAGTTAGCAACCTAAAATAAGTTTAGACCGCTAAAACCCAGGATCGCCTATACATTTTCAATTTGTGGCTAGTATTATATAAATGTTGTTTGAGTTCTTCATATTTATGTTTACAGAGAGAGGCACAGGCAGACGAGTTGAGTGTGTTGGCCCACATATTGAGTAATGTGTGGGTAGTCGTAGATGTAAATGATTTATGGATTGAACCACATCAGCAAGCAATGGTCATATTGACCATTAGAATCATATACATGTGTGTATACCACTCACGGGTACATTTCTGTAAAATAGTTGGTATTTTCTGTCGCATGTACTGAAGGTATGGGGGAAAAATAAGATAAATATTTTAAATACCTTGCTTTCAAATTCCGCCCTTAAAAATCTCACTCCTACCACTCATAGCTACATTCCTATACTTCGTGTGTATAATGTAGGCAGTCATACACCTCAACTTTTTAAAACACCACTTCACAAAAGTCACCAATATTCACTCAAAATCGGCATTTAATTTTCAAAAACCGACCCCAAAATATCCAAGAAATACAATAAATTCAACTCACCAATGTTGGAAAAGATATTTTCAAAAATCAAATCCGTAATTTACTGTTGATTCTCGCGAAACGAGCTATCGGAGTCATTGTGTACATTTCCTGGTCGCCGCGGGCGCCGACATCTCCCCAAAAGAGTTTTGTCCTCAAAAATTCGTACACGGAAAAGTTCCGATTTTCTGTGTGCGCGATCGTAAAGATCGTTGTGCGCTTGCGATCCCGAGTTTCTTCGTGGACAAAAATTGTATTGGCCGATTTTAGTCTAAGACATCGGCAGTTTGTAAACAACGCGCGATCGCGAAACAAATCGGCGGGGATTTCTCCGGTTTTGGACAAGATTTTGACTTTGGATTTTGCTGAAAATATAAAAAGTTCTTCCTAACGGCCATTTGAGGTAGGAGTGAGATTTTTAAGGGCTGAATTTGAAAGCAAGTATTTAAAATATTTATCTTATTTTTTCCCCCATACCTTTAGTACATGCGACAGAAAATACCAACTATTTTACAGAAATGTACCCGGGAGTGACTCCTACCTCAAATGGCCGTTAGGAAGAACTTTTGATATTTTCAGCAAAATCCAAAGTCAAAATCTTGTCCAAAACCGGAGAAATCCCCGCCGATTTGTTTCGCGATCGCATGTTGTTTACATACTGCCGATGTCTTAGACTAAAATCGGCCAATAAAATTTCTGTCCACGAAGAAACTCGGGATCGCAAGCGCACACCGATCTTTACGATCGCGCACACAGAAAATCGGGACTTTCCCGCGTACGCCACATAGGGACCGAATTTTTAAGGACAAAACTCTTTTGGGGAGATGTCAGCGCCCGCGGCGTCAAGGAAATGTACACAATGACTCCGATAGCTCGTTTCGCGAGAATCGACAGTAAATTACGGATTTCATTTTTGGAAATATCTTTTCCAACATCGGTGAGTTGAATTTATTGTATTTCTTGAATATCTTGGGGTCGGTTTTTGCAAATTAAATGCCGATTTTGAGTGAATGTTGGTGACTTTTGTGCAGTGGTGTTTTAAAAAGTTGAGGTGTATGACTGCCTACATTATACACCCAAAGTATAGGAATGTAGCTATGAGTGCTCATAGGTACACGCCATTGCCGACTGTGTAGTAACGCAGCCAACACACATCCCATACCTAAACTGCATCACTGTGCATTTTTGGCTATATTTAATTGAATCTCATATATTGCAGTTTACTTACATCCAAATACTTATGTTGAATAATAGATGATTAAAACTTACCAGGTTGTTTTGTGACCTTTGAAGAGGGTTTCCTGAAATTTTGGGTCCTTTTTGACGATAACTGCTATCGAGACTGTCCCGTCAGCATCCAGTTTGTATTTTTCACGATTATGATGAAGGGAGCCCTCAGCGCTCGTAGTAGTACCGGCGCGATCGGTTCGTCGATCTCCTACGAAGACCTGGAAGGGCCAAACTGACGACGTAAAAAAATAAAAAATATTACGTACGTACGTAATAATTACTACGTACGTACGTAATATTTTTTATTTTTTTACGTCGTCAGTTTGGCCCTTCCAGGTCTTCGTAGAATAGCTTGTGTGCGTAACATTCAGCGTACGTATCTACGGTGCGTAACCATGTAGAGCGGCCTCACTAGTGCGCAACATATTGAGAGCAGTCGTCATCCGTATGGAGGTGTGGGTAACAAGTACCAAAAAGAGGGCTGTAAATGTAAGTTTTTATAACTTTCTACATTTTGTATCTTAACAAACTGATAACTTAAAATCTAAAGAATGATACTTAAGTATCAGTTTGCCCACAAAAACCTCCATTACAAACAAAATTACATCTGTATCCCCAATACCCAGTATACACACATGTATATGATCCTAATGGTCAATATGACCATTGCTTGCTGATGTGACTCATAGGTACACGCCATTGCCGACTGTAGGAATGCATCCAACACACATCCCATACCTAAACTGCATCACTGTGCATTTTTGGCTATATTTAAGTGAAACTCATATATTGCAGTTTACTTAAACCTAAATACTTATGTTGAATAATAGATGATTAAAACTTACCAGTTTGTTTTGTGACCTTTGAAGAGGGTTTCCTGAAATTTTGGGTACTTTTTGTCGATAACTCCTATCGAGACTGTCCCGTCAGCATCCATTTCGTATTTTTCACGATTATGATGAAGGGAGCCCTCAGCGCTCGTAGTGGTACCGGCGCGATCAGTTCGTCGATCTCCTACGAAGACCTGGAAGGGCCAAACTGACGACGTAAAAAAATAAAAAATATTACGTACGTACGTAATAATTACAACGTATGTACGTAATATTTTTTTTTTTTTATGCCTCCGCCCACCGAAGGTGGGTGCCGGAGGCATTATGTTTTCGGGTTGTCCGTGCGTCCGTGCGTCCGTCCGTCCCACTTCTCGTTACCACGATATCTGAAGAATCATTTGAGGTAGGAACCTCAAACTTGGTACTAGTATGTATCCCCATACGAAGATGAACTGATTAGATTTTGGGGTAAGTAGGTCAAAGGTCAGAGGTCACAGAGGTCAATTTACATGAAATTACATAAAAATTCTTGGTTTTTAGCACCGTTGCGATATCTCAAGAACTGTTTGAGGTAAGGACTTCAAACTTGGTACTAGTATGTTTCCCTATACGAAGATGAACTGATTAGATTTTGGGGTAAGGAGGTCAAAGGTCAGAGGTCACAGAGGTCAATTTACATGAAATTACATGAAATTCTTGGTTTTTAGCACCGTTACCGCGATATCTCAAGAACTGTTTGAGGTGAGAACTTCAAACTTGGTACCAGTATGTATCCCCATAGAAAGAGGAACTGATTAGATTTTGGGGTAGGTAGGTCAAAGTTCAGAGGTCACAGAGGTCAATTTACATGAAATTACATAAAAATTCTTGGTTTTTAGCACCGTTACCGCGATATCTCAAGAACTATCTGAGGTGAGAACTTCAAACTTGGTACCAGTATGTATCCCCATAGAAAGAGGAACTGATTAGATTTTGGGGTATGTAGGTCAAAGTTCAGAGCTCACAGAGGTCAATTTACATGAAATTACATGGAATTAGTGGTTTTTAGCACTGTTACCGCGATATCTCAAGAACTGAGGTGAGAACTTCAAACTTGGTACCAGTATGCATACCCATAGAAAGTTGAACTGATTAGATTTTGGGGTAAGTAGGTCAAAGGTCAGAGGTCACAGAGGTCAATTTACATAAAATTACATGAAATTACTGGTTTTTAGCCTCGTTATCAAATATTTCTAGAAGAGTTTGAGCCATCAACTGAATTGAGGCATATAGGAGACGTGTCGCATTCATCTTGTTTACGTTGTCAGTTTGGCCCTTCCAGGTCTTCGTAGAATAGCTTGTGTGCGTAACATTCTGCGTACGTATCTATGGTGCGTAACCATGTAGAGCGGCCTCACTAGTGCACAACATATTGAGAGCAGTCGTCATCCGTATGGAGGTGTGGGTAACAAGTACGAAAAACAAGGCTGTAAATGTAAGTTTTTATAACTACATACATACATATGTATATATATATATATATATATATATATATATATTTTGAATAGAAAGTCCACGTGTTGGAGTAATATCAAAGAAAAAGACCAGTAGACATTTCATGCTTTTTTCTCCAACTTTTTTATTTTCTCACGAATTTTCGACGATCCTCTCACCGTCTTTGTCAAGTGACAAAGACGGTGAGAGGATCGTCGAAAATTCGTGAGAAAATAAAAAAGTTGGAGAAAAAATTTATTTTCTCACGAATTTTCGACGATCCTCTCACCGTCTTTGTCAAGTGACAAAGACGGTGAGAGGATCGTCGAAAATTCGTGAGAAAATAAAAAAGTTGGAGAAAAAAGCATGAAATGTCTACTGGTCTTTTTCTTATATATATATATATATATATATATATATACACATATATTTGATTTGCATTTTACCTTATATGCCATATATTTTGCACTTGTTGTCTTACAACTCGACTCTTTATTTTCTGCCCTACCACTCCACTGCGCTGAACTTGTACAGCACTTATTCCTTTCTTTTGTCTTTGCATTGTTCCTTATCCTGTTTGATGTTGCCTCCCCACTTATCCTCTGCTTTCACAGGTTACCCACCCCTGAGCTTGGGGCTCATTACCCATTACTCTCCTTTGATCTCCACGCCTTTGTATTTGTTTTAATCCCCCTCCACACCCACTTGACTCATGGGTTTTGACTCCCCACACTCCCCTTTTGTTCCCATTGATTTGTGTCCACAGCTCCTCCCTTACAGTTCCTGTTACATAAATCTGTTTTGTGTCTGTAGTCTATATATATATATGCTCGTCTTGCTCTCTATGCTTGTCTTTTTGCCTCTGACGAAGATTCTGCTAGGATCGAAAGCTCAGGCCCCTTTTGACTCCATTTTACTCCACTGGCTCGCTATTATTGAATAAGCGGTTTTCAGCAGCTTGTTTTCGATATATATTTTATTTTGTTAAACGATTAAGTAGTTTTTTGTTTGTTTGTCAAAAGTAATCATGTTCATTACGTAGATTATGTATATTATGCTATTATGATTCTGAATATACTTTACTTTGTACTTATGAAAAATGCAGGAATAAAACAGTGCGAAAATAAATTGAAGGAGATCGTTCATGGGATCCTATTTGGGCAAGTCCAAGCTATTGTGTTCCATACCTTTCAAAACACATCTCAGATTTTAGTCAGTTAGCTTTCCTAGAACTTGGATCAGACAAAATATCAAATGAAATTATATTTTCATGTAAATTTGTATTCACAATACCTTTAATACCATAACACTGGGTAACATATAGGACTTTACATGGACTTGCGCAGTTATAAATTTTTCACTTTTCATCTACAGTATACAGAGTTATTATCATGAGATCAGTGTCCGTTCAGAAGCTTGCCCAGTTGCAGAGTAATGTGGACAGGATCAGAAACATCTGTATCTTGGCTCATGTTGATCATGGTAAGAAAGATATAGAAACAAGATTGAAAAAAAATACGTCAGCAATATTAACATTTGTTTAACATTCTTAATTACATACTTAATTACAGGAATGACCTGCAGGCAAAGGCTTAAGTCTTGAGGCCCCATGATGAATGTGAAATTATAGACATTCAAAGAAGAGGCATACATCGCAGTTTTTATATCGAATACTGAATGTTAAAAGATTGTAAAATGTTTGAATGGTTTATCTGATTTTATGGTTTCTATTGTAATAAATACATAGGAGCACTTGGGTAAAATGTATTTTTCCTGTACCATACCGGAAAAGTTACAAAAACATATCTCTGAGAAATTCTGAACTTCTGAAATTAATTGTTTTGCCAGTTCCTCAAGTGAATTCTAAAATATAAATAGTCATTGTTCATTGTGTTAATTATTTCCTTTAATTTTGTAACATGTATAAACTTTTTAAAGCATAAATTTATTACTTTTCAGTACTTCTTATAGAGCACATTTTAAAACCTGTGGAAAGCAAATAATAGCAATAACAGTTATACCATAAACAGTTGTGGTGGTGATGATGATTATGATGGTAATAATAATAATAATAACAATAACAAATTATTGGATCTTATAAAGTGCATTTCATGACAGAAGGAAATAACAAAATGCTTCGTCCATCAACTCGTATCCACATCATCACTGGCCATTACATTATATTAATTTCTCTTGTATCATTTATTTTTCATATATATTCTTGTTTTGTTGTTGCTTCCCTTGTTATGTTGCTTATCTCTGATTATATACATATATTGTTATATACATTTTAAGAGATGTGAAATAAAATAATAATTAAAAAAAAAAATTCTCATAATCCTTCGTAGGCAAAACCACCTTGGCTGATGCTCTCATCTCTAGCAATGGGATCATCTCTACTCGAATGGCTGGCAAGCTAAGGTACATGGACAGTCGGGAGGATGAGCAGCTTCGAGGCATCACCATGAAGTCTAGTGCTATCTCTCTCCTTTGTAGCAACACTCCAGGTACAATAAATGCTTTTCTTTTATTAATTTGGCATCATCTGTGGCTGGGAGGGGAAAAGTGAACTTAATTACTATAACCCTCAGTCTTTCCTCCCATTATGTAAACCTCTATGTGTGTATCATTATGAACTGCAGTGTTGTATTTGAGGCTGGCACTTCCGAGTCACGTGGCCGCTGAGAAATGATACCTTCCATAGGTTTTGTACACATGTCTCGGTCCAAGGCCAAGGCCAAGGCCACTAAATTATGGCCTCGAGGCCGGCCTCGAGGCCGGCCTCGAATACAACACTGATAACTAACTGAGAAATTGAAACATAGTTGACCCACAGATTTTTAGTTGTGGGACAAGTTCAAGGTATATCCCATATGATACAAAGTGCTATAGAATTGTATAATGGAATTTTGAACATAAATTGACATAGAAAAATATATATTTTATATGTTGTCTCATCCAACCTCTTGTAAAGCTATCAGCTTGATACAGTCATCACATACATTAAGCCCACCGCACACTATATGATCGGTCTATGGTCCGATTTTGAAAGAAAATGTTATAGTATTAGATATAAACGGTTAAACACATAGAATATGTTTTATTGCAGTTCTGAACAGTTACATAGTTTCGAAATGACAGCCTATTACAAGCCTTCTAGTCGGAGGAAAGGTCAAATCGGCTCCGAATCGTAGTGCCGTCAGTACAGTCCTGCGATTGTCTACAATTTGAAACTGATTGTGCCCTTATTCCGGATATAAGGCTGACATCGCACCAAATTGCTATGTTGAGTATTCATATTACTGTTCAGAACATGAATCAGGTAGCTTTCGCTTAATAAACTGCCTGTATTTAATGATATTGCCATTTATTTCCAAAATCGGATCGTAGTCGATCGTATAGTGTGCGGTGGGCTTTACATGTATAAAAACATCTGCAATGTTGTCAGTAGTGTATGGAACAATATAGCTTGGACTCGCCCTTTAATATGTGTTTGTAAACTTGATGGCATTGTAAGGGTTAAGGTCTGTACCATATCTCATACATCTCTCTGTACAAGATGAGTATCTGGCCCTGTGATATGTGTTTGTACACTTGATGGCATTGTAAGGGTTAAGATCTGTACCATATCTCCTACATCGCTTCGTAGAAGACGAGTATCTGGCCCTGTGATATGTGTTTGTACACTTGATGGCATTGTAAGGGTTAAGATCTGTACCATATCTCATACATCTCTCCATAGAAGATGAGTATCTGGCCCTGTGATATGTGTTTGTACACTTGATGGCATTGTAAGGGTTAAGATCTGTACCATATCTCCTACATCGCTCCGTAGAAGACGAGTATCTGGCCCTGTGATATGTGTTTGTAAACTTGATGGCATTGTAAGGGTTAAGATCTGTACCATATCTCCTACATCTCTCCATAGAAGATGAGTATCTGGCCCTTTGATATGTGTATGTAAACTTGATGGCATTGTAAGGGTTAAGATCTGTACCATATCTCCTACATCGCTCCGTAGAAGACGAGTATCTGGCCCTGTGATATGTGTTTGTAAACTTGATGGTATTGTAAGGGTTGAGATCTGTACCATATCTCCTACATCGCTCCGTAGAAGACGAGTATCTGGCCCTGTGATATGTGTTTGTAAACTTGATGGCATTGTGAGGGTTAAGGTGTGTACCATATGTATCTCTTACATCTCTCCATAGAAGATGAATATCTGGTGAACTTGATAGACTCCCCTGGACATGTGGATTTTTCCAGTGAGGTGTCTACTGCTGTCAGACTATGTGAGGGCGCTCTAGTGGTCATCGATGTCGTAGAAGGAGTCTGCCCCCAGGTTAGATATCTTGTCTACAACTTTTCATGAAAACTGATTACAGCCAAAGTATGAGTATTTAAAACTGATTGTAGGATGTGCCTGCTGATGTATCTTACAAACAGAGCTGTCCGGTTGACACGGCTTTGTTCTAAACTTACAGGTTTGATGCTGAAGTAATAGGCCATCACTGTTACAGGTACCTGAAAATTATTTTTGTTTAATATCCATCTTTATAATACTAACATATTCAGCAATTATATGTCCTGATAATTAGTTGAAATCAGCACCCAACTCCTAATATCAAGCTTAACATAAAAACCATAACTTGGAAGCAAGGGTTATGTGTAGAGTTAATTTGTTCTTGTACACCCCAAACAGACTCACGTTGTCTTGCGACAAGCATGGTTGGAGCATATCAAACCATGCCTGGTCCTGAACAAGATTGACCGGTTGATCAGTGAGCTGAAGTACACTCCGATAGAAGCTCATCTCCACCTTCAGCAGGTTCTAGAGCAGGTCAATGCCGTCGTAGGCAATCTCTATGCATCAGGTGTCCTAGAGAAAGCTTCAAGCGTAAGTTTACAATTTAATCTTTCATTTTATGAGGCTTGGTTTGAATAGCTTGCTACTACGTCCACTTCCAAGATTCATTTACATTTTGAGTTAGTCTTGAACCAGATGAATAATTTGTCTTTTGTCTTAGGTTGTTTATCTTTCTTGATCAAGTTGCTAGGTGAGCTAGAAAAATACAATAAACTGATAATGGAAACCTTTTAGTACATCCCATATTGTAATGTTATCATATATTAAGAGTCGTCCTCTAGAAAAGACCTTTGCAAGAATCACTTTTTTAAAATTACTTATAGACCCTATATTTATGTAATATGTTTGTAAATCACTGTGTTTCAATTACTCTAAGAGCACTCTGTAAATGCCATATTATAGTGTATTCTGTTGTATGGATAATTACATCTCTATACTTGTCCTGTAGAAAACTGGTCAAGACTCCGAGCAGATGAAAGAAGAAGTGAGTGGTGGAGATGCTAAGGAAGGGGAAGAGCAGGTGTATGATTGGAGCGATGGATTGGAGGACACAGATGACTCTCACATCTACTTCTCACCAGACCAAGGCAATGTCGTCTTTGCCAGTGCCTTGGATGGCTGGGGCTTCAGGTGTGGGATACCCTTTCATGATCGTCATAGATATGGACAAATCAGGAATAATCCTGCAATTTAAAAAAAGATGAATTTCTCAGGTTTTGATAAATAATTGTCAATTGTTTGACCAACTAGATGTGTCAAGAGAAACCTGTTTGCCGTATCCATGACCTCAACAATTATTGTATATTGTGTATTAACTTTAACATCAAGAACGGAGTTCATGTTACCGTGTGCATTCACTGTTACTATTATATATGTCACTGCTGAATGTGGAAGCCAGCATTTGTAGCATAGTCTGCTTTCGGATCTAAGTCTCATGCATATTTCTTCAACAGAAATGACTCTTTAAATAATAATACCCAGTTCTTGTATAGCGCATAATGCATACTTATCAATGTATCTATGTGCTTCCAAAGAGATTTGGTTTATTATCCCAACTCAGCCGAGCTGAAGCTTTAAGGAATAAATTCCTACAGGTACCTATTTACTACACCTTGATCAAGAGTGGCAAATGTAGGTTAGTGTCTTGCCAAAGTGCCAGGCTGGGATTCAAACCTGTATACCTTGTGATCTACAGTCCGGTGATTTATGTACTAGACCACAATATTGCTACACTGTGCGTGAGACCTTGTCATTTGCTATCATAGGTGAATTTGATATACTTTTTCACCAGGGCCACTAGCATTTTCATTACCTTATTTTCTTGTAGCATCAACCATTTTGCCGAGATGTATGCTAACAAATTAGGTGTGAGAGCAGACATCCTTCGTAAGACTCTCTGGGGAGATTTTTACCTTCACACAAAGTCAAAGAGGATCATGAAAGGAGCTCAGGTAAATATCCCGATTGTTTGTAATTATCATTATTTATTCACATCAAGAAAAAAATGATTGCATTTGTTTCATTCAAATATGAATTTAGTATATTCATCCTTATTTAGCTGCTCTATTAATGTTTACTAGTGTATACACCAATTGATTGTGATCTCTCCCAGACCTTAGATAGTTGTAACAGGCCTACACTTAGCTGTAAGCTGTGGGCTATACAAACCCCTTGGCCCGAATTCACAAAGGAGGTTTGGTTTAACCCTTTAGCAACTAAACCGCCCGGGACCGCCCTGGACCGCCCTTCTTATTACTCACTGAACCGCCCAGGACTGCCCAGGACCGCCCGTGGACTTTGACCCATGTAACACTACAGCCAATGTATTGTAGGGGATATGGGGATATTGGATGCTGAAACTTTGTGTGTGCTATCTTTACACATAAGCCATTTAGAATCCGCATTGAAGCGATGCTTTACTGTTGAAAGATTTTGCGTACAGCTGAGAGTCTATGCCGCAAGATGGTTTACTGAGACTGAGTTCAGTGAGTAAATGATTACAATGCACGTAATCCTCAGTGACTTAAAGGTTAAACCATGGTTTAAACCCCCTCCTGGGTTTTTAAGCGTTCGTGCTCACAGAATCCGATCCAGTCATATATTTTCTTTGAACGCGCGCATGGGCAATGTGCTCTTATTTACGCTTATTTTAGTACGCTTACAGAGATTTTAACCATGGGTAAAGTTTAAACCTTCTTTGTGAATTTGGGCCCTTAAAGTAGTCACTCGAAGAGTCTATAAAGTGTTTGGAATTTGCTGCAAAATTCATACCACATCGAAGGAGAAGCTTTACTGATCAGGTATAACAACTTCCCAGGTCAAGATGTTTTGGGACGGCAGTAATCATCTTTCAAAAATGGTATTTGTGAGATCCAGATTTTCTGCCTTCAGCAGTCCTCCGTGGAGTGTCGCGATGAGTGACGTCACAAGCTGGACAACATAATGAGAGCTATGCTGGCTAGACGCGCCGCATGCATTGAAAACATGCAAGTGACGCAATTTACTCATTGTTACCGTTGGGCATTGTAGATGGTGGTGATGACAGGTAATATGTTGTTGATTTGATGACAAATGTTGAGGTTGGTTGGGTATATTACATGTAGATGCTTGTTGTTGTGTCAATAATGACAGAGAGGGCAGAGCAAGTGGGGATGTGGTGATGGTGATGACGGCGCCAAGGCGATATCAGCAATGATGATAGAGGTCAGGGGTTGCAGAGTCAGTGATGTGATTGATGGTTGATGATTAAGATGATTCATTGGACATACTGTTGATGTCATCGATGCTAATGAAGATGAACTGAATATATTTGGGGGTCCGCTCGCTATTCATAAGGACCCGCTATTCATTTAGCATGCGCTGAATGGAGGTCCTTATGAATAGCGAGGTTATTTGTCTATGGTTTGCTCGCTATTTAGAAGGACTGCATACAAAACCGCTGATGAAGCTTGTGAAGTCTGACAGAAAGAAGATATCTAACTTAGTTAGTATTATCGAAAAATCACTCTAAAAATGCTAGAAAAGTAACATTTGGATTTGGTACCGAAAGTCTAAATCTGAAATAGAAAATATGACAACTTTTTAACAATCCCTGCGGCTGTCTGACAGTCTGAGTGGTCTGATTATTCTCTCCAAAAATATGAAAGCGAAGAAATCAGTCACACTCACAGTAACTATTAGGCAACGAAACGTGCAACACCAGCTCCGGACGCTCCCCGGACATACAGGCCGTGAACTTAACTGCACAAGCCGTCAAAGGCAATTGCTAAGCTGAAGTTGTCAAGCTCGCGAAATTGGTTTATAGCCAATTATTGCTTCATAAAAGTTGAAATAATCAAGCAGATATATTCTATAATGTTTCAAGATGACACACTCCTGAGTGATATGTCGAATGATATAGAATAATTAACTGAGCGACAATAAATAGCACAAGAAAACAAACGTACTGTATAGTAGTAAAGAAACCAGAGTACAGCGTTCGTGCGCAACCCATAGATCATATCTGTCCAGGGTGTGACGTCACGTTTCAGACCTCGCTACGACCGTTGTTTGGCTTGGTTTGGGGGTCTGAGAAGGGTCTCTAGAAACTACATTTTAAGCCTTTCCAGGATATTTATATGACTTTTCAGCACATCATTTGTGTTTTTCAAGTTGTAATCTTTCCATCCATATATAATTTGTTACTAATTTTCAGTTGTTGTGGTTTTTCTTTGAGTGACTACTTTAAGTCCAAATTATAAGATCATTAACCAATAAAATAATTTTCATGAATCATCCCTCAAGATGTATAATTGGTATTTTTTTCTTTCCTCGTCTGCTTTTTTTTCTAGGCTAAAGCCAAGAAGCCTTTGTTTGTGCAGTTTGTGCTGGAGAACATATGGTCACTGTATGACACAGTCCTTGTTAGGAAGTAAGTATAAAGTAGTCAGTGATGTATCTAGATCAATACATTTTAGGTGCCAATGCCTATTTGGTTTGTGAACAATACCACTTACAAATTTGTATAAATTTAATATTGAAACATAGTTCTTGCCAAGAAAAAACCAAACACTCAAAGATATATTAATATCATAAGATGTAGGAAGAGATAATTTTTCAAGCCCCTAGGAATATTTATTTTATTTAAAAGAGAAATAAATAAAAGATATAGTAATGATGTTATTACTGTTATGTCATGTAGTATCCCAGTGTGCTCTTTTGAGCTGTAAAGATGCTAAATATATGTGATATTAAAAAGATGATCATCATTATTATTATGATGTTATTTGTTTGATTATATTTGAAGAGATAAAGAGAAGATGGAGAAGATAGTGAAATCTCTTGGATTGAAGCTAGCATCACGTGATCTGAGACATAATGACACCAAGATCTGTCTTCAGGCCATCTGTAACCAGTGGATACCTGTCTCAAAAGCTGTCCTTTGTATCCTGTGCATTTCACATCACTTGTTAATACTAAATGGTAGAGGAGTGGAGACTATAGATAGATTAATCTGCTGATCCTTTTTGCCACTGGTGAATTGCTGTCTCAAAAGTTAATCTCTTTACAAAAGTTGTTAAAATGATGAGTGAAAAAGTTAAATTCGAGTTCTGTCTGGAAATGGTGCTGCATTTCAAGAGAAATTGACCGAAAGAAATAATGAATTTTGTATTATGCATACATGGGTTGTTTGGATCAGAAATCTATTAACAAACTTACATAAATTTGCTAGAAATCACATTCATGTCCCAACCTTGTGCATAACATACCTACAGATACATGTTTATACTGAATATTTGATACACGATGTCAAAGCTGCATGTTTATATTGAGAAGAAATGTATTCCTTGACCAAACTTCTACCAGCCATGGTATGTGCTAAGCTGCCTAGTCCCACCAGTGTGAGTGAAGAGAGGATAGAGAAGTTAATGTGTAGCAGTGGACAGAGGTTTGACTCGCTTCATCCTGACTCTCAACATCTCAAACAAGGTCACGAAGATCATCTTGCTTTGCATAATTAAGTTGGTCATGTGTTGTTCAATAAACCATTTCCAGTGGATTGAACATGTTTTGCATGCTATAATTGTTGCTAGTCAAACGAGCCTTATACAAGTTAAATTTTTGTGTACATTTATGTAATTTGAATTTGTAATTGTGAGTTTGAGTGACTGTAATGAATTGGTAATTAAAAAAGCCACCACATATTTATCCACCACCATCTCTGTTTTTCGTGGTGATAGACCGTAGACCGTACTCGTGTTCACTGCAGTTATGCACTCGTACGTGGATACATTTTCCCCTCTTTCTGTAATGCCATGCCCCTTGCTGTGATCTACAGTGTGGTTTGTTTATTAGTTTTATTTGATTTCTTTGTTCACATTTTTTACTACAGCATTTCAGATGTCTACCTCAGACTGTGATGCCCCGGTGATTGTTTATATCTCGAAGATGGTCGCTGTAGACAGCAGTATGCTTCCACAAAACAGACAAAGGTAAATATTTGCGCATACTTGTGCAATATTATCACAAAATACAAAATCAAATTGAAAACACATGTATGTCAAATTCACAACTGTTTATTTACGTTTATTTACTGGGTACAGTGCACATCAAATGAGTGTATTATGTTTTTCTGAATGAAATGATATTCTTTTTATTTTTTACCTTCCGATATATTATTCTGACATTTCGATTTGATTTATGCGCGAATCAACCACCGGAGAAAACTTTTACAATGTTAAAGGGTAGAGTAAAAGTTAACTCTATTATAATGATTGAAATTCACAGACCACTGACAAGTGCTGAGATACAACAGAGGAGAGAGGAAGCAAGGAGGAGACATGCAGAGAGACAAGCAGCTGCTGCAACAGCAGAAGAGGACAAAGGAGGAGGAGGAAATGAAGAAGACAGAAAAGTAGAGGCATCAACTTCAGGCAAGGGCATATACTTTATCTTTGGAAGGGCTCTGTGAAAATGTAAACCAGAAACTTCACTACTGAAACAAAGTGTCGATGATGGGTGTTTTTAATACAAGAAACTTTTGTTATTTGCAAGTAGTCTTTTTTGTGATAGATGTGATTTCAATTATTTTGCGGAATGAAACTAGACCATTTGCAAGATTCACAAAAGTTTCACCCCCGCCAATGTTTCTGGAATTACGGTAATATGAGATTGTTATTGGCAGAAAATTATCAACAAAAGGTTATTTAACCTCCATAATGATAAAATAGTGCTCAAATATTTAAGTTTGTTTTTTAGTGAAGTGTAGATGGTTGTTTGCCATTGGAGCCCGGTTATTGTCAAATCTGTCTTTTGTGTTATCGATTATTATGAAACTCTTAGCCTAGGTGCTTGTGCAAGACATGTTTTCACTTCTTCCATATTCTAAAGGATGTAAAACTAGGTAAAAAAAATACAAAGATGATCTTAACCATTGTTTTTTTTAGTGTGAAAAAATTTACTCTATTCATGTTGTTTTTACAACTCATTTGTACTTTTTACATTCAGTTGGAAGGGTATTTCTGGGGGAAAAAATATACCTAAGTATTTGATTGTGATAAAAAAAAATCACTGTGTAGATAAAAAAAAATACTTGTGGCTAAAAAAACATCATATTCATTCTCTTTCGCCTCATTGCTCTATTGATTTATACTTATTCTTACATGTTCCTTTCTAGTTTTAGAAGACACCACAGAATTATCAGAACAAACCGATTTGAAAGAAGATTCTGTTGAGCAAGAGAAAAAGACAGGAGAGATATTTTTGGCGTTTGCAAGGGTCTTCAGTGGTACCATTCGTAAAGGGCAGAAACTCTTTGTTCTTGGACCTAGGCATGATCCCCAAAAGGCTTTGGCAGAGGTATGCTTTTCAATTTGTTTCAATATTTCTTACGTGATATCTTAAAAATGAAAGGCATGACATGATAAATGACGATGTTATACAAGTAATTTCAAATCAAAGTCATTTTAATACTGTCTTGATTTTCTTGACTTATTTCTATGATGTCTACTTTCTAATGCTCTTTACAACAACCTTACTCTTTGACTCTCCTGTTCTTCCATTCTCTCTCACTTTCTCTTGCTCTCTCTCTTCCTTATTTTTTTGTTTTTTTTGTTTTTGTGTTACTTTCTTGGTCTTCTGTTTTTGTTGTGGCATGGTCTGTCTCATTTCATTTCGCTCCTTTCCTTCATTTCTTGTCTTTACTATGGGACATACATAAAGGTACTCATCTTGGATCGTCATGGATTTGGGAATGAATTTTATTATGATCTAGGCAAGCTATCGAACCTCACAACTGTTGTGAAGTATGGCCTAGAAATCATACCAGTTTGCTTTCTTTATCTGTCAGTCATGGGCTGATGACAAATTGCCCTCTTCATGAACCCTAAGATGACAATAGATTGTGCATTCAAGTGTAGTAGGTTACAGCATGAAATGTACACATGAAGACAAAAGGTGAAATTCTTCATGCCATTGCTGGAGTGAAATTCACAAGAAATCAACATGTAGAGAATTTCATTAGGGGCTGAAATTTGCGATTACTTGTCAACAAGTTGGAATGCAAATCAATCTCTTTTTTGTATATATTGAAGACATGAACTTTTGTGCTGCACATATTTGAACAGAAGTTTTTTTGAACATCATGATCTTTCATTCCTTCAACCAGTCATCACATTAAAACAGAATTTAACAATCTAGCTGGAAGCCAGTGTTTAGGAGTAGTTTTTTTAAATGTTAACAGATAGACCTACAGTGTACCTATAGTTTCTAGAAGGATGATATTTGAATGGTACTAAGAAAAATTAGAATCAACAAAATGTTAAAATTGTTCTTCATCCATAGATCTCCTTTCTATTCTGAATGCCAAAAAAGAGTCAAAGATGCAGTTACCTGATACATTGTATGATTATAGACCACGAGAGTGCATTATGTTGTTTATTATGATTTCCCCTTCAAGTTGTTGAACAAGGTCAGTAGCTGCTGTACAAATAAAATCATGATACAGAAATAGTATTACGAAAATAAAATATTTCTGCAATATTTTTAAAGGGAGTCGGTAACTTTGTGGAGGTTTGATTTAATAAATTGTTGAATTTTGATGTTTGTGTTGTATAATAATGTTCAGAAAGATAAATAAACAGCCAGGAATATAAAGGTTTTACAATATATGATGTTATTTTCAAGACATCTATGACCGAATACTGCCATTCATGAAACTGTACCGGGGTACGCTTTAGTCTAACACTGCAGTGTACAGGGAGCAAAGGTCTGGCATTTCCGGTCACTTGCATATTTTCACTTTTTGTGAGGCACATGATGATGCATTTAACGTTCATTTTTCAGGGCTTCATTTTTACAAAATATTACATACACTGATAGCATTTAGGGCCATGTAGCCAAGATTTTATCAAGCCTCCGCAAAGTTACAGATTACCTTTAATGCATTTATTTGGTTTCATTTCAGATATCAGAAAATGAGGGTAGTCTGTCCACCAACATGGAATGCAGTCGATACATTGCTGAGTTTACAGTGGATAGTCTCTATCTCCTAATGGGAAGAGAACTAGAACTGTTAGAGGAGGTCCCTGCTGGTAACATCCTAGGTAAGTGCTCTCATTGTAAAGATATCACTTAAGTTGCTTTGATTGTGATGTAAAATCAATCTAAAGTGTTTTGATTGCCAAGATTACACGGAAAAAAAAACACCAAGTGAAATATTTCTTGTCAAAATATATGTCTATTAAGTATAGCCATATTGTCTTTCTGCATTTGGAAACGCTTTTTATGAAAGTAAGAAAAAACAAAATGATCAACATTTTCTTTAATGATTTTAAGATGTAGTAATTTTCTGTGAGACTTTGCATTCAGAATTTTGTAGGTAAGTCATAAAGTATCAAAATGTGTAGATAATTCCTCTTTCCAGGTATTAGGTAGACATTTCATTTGTACTCTTCTTTTTTTGTGAACACGGGCATAGAAATTTCTTGCTTTCTTCATTCTTGTCCAGGTATTGGAGGTTTAGATGAGATTGTGCTGAAGTCAGCGACCGTTTCCAGCAGCCTTGCCTGTCCAGCATTCACAGACATGACTTTTGCTGCACCACCCATAGTCAGAGTAGCAATTGAGCCTAAACATCTGTGTAAGCAATAAAAAAAAAAAAATTACTGTAAAATATATTTTGGAATCGGGTATCATTTGGGCAACAATTTGCCCCACCTCAATTAATCTACTACCTGTCAATAACATAAGAATTCACGAAATAAGCTGAAATAATATCTGTAAAGTGTAACTTTTTCGATACTTTTTTATAATTTCAGCAATTGAAGATATATTCATGCACAACCATTTTCTGATATTTTATTAATTGAAGGCTATTAAAAAGTGTAAATTTTATCATCAGAAGTATTTCTATTGTAATAGACTTACTTCTAATGCACATGTTTGATAATTATATGTAATTTTTTTTTTGTAGACTTAGTTATGGTACCAATAATTCTAATTTTATGATATCTAATCATACTAGAATTTTTTTTTTGGTTTCAGCTGACATGCAGGCTCTGATGAAAGGTATGAAGCTATTAAACCAAGCTGACCCGTGTGTGCAAGTCTTTGTTCAAGAGACTGGTGAACATGTTATTGTAGCTGCTGGTGAAGTTCATCTTGAGCGATGCCTAGATGATCTCAGAAAGAGGTATGATCATGAACCAGTGAAAACTGATTTCTTTTCTTTTTATTCTTCCTCTTAATTTGTCTCTTCTCATCTGTAGAAATATCTTTTTTCTCTCAACTTTTTGCCGCAAATGAATTAAAAGACCAGTGATTTACATTGAAAAAACTTAAAGCAAATTTTTCTAGGGTAACAACAAAAGCCTATTTCACAGTTGGTTGTACGTAAGTTGAAAAGCTAAGATAATGTTTATGAAATTGCACTTATGCTTTTGTGACTACCGTATAAATCTTTTTATCGTTTCATTTTCATTGTTGTTACTGGTGTTCAATGATTACACTTGTTAATTTGATGATATTTAATTACATATTTTGTTAATATTCTTGATTATATGTCAAATCATTGTGCTTTTTGAGTTGAACTCTTCCATTTAGTAATGTTAATATATTTTTTCTATTTGTATGTATTTTTGAAATGAATGTCATTGTTAAGTAAGCTAAATCAATGTACTATTTCCTTCTTCTCCTAGGTTTGCTAAAGTTGAGATTGATGTTTCTCCTCCAATCATTCCATTCCGTGAGACCATCATCCCACGACCCAAGATAGACATGGTAAATGAAGTCATTGATGACATCAATCAGGTCCATAGAGTAGCCCATTTCTTGGACGTTGACGATGAGGACATCAGGGTATTAAAGAATGGTTTGGTGGAGATCAAGACCACCAACAAAGCGTGCACTTTCCAAATCAGGGCTGTCCCTCTCCCAGAAGTAGTGACAAGTTTGCTAGAGGAGAATGCAGAGCTCATCCGGATCCTGGACCAGCATGTTTCGTCGGTGCTTTCTGGAAAGAGTGGTGATCAAACATCAAGCCTAGTACTTGCAACGACAGTGATAACCAGCATGCAGGAACTCAAGTCGAAGCTGGAGGAAGCCTTCAACGCAGCTGGGAAGAAGTGGAGGGGGTGCCTGGATGGGATCTGGGCATTTGGGCCTCGTCGATGTGGTCCCAACATCCTCGTGAACAAGATCGAGGACTACAGAAGGTTGTCCATATGGGATTGTGTGGATGATGGGGGTCTGAAGGAGGAGTGTGTCCTGAGGGAGTTTGATAATAGCATTGTGAGCGGTTTCCAGCTGGCCACCCTGGCAGGACCGATATGTGAGGAACCCATGATGGGAGTGTGCTTCATCATTGAGAAGTGGGAGATGGATCAGTCCTTGATTACTAAAGGTCTCACAGACAAAACAGATCTCAGGAACAGTAAGATACCTGATGTTGATGCGGTGTCTGTAGAACAGTCAGATGTACGCAAGAGTGCAGAGGAGGACAGATCAACAGAACCCCAATTAGATGACAGCAGAGATACAAAGTGCAATAGCAGTAGTACCACAGGATCCCAGCCTAGAACTATATCCATCCCCAGAGGCGTGTCGTCTGATAGCGGGGATGGCCTGCAAGGAACCAGGATTGGATCCCTGATATGTAACTCACCTCTCTCATCTCCAATCCTCTCCTCCCCTACCATAGGCTCTCCACCTCCCTTCGGATCCCCTTTACCCCAGAGCCCCACCCTGGGTTCGCACCCCTACCACCACTACCACCAGGTGGTTTATGGACCCCTCTCTGGTCAGGTGATCTCTACCATCAAGGAGGGATGTCGGGTAGCCTTCCAGACACAACCACAGAGACTCATGGCTGCCATGTACAAGTGCGACATACAAGCAACGGCTGAGGTGCTAGGTAAAGCTTCTTAGAATTGTTGTATTTGCTCAACGTGACACACATCCACATTTCATGTTTTCACTACACACAAATGTCCAATAAGAATTTGTGGAAAATTTCTTTTTTCCTAAACTTATAAATGTATCTTTGGAAATGGTACTATTGTTGCACAAAGTATAAGTGTGTCCAATTTCTTCTGATACAGAACAGATTTCACTTCTTACCCATAGATAAAAATTATAAAATATTTCCCTTAGAATACAGTAAGATATTTTGGACTATTTGACTAATTTTAGTTAGTTCATCTCAAAATGTACAAATGGATTAATTTCTATACATAACACGCTTCTCCTATTTTCATGTTGTATATCTTCTGTTTGGAGCCAGAAGGGCTTTAAGTCATCATTTGTTCAGAGTTAATGCCCTTATGGCTTCAAGCAGACAATATGTAACATATTGGCATACATGTCTGAAAACATACAAATACATCTAAGTTCCAACATTTAATATGGAGATCAACCCTGTTGTTCTACATCAGGTCGGATGTATGGTGTGGTGTCCAAGCGCAACGGTCGTATCCTGCAAGAAGAAATGAGAGAGGGTTCTGATGTCTTTGAAATTGCAGCTGTGCTTCCTGTAGCAGAGAGCTTTGGTTTTGCAGAGGACATCCGTAAGAAAACTAGCGGCTTAGCAAGTCCACAGCTATTCTTCAGCCATTGGGAGGTATGTACTGAACAAAGATATTCAGTAAGCTCTTTGTCTTTTATGATAGAAGTGATATGTCTATAATATGTTTACACTTGATCATAGAAGCCATTAATGTTTTTAATTTGCATGGCCAAACTTAAGATTTACTTGCATGTCATGACTGATGGGCATATTATGATACAGCATTCTATAATTTCCACGGATACTGATTTCCAGTTTGAAGTACATGTATTGATCCTAGACCACAACCGATGTTTTGCATTACAAACATTCTTTACAGGCCCAATTAGAGCAAGTTACAGCAGAGGTTGTAGTCATTTCTGTCCACAAATTAGTCATTCCCCAGAGCCACTTAACCTGCCATCCAGTAATTGGACAAGCATGGACAAGCATGGACAGGAATATGAATTGACAGACAATTAGAAACAATTTTACAGATTTGTTCTTTACAGAGTAGTGCAAACAACCAAATTGAACTCTCCTCCCCCTCCTGTCTACATCCAGGTTTAGTTTACAAGTATCATTGACTCTTTCAACAAAACCCCTGTAACCTTTCTTTAACCTCTGTATGACCTCTCTTTGACCTTACTTGCAGGTGGTGCCCAGCGATCCTTACTGGGAGCCGTCAACAGAAGAAGAGCTTCTTCACTTCGGAGAGAAAGCAGACTATGAGAACCAAGCCAAGAAGTACATGAACAGTGTGCGGCGACGGAAGGGTCTGCGTGTCGAGGAGAAGATTGTTGAACATGCCGAGAAACAGCGAACACTGAGCAAGAATAAATGATGTCGTTTTTACGTTACATATCATACTCAGAGAGGTGATAAATGTTTATTTAGATATGTGCTATTTATGTGAACAAGGGCATTGTTCCATTATTCCTTGTATGATTCTCAAATTAATTTTCAATTTACTGTAGTTAAAATGATCTCCCTTGTCTTGATTTTGGTTCTCAAAACTCAACCACAGTGGTTCCTTTTTTCAAGCGTTTGGTTTGGCACTGTCATCAATCTTCAAGCTTTTTCGCAGGCTTTATAATGCACACAGTGTGTTGGGCTCCAAGGAGTTTGGGTCTTGTTTCAGGCTAATTAGAATGATCCACCTGGGGCTGTATTCTGAAAACGATGTTATCTTTTATGTTAGTAAAACGATGTTAATTGTCATAACAAATCAAATCAGGACAAGTCATTGGTTAATGATTGCTCAAAGATGGCTGTGCTCGCGTAAAGTTAATAGAGACATCCGCGCAAGCACCAGTGATTGGTGTCTATTGCGCACATTTCAGTTTGTTATGACAATTAACACAGTTTTCCTTAACAAGAAAGATAACAGTTTCAGAAGTTTCTGGTATCCCTGTCAAACTTACATTTGCTAGTGGTATACACATGTCTCTGGTCATTCTGACAAGATATCATACCTAACATATGCAGGGTTATTGGGATTGTTAAGTGGGAGGGGAAGAAAAGAAAGGTTTTAGAAATTTATTAGTAATTATTTGTACAGTAATATTGAAATATTAAGCAGTAATGAGTCGTTATATGGACAGTAATTGAAATATCCCTGTGAAAAGTGATATTTCGACTACTGTCAATAAGGATGAGGTAGCATTATTCAAGGATGTATATTGATAGGCCTGTAGTTTTCTTAGTAAAATCTATCCTACCTATTCCAACACATTTCTTTGATTGACCACTGGAAAAATCCACTTCATTTGTTTAATGCTATGATAAAGTACCAGCATGTTGGTAAAAAGAATAGCTGATCACTGTATTCTCTGTATTGTGTGAGGGTGGGGATTGTCGTTTTTGCCAAGGTTTGTTTTTCAAAGAATCGTAGTTACAAAGGTTCATAATTACGAAGCACAAAATTCCCATGCCAGGGGGCTCATAATTCTGAACATTTGTTACACGGTATTTATGTATGTATGTATGGTTGTATGGTTCTATAACATTTTCAGAATTATAAACCTTCAGAGTTATGAACCCTATTTCATTTTCAAAATTTTGAACCCTATTTCTTTTTTTGAAATTTGAACCCTTTTTCATTTTTGGAAATTTGAACCCTTTTTCATTTTCAGACGTACGAACCTTATTTCAAATTTAGGCATTACAAACCTGCAAGTTTTAAAATGATTTGAGCCATTGCTGAATGGACATATAAACAAAGGATCACAAAACAGGACAATTTCTCTTATAAAAACAGTAAACACTACTCCTTAAAAAAAAAAAAGAAAAAGAAAAAAATCAGCAGACAGCAGACCTTGTTAGTTGCTAAAGTTAATACATTGTTTCCAGGTTTTACTCTTTAACGTAGTCTTGAACATACAGACTGTTAACTTACTCTCTATGTGTGTATTTGTCCTTTTCTCAATATCAGATATAATGTTTCACATTGAAGGGGTGAAATAAATTATATTTAAAATTATAATTCAGCATTCCATCCTCTCATTTTTGTGGTTTATTTCAACATTGCATGTGATATTTCATTATAAATTGTAACTATTTCAATTTTTTCTTGAAGGAAAGATAATATGTAAAGATAAAAAAAAAATGATGATACCAAATAATGTCATGCTACCATTTGCTTCCAATGTTGCTTGTATGTTCATTCAAAAAAGGAAGAATATCAAACATAGATAGATAAAAAGAGAGGGGGTAGATATAAGGGTAGATAAGTTGGGGAGAAAGAAAAAGATAAGGATGGGAAGAGAGGGTTAGGGTTAGTAAGGGAAGGGGGAGGATGTCGAGAGAAAGAGGGTGAAAGGAGAGGGAAGTGGAAAGAAAATGAGAAATATTAAAGGGTAAATGGAAAGGGGGAGAGAGAGAGGGGGTGGGATGTCGAGACGAGAGGAAGAAAGATAGAGAGAGGATAAAGGTGGAAGGTGAGAGAGTGGGAGAAAATATGTAGAGAAATAAGGATAAATGTAGAGAGAAAGGGGTGGAGGCCTGGAGGGGGCAGAATTTGTTAAAGAATATTATTTATTCATTACATTGTACATGTACATGCATAGGAAATTTTAATTATATACCGCTTCACAACCCATTTTAAAACTACCTTGTAGTATGCTGTATAAATGATGCCGTATGCCTATGCCTACGTGTTTTGATACTACCATTATCATGATGTAAAATTCAACTGCCCATAATGGAATACAATTATAGGATTGAATTAAAAGTGGTCATCATCTTATAACAAAAAAAACTCTGAATGTGAGGTGTCAGTTTCCATTCAATAAAGCCGATTGTCCGCATTTCGATTTCATTCATCAGATAGGTGTTTTTGAATTACCGACGTAAGACCCTGATCTTTGTGAAAATTTTGATCACGTTAATGAGAAATATGAAGAAGAAGGGAAAAAAAACGATCGCCATTCTGTCGTGTGGTAAGAAATTACCTCTTTCATTATAATTTTCAATATGAATTATCTGACCAATATACCAAGTTTTTGCGCAGTATCGTCTCTCAATTAGAGGCAAAGGCATACAATATCGTTGTTCATCTGTTCAGCTTTGCGTCCGTGTCATTTCATTTTTGTTAGTTTTTATTAATGCATAAACCTATCCATGCAAGATGAATTATGAAAAGACACTTTATAAATGAAATTAATTTCTCCTATTCCATCAGCTGACTACCGCGCTCTTCCCAATCCCTCCCTGCCGAACTTGACCTTGGCTTATCAAATATCTATAAAGGAGTTGTCACCTATACGATTGCATGTATATTTGCAAGCTTCATTCATGCACACAGCACCTGCAATGTTGGTGTAAATATTGTCTCATTTATGTTGTGTTTTCCTTAGATCTAAAGAGACAGGATGAAAGCACGGAGATTACACACCTGTATGAAGGCAAACTTTTGTTTCAGATCATTTTGTATGTCCCCCCCTCCCCCCGAATGCTTGTTTTTCAAAAGTTATTTATTTATAATTGAATAGTGAAGAACAACGTTGCTTCAAGATAATAAACTTGTTCAGTTAAAATAATATAATAGTTACCCTATCCTCAATAGGGAAACTTATGGGGAGGGGATTAAAACGGACCCATGAAATATCGAATTTTATATGATTTTAAACAATGAAATTAGAACTTAAATCCTCATCATAATTTACATCCTATCTAAGATTCTTCCCACCAAATCTTATCTTCCATCTCCTCATCACAATAGCAGCATCAACAGATGCAGTAACCATAGGAACTATTGTTATCCCATTTTCTCTCAAATTATATATCACTAATAAATGTAGGCCTCCGAATTAACCTGGTTTCGACCAAACGTATCTCGAGAGCAGAAAAGATCGCGTTTTTGTGCTGGAGCGCTCTTGTGAATGAAATCTTGTATTGATTAATTAAAATCGGAAAGATCGATAGCCATTTATAGGCGAGAATGACCGTTGCTATGTCCTCCATTATGAGCTTCTCATGGTCAAGCGCGCGTTACTATGACGAGCAGTATATCAACACACCTGCCGAAGATGAAAATGATGCGCGATGCCATACAGGCCTTTCCGGCTTTTCCAAGGGCAGCGGCTGCCTGGCTAATGCAGTAAGAAATAGTGTCTTGCACATCTTGTAAATTAGTAACCTCTTTTACCGTGGTAATCTTTAAACATTTTTGTCCTACTTATTTAACAGTTTTAATACTTTACCCAAGTTCTATTGCAACTTCTCATGCGTCGATTGAATTTTTATTATAATTATCGCAGCAGTTATCTTAATAAACGTGTATAGTATGAATTCAAAAATCATGTGAAGTTCAGCCATGTGGCTGCTATATTGATTTTAAATGAACAATTATTTAATTGAATTTAATCGTGAGCACGGGTGTGACATGGTAACCGAATAGGTAGGGGCGACCCCATGGGCAAAATGTGAACTTTTTATATTTATAAATTATTATTCCTATTTATTTTATTTCTTTTATTTTACTACATTCGCTTAAGCTGCCCCCTCATAAGATTATTATACTCAAAATTATGTTATGAAAGTTTGAATTTGATTGAATTAAACATTGTTTTTCTTTACATACAGAACATTTTTTTTTTTTTTTTTTTTTTTTTGGGGGGGGGGGGGACATTGTCAAAGGGGTTTCAATTTCAGGGGTGCATGACATCCCCTTCCGATGGGCGATGGATAATTTGGTCAGCTTTAATGTTTTTGGAATGTACATTCATAGCTCTCCCTTCTGGTCCCTGGGCTTCAAGGGGAAAAATTTACCCCAATATTTAGGGGCCGTCTGACACCCCATCCCGACCGAAATTTTTTGTCGTTTTGGGGGTGTTTTGTAATGTCCAGTCATACTACTTCCAACTGACGAAGTTTGGTGCATGGGGTGATGGGATGAAATCCGACTTTGGGGTCTCTTTGGGGGCTTTGGGGCTTAGATGACTTAGATGGTCTAAGCAACTTTAAGGGGTCAAATCTTATGGGTAAAATGAGGTGACAATTTTGGGACAGGCTCCCAGACTATAAGTTATTTGTACCCCCCCCCCCCCCATTTTTTTTCTAATTTCCGGAGGACTTCATCTCCCCGAATTAAGCTCATGTCAGTACAAAATTATTTCACATGCCTTCATTCAGGTTGAAAAGAAATCTCATGATGTTTGATCATATTATTGACTATTGTGAAGGGGTCTGGTTTGGGTAGGCCTAAAAGTTGAAAGTTTCCCTCCGACAATAAGACAATTCTGCAGTCCCGTTAAATGATCGTATTTTGATGATTTTTTACTTGGCGTATAGAAATATTGGACCAAAATTTGCACAAAATTGTTTCAAGCATCATATCCTAATTTTGTTTATTAATTTTACGACGACATTTTCATCCCAAATTCCAGGCTTTTTTGAAAGTGCTTCCATATCAAATATTGTTCAGTATGGAATTCTTAACACATGTGCCAAGTTTGGTGCTTTTAGACAAAAGTGCACAACTTTCAAGCTATGCCGTCCTACTATCACGGCTTTGACCCAAGTATGTAAGATTTAAATAATAAAGTATTTAATTAAATGTGCTTCCAACGATCGTCTTTAATATCAGGATAGAATATCTTTCTCTAATTTTATCCTACGATTTCACCCCATTTGCGTATTGCTATATCATTTCTAAGTCCTACCCTAAATCGCCCAAACCCATTAATTGTTTTTTCTCTCTTACCGGCCAATTTAAGCTTCTATATCTTTATATATACTCCACACTATCACATTTCAACACACTGGTAAAATTTCTAAATGCTCTTTTTACAATCTTAAAGATGCATAAAATCACAAAATACCAATCTACAGATTTATACCTCTGACCAATACCCAACTTCGGCCTTTATATCCCTTATTAATGGAAATATTATATTTATGAAATCTAGATGTACTGGAAAGCGGTAATAATAGGGTTAATATGCCAGATGAGAGAAGTGCACTTTAAAATCCCAGGACACCAAAAGATTATCTTTACTCAAGCACTCTACAATTGACGACACTTGACATTGCGATGGATTGAAAAGTTGCGTTAAACGAGGCCCTTTGTGGCGACTCTTGATAATCAAGTGCTGTCCAGGAAATTCTATCTGTTCATCATAGCTAATAAGGATTTATATACAGGAAGTTACAACCATATACACGTATTGATTGAGTTACTTGAGATTCACACTTATTCACAGTAACACGAAACAGAGGCGTCGATTATGGGGTGGCAGGTGGGGAGTTGCCCCCCCCCCATAAAAAAAATAAATAAATAAATAATAAATAACAAAAATATTGGGAGGGCAAACATATCGTTTTGCCCCACCAATAAATCCGGAGGTGTAAAATAAATTAAGGAACAATAACTCGGGAAATGAAACCTTCCAAACAATGCAATACAAAATGTATTACACGATCAGATTTCAGTTTCAAATTCTCTAATTTTCCCTGCTTCATGTAACCGTGGATAAGCTTGTAATTAAGAGGCGTTAAAAAACAATGAAGGGTACTATTATGCTCCCCCATCCGAAAAATCGGATCGACGCCCCTTACACGAAAATGTCAGTGTAGATCATTCTCTTATGGCATATCAACTAAAAAGAGAGAAGAAATTATCTACAAAAAGAAGAGTTCATAAACATCTTCATGATGATAAAGGTGATGATAGCGATCAAATCACGAAAGGGGTGTCGTAGTCGAATGGTTTAATCACTTAGCTGGAGATGCAAAGGTCGTGGGTTCGAACCCCGGCAAGGCACCTATGTCCCTGAGCAAGGCATTTTATTTAAATTGCTTCTGTCATCCATGCAGGTGTTAAAATAATGGGTACCCGGTACGATGCGAACGTCGTTGTGGCTGGCATAGCATTATGTGTGCCTGTAAAATGGCCGCCAGACTGGAACGCTCCCAAGTGGAGTGGAGAATGAGCACTATAGAGTACCGAAGTGTGACGTCATCAAATTTTGATTTTTGTATTTCAGTATTTTTATGACCATATTTAGGTAGAGCATGAGGAAAACGTTCACACATCAAATTTGACATGAATCAGTTCATGGTGGCCCAAGGTATGGCTATATGAATATCTAATTAGCCCCATTGAAGTCAGTGTATTGGCCTGGTTCTTAACAGTTTAGAACCAGGCCAATTTAACACTGACTTCAATGGGGCTAAGGAGGTATTCATGCGGCCATATCTCGGGGCCCAATGAGCCATTTGCCATAAAATTTGGGATCTGGATGTTTTTCACCATGTTCCTTTGATATATGGTATAAAAAATGTCAAAATGAAAAAATAGCTTTTTGTGACGTCATCACTTCGGTACTCTATACTAAGTACAGAAATGATTAATATACTGTAAAGCGCTTTGATCATTATCATTTATTTAGAAAGGCGATATATACCTCCCCATTGTTGTTATTATTTATAATGATATTATTATTTTTATCATTAATAACAATATTATTATTCAAAGGTATTGAATTAATCCGTCGGGTGATATAATGTCATAAATAAATTTATTCAATTTGTCTCCAACGGCCCACAAGGGGGTGACACACGCTACTGCTGTGTGATAGGTTGCCCGGGTGCTGTGAAAAAAATCACAGGCGGAACCGGGCGGGATTCGAACCCGCGACCTCTGGATTACTAGACCAGTGTCATAACCACTAGACCACCGGAGTGCCCTGAGTGATCAGGTTCAAACTATCCCAATATGGGGGACTATCAAGTCAAAGGTATTGAATTAATCCGTCGGGTGATATAATGTCATAAATAAATTTATTCAATTTGTCTCCAACGGCCCACAAGGGGGTGACACACGCTACTGCTGTGTGATAGGTTGCCCGGGTGCTGTGAAAAAAAAATCACAGGCGGAACCGGGCGGGATTCGAACCCGCGACCTCTGGATTACTAGACCAGTGTCATAACCACTAGACCACCGGAGTGCCCTGAGTGATCAGGTTCAAACTATCCCAATATGGGGGACTATCAAGTCAAAGGTATTGAATTAATCCGTCGGGTGATATAATGTCATAAATAAATTTATTCAATTTGTCTCCAACGGCCCACAAGGGGGTGACACACGCTACTGC